>BSBN01001304.1:0-352997 GCA_027924645.1 Cunninghamia lanceolata | reverse complement strand
AGACATGAAGAGAGATATAGAAAAGAGAGAAGAGAGTGAGTGGGAGGAGAGAGAAAGAGGAAGATAGACATATAGAGAGGGATAGAGAGGGATAGAGAGAGGTGTAGAGAGGTAGAGAGATAAAGACAATATAGAGAGAGAGGTATAGAGCTATAGAGATAAAGAGAGTAACTTTCAGTTAGCCATTTTGTTCCAACAATCCAAAGATGGTGTGTCATTTGCTTAGGAACCTGATAATTCACCTTTGAGACATCTTTGGCGTACCCATTGCACTCTAAAGTGTGATATAGAGATAGAGAGGGAGAAGGATATATATGTATGTATATATACATACATATATAGAGAGAGAACTTATAAAAGGTAAATTCAATTAATGAAAGAATAAACTGTGTAAGTGATCGAGCATAAGCTATAGTGCACACCCTTTTGAAGTGAGTTTCATGTGGTGTGGTAGTCCCTACCACCATCTAATGTCTAATTTGTTTATGTTTGTAATCCATGCAAATCATACATTTTCTAACTAGATAATAACTCTCCCAATACATATATGTTGAGATAGTAATGGAAAAACAATTATCTTAATAAGGCTATGAACTTTCCATTTTATTACATAAGAACACCACATCTATATCATTAGAAACTTATATCAATTTCAAGCTCAAAGATACGATGCAACACGACTTAACACTAAATATGCTCTAGGAAAATTAAATCTCCATAGTGGATTGCTATGTTATGTGAAGAAAGGCATTTCCCTCTTTCTTCTTATTGTATATACTTTATCCATCAATGTTTGCTTCATTTTCCCACTTTAACAAAATGTATTTCATCATCTAGAAAAAAATACAAGTTAGTATTGTTTTAAAAAAATGTTTATCCCACACACTAAAGCTACTCTGAGGATATCAATTAAATTTTAATAAAATCTTAGAACAATGGAAGCAACTTGATAGATACACTAGAAATAAAGCATGGGCAACTGTATAATACCATGTGGTCTCCACCTTCCATAAACTACTCAAAACTATATGCTAAAAACATGATGAACTCAACTAATGCAATCATTGTTGGCATACCCATTTTACACCAACCATCAATCCACTTTTCCAAGTGTCATCATTTAATTTCATTATCTCCAACTATCCAACATAACATATCCCACATGTTAGGACTTACCTGAACTAGACAATTTATCTATTAAAAAATGAAAAGCTTATGATATAATAGTATTGCACACTTCTATCATGGAAATGCAAGAACCAATTAAAATGATCATACAGGGAACTTTTTGTTGAGCATAAAGAATACTGAGAGGGGGGGGGGGTGGGGTGAATTAGTATTCTACAAAACCACTTCTTCACATTATCTACAATCCAATTACCAAATTTAATAACATGAAAGAAGAATAAATAAAAGAAGAGCAACCATAAAGTCATAACACATAGACACCACAATTTTTATGTGGAAAACCCAAAAAGGGAAAAACCATGGTGAGTGTTAGCTCACAATATATTATGACAACAATATCGAATTACATAAGGCTCACTGCCATGGGGTTCACTGCCCAAAGAAATGCTCACTGCAGGTGGACTCACTGTCCACTGAGAAAGAAAGATAGAAGATAGAAGGAAATTGGCTCATTTCTAGTGATGAACTATTGCAAATGCATCTACCACATGCTCGATCATAGTTCCATTGAATTCTCAATACATAGATTCAAAGGTTTTCTTTAGTTCTTCCCTGCTCTTCCACTCTACTACATATACTCTATTTTCTGCCCTTATTGTCCTTTTCTTTCCTGCAAACTGCTTAAAATTATTCACACATTGAATTCACACTTCTTCCCCACATTCTACTACTTTCAACACTGAATATCCATCTAGTATATATCTATAATAAGATTTATCTCATGATTAAGTCATCAAACCAAACATGAAAAACATATACAAATGTTATACCTTGTCGGCTTGATCTTGTACATAAGCAACAATGCGGACCCAAACAAACATACAATAGTCTTCATATAGGTTGGCATCAATCATCTAACCTCTTAGATTGATTATTTAAAAAATATATCTTCTCCGCATGCATATAGATCTAACATGTCTGTCGGCTTGTCCTTAAGAACACACTTGACTAATCCATCTGTCACATCATAACTCCCACTACAGACCATATGAGACTCTAAAATTCATATCCAACATTCATCATTGACTTCTTATTGTACCTTTAGAATCGTAAGACAAAATATGCAACTGTGGAGGAATGCGAACCCTTTTATTTTGATACTGTGCACTATTCCTATCTTAGCTCTGCTCACCCAAACTTTGACATTTCATAGTATGACTTCTAGAGGAAGTCAAGACTTGAACACTAAAACATATCATCACCAAATAGCTATGATTAACATATCTGAGCCACATGTAATGATACTGTACTATGGAGGCAAATTGATCTAATCTATGTCACCTACTTTGTATATTGCCCATACTTAGTCATTTTAGGCTTCTGGACCAGAATCCTTTTATGCCTTGTTTTCAAACCAAATTTAACTACCAAAGTAAAGTCTCTTTTCCTTGTTGGTGGAATCTCTTTGCCTTGTTGCCATTAATAACAACATTAACATTCTTCAAAGCAATGTCTCTTACCAACAATCTCCCCCTTTGGCATTGATGGCAACATTTAGTGAAAAATGCTTATCTGCTCCCCCTTTCTATATACACTCTATTTTTCTTCTCCCCCTTAGGTGTTTTCCCATTTTTTACTAGTCTTCTTCTCCCCCTTTGACATCAATGGAAAAGGTGTATGTACAAGAGTCAAAATTTTGTTAAGACAACAAGAATTACAAAAACTGTCATAGTCTGCCGCATATGTACAAATACAATCTTCAGCTTAATTTGATGTGGGTTGTAGGATATTATTGAAAATGTTTTTGATTTGAACCAACTCTCTATCCCAATTCTTCTTTGCATTGTCCGAAATTTGAATATGATCATTTATGAGGAATACTAATTTCTCTATGTTTTATATATTAGAGGGTGTGTCAATTAGTGTACTTACTTGTTCTGCTGCAAGATTTGACATTGAATCAAGCTTAGGACTTATCAGTCCTCTCAACTAACACAATCTATTTTTCTTTTGATCTCGCTTATTTAGTAGATTACTCAAGTTATTATGAATATTGATGACTTGTATTTTTTTGTTACTGACTGACTCAGCTACCAGATCAAATGACTTAGATATATTTATCAATTGTAGCTCCAGATCCTCGATCTTTTCTTCTAACTCCCTTGTGGCTTTTGGCCAAGATAAACAAAATTTGTACTAATCACAAGCTTCTTTGATGACACTCTGTATACCTTTAATTCCATTATCTAACAGAGTTTTATCATTAACTAACATGGTCTTCAGCTCGACTAATCTCTTCTCATCAAATTATTTTCTAACTTTTGTTTTTGCAGACTTTTAAAAGATTCAAAATGTAAACTTACTGAGTTTATCAATCCTTTGAGTTGATCTATTGAAGATAATGAAGTATCCTTTTGATATGCTGGCATCATCTTCTCCCAAATGCTTGATGCATCACTTATCAACGCATTGTCTTGAATATGTGATTTTATCATTTTTTCATGTGCCTTTTCTTGAAAAATTATCCCAAGTTTCATCTTTTACAGTGGGGACATAGAAGCTAGGTCAATGGGACCTTGTAATATATTCTTGAACTCCAAAAACTCCTTTACAATTTCTACCAGATCATTTGTGATGGATGCTTTTGCAGTGTCTCTTGATGCATCAACAAATACTTTATTGTCACTCAGTTTCTCCTTATGAGCTTGATCAACTTGCTACTCTGAAGGAGGACTTGTATTAGTTTGATCTTTAACTATTTCATCTTGACCATTGGTGATAGGGACTTGATTAGATGCATGGGTTTGAATGTTAATTTTATTAATTCCTTGATTTGTGCTGACATCCAGTATGGGAGTATCATCTTCAATATTTATTTCTTCCCTGTCATATATAGTTGGAAGATGAAACTCACTAAGTACTTCAAAGGTGATTTTTTCAGTTTCCTTTGTTAACTTTTCAACATCTCCTATCATAATGGTGTTGATTCTCTTTTTTGTCCTCAACCTATCATTCAACACTTTAGATATCTTTGCTCTTTCTTCTTGAGTGATGTTAAGACACAGCTTAATTAGTGCACATTCTCGGAGTTCCACATCCTTACTCATAGCATCCTATTTCTTTGACTGCATTATGCTTGCCAAGCTGTCTAGAAGGTCTATTATGACTTTAATCAAAGCCTTATTGAACATCTCCAAAAATCTGATTACAAATATCTCAATGATTCTCTTCTCAGAATCATTAACTTCATCATAGAGTTTAGCTATTGGCATGAGGTTACCATGTGTAGATATGGCATTCAGAGTGTCCTCAAGGTTAATGGTAGCCTATTCCTTAGCCCTCCTTTTCCCTTTTTCTTTCTTAGAGATCTTTTTGGTGACACCAGAGGGTTGTGTATTTTGTGCTTTCATCATCTTCACTTCTTTATTAGATTTTGTTTCTTCTGTATCATCATCACCAATACTAACATACATCCTTTGTCCTTTTGTCTTCTTCTTTTTATGACCTTTACCAATGGTTGGTTCTGTAGTTGTTGAGGATGGAACACTAGAGGATTTAGAGATTGTCTCTTAAGAGCTTGCACCCCCCTGTCTTTCTTCTAGATGTAGCAGGTGTCTTAGGTTGCACTTCTTGAATTTCTGGATCTTTATTAGCTTTCTTTTCTTGCTCCTTCTCCTTCTCTTTAGCTGCCTTTTCAGCTTCAGCTCTAGTTCTTGCACTGGATATTTGTTCCTTGGTGATCCCTTTGCTTTGTGCATATTCTTCCACCATTTTCTAGACATTCTTCACTGTTTCAAGCTGCATGAGCCCACATGGACCTTAACAAATATTTCCTCATAAGTACCAAATCTTTGTTCATTTAGATCCCGGGGGCTTGCTCAACATAAGATCTACAAGACCTATCAGAACATCTCTTGCCACCTCATAGCCCATGGGTGGAACCCAAATAGTCCTAGTCTCTACTGCAACCATCATACACTAGTCTTTATTCAGAATAAAACAAATGTCATCCTTGTATTTTTCTACAACTGACTCAGGGATCCTCATTCTAGATTGCATTGACTTCTAAAAGTTTTTAAAATATCCCCATAATGTTGCATTTTGAGCATTTACATCACCTAAACTGCTAATATAATATCTTATTTGTATAGCTACGAGTTTGCTTGGACCCCAAATAATGTTATTAATTCTTGAAATTTCTCTTTTGAAATAGAAGAACAGACAAATAATTAACATACCAAACTTGAAAGGGTATTTTGATTCCTTACTCTTCTTCAAATTTTATAACAACTACTACCAGAGAAACTCACAAAGGTCATAATCCTTATTTTCCTTAATCATCTCATATGCTATGTATCTAGCTATTCTGGAGATTAAATTCTCTCGATTGGTATAGTATATCTTGTAACCAATGATCATAGATGCAAAATTGACTGCATGATCCTCAATTGTATTCAGAGTCAGAGCCATCTTGTCAAATTGTACTCTGGTGGCTTCTATGATTTGCATTCTTCACAGATTTCAACTGTGGTATCAGATTGGTAGACTTTAAACTGGTAACTGCCCTTATTGCATCCTTTGTTATTATATGTGTAGACTCAAGCCACATGAACTCATCATGCATCTTCAGTGAAAGTAGGGAAATCTACGTACTGTATAAATTTCTTGTCTTCTAGGGGCTTGTATTTGTCCAACAGTTCAAACTGATCTCTACTTAAGTGATTCAGATATAACTCTGCGAGTTTGCCACTATCATGATCATCTAGGGGTAACATGAATATACACCCTTACATCATCTTCATGCATAATTCCATAGGGTACTCCAGAAAAAGCACCATCAGGATCAACTTCAGTGGATTTGTGTGGATGCTTCTTAAATTTAGGTCGTGGCCTTTCAGTGATATCAATAACATGTGGTGTAGTCATTTCAGTAATTCAAATAAGTTCACAGTAGGGTTTCAAACCAAAAAAATACCTCTCTTTCTAAATTAGGGTTCACTTTACTTGAATCACTCTAAGTGCTACTTTGAATCTCTATTGAAATTGCTTAGAATTCTCCTTTAGTTTCTCTTGCACGCTTGATAGCTCAAATGCAAAGTGAATTGTCTATCAAATGAGCTCCTTTTTAAACTTTTATTTTTCTTGATCTAATCACCATAAATGTTATCTTTCAAAAAGATGTCAAAACCTTCTCTGTTAAACACAGTCGATCAAGGTTGCTCTGTAATGTTCCACATTTGATCCTTTTCATCTGGAAATACTTTCAAAAGATCTATTATAAGAAACTTTTCATCATATCTTCGTGCTAGATCCCAGCCCTAACTATCTGGCTAGGGGATTAGGATTTTCAATGCAACTCCCCCTGAGCTAGAGCTCCCAATTTACTTCCCGGAGGAAGTATCAGCACCAGAGGCTAGTGCAGATCCATCCTTGACTTCAATCACATCTTTCTTTATCTAAAATTTTCCCATCTCTTTCTTAGTTTCAACTGGATCAACCTTTTCCTTTCCCTTATCATTCCTCTATTCTGTATGTTTTCCTTTTGGAGAGTTGTTTCTTTTCACATTTTTGCTTCTACAAAATTTTGAAATATGTCTAGGTCTATTGCAGTTATAACACACAATATTCCTTTGTCCTTGACTCCTTCCATTGAGTGAATTCATCCTTGATCTACATTTGTTAGCCACATGCCCAAATCTATTGCATACAAAACACTTCCCATTGAAGGATTGAGTATTCCTTGCATAGTTAAAACCATTCCTTACCAGGCTTCTTCACTCATTTGATCTATGACCAATTTTCTTGCAATTGAAACATTGACCAGAGAATGATGAAACATTCTGATTTATTCTAATCCTACATTAAGTAGCCTTATGGCCAAAATTATTGCAATTAAAACAATAGCCATTGAAAGATGGGTACCTTTGAGCATTTGGCTGCCTGACTGGAGGTCGTCTAGGTCTTCTTCTCTTATTCTAGAACTAGTTGCCTTTGTTTTGCTTAAACTCAGTGTTTTCTTGGCCTAATTTTGAATTTTCTCCTTTTTCAAAGCCCAAGCCTTGCTTGTCATTTGGACTCTTCTGACTTTCAATCAATCCCTCAAGTTTTGCAAAGCTTATTTTGAATTTTTTTTATAGCTATTAGCTGCTTCCAAATCATATTTCAAAAGTAACACCTCTTTTCCCATTTTTTACATTCCTCAGACTTATCCTTCACAACCTAATTCAGATGTTCTTCAACCTTTTTTTTTTCTTCAACTAGCGTAGATAGACTGTCTATGGATTCATTTTCTTCTTTTAATTGTTCACTTAGCTCTTTCCTTCTATCTTAAGACTTATCGACTTGATCCTTTAGTTTCAGAATACAATCATTAGCTTCTTTGATATCTACCTCAGACTTGTCAAGATCATCAAGAGCAACTTGTAGTTGTTCATCAATGCTACCTGGATAACTTGTTCTTGAAGAAGTGAGATATCTTTTTTCTGCCATGTGTTCACTTTTCTAGATCTTCCTCATGTTGTTAAGCTTCTTCCAAGGAACCTTACTCTAATAGCAATTGTTGAACACAAAAAATACTGAGAGGGGGGTGAACCAGTATTCTACAAAACCACTTCTTCACATGATCTACAATCCAATTACCAAATTTAATAACATGAAAGCAGAATAAACAAAAGAACATTAGCCATAAAGTCATAAGACATAGATACTAGGATTTTTACGTGGAAAATCCAAAAAGAGAAAAACCATGGTGGGTGTTAGCTCACAATATATTATGATAACAATACGAGATTACATAAGGCTCACTGCCCAAAGAAATGCTCACTGCAAGTGGACTCACTGTCCAAGTGGGCTCACTGCCCACTAAGAAAGAAAGATAGAAGATAGAATGAAATTGGCTCACTTTTAGTGATGAACTGCTGCAAATGTATCTACCACATGTTTGATCATAGTTCCATTGAAGGCTCAATACATAGATTCAAAGGTCTTCATTAGTTCTGGCCTGCTCTTCCACTCTGCTACATATACTCTATTTTCTACCCTTATTATCCTTTTCTACTCTACAAACTACTTAAAATCATTCACACATCAAATTTGCACTTCTTCGCCACCTTCTACTACTTTCAACATCGAAGATCCATCTAGTATATATATCTGCAATAAGATTTATCTCATGATTAAGTTGGCAAACCAAAAATGAAACATGTATACAAATGTTATACCTTATCGGCTTGATCTTGTGCACAAGCAGCAATGCGGACCCAAAAAAACATACAATAGTCTTCATATAGGTCAGCATCAATCATCTAACCTCTTAGATTGATTATTTAAACAATATATCTTCTCCACATATAGATCTAACATGTTTGTCAGCTTGTCCCTTAAGAACACACTTGACTAATCCATTTTTCACATCATAACTCCCACTACGAATCATATGAGATTCTAAAATTCATATCCAACATTCATCATTGACCTTCTTATCATAACTTCAGAACCACAAGACAAAATATGCAACTATGGAGGAATGCATACCCTTTTATTTTGATACTGTGCACTGTTCCTGTCTTAGCTCTACTCACCCAAACTTTGGCATTTAATAATATGACTTCTAGAGGAAGTCAAGACTTGAACACTAGAACATATCATCATCAAATAGCTATATTAACATATCTGAGCTACATGTAATGATATTCTACTGCAGAGGCAAATTGACCCAATCTCTATCACTTACTCTGTATACTGCCCATACTTAGTCATTTTAGGCTTCCAGACTAGAATCCTTTTATGCCTTGTTGTCATTTACCAAATTTAACTACCGGAGTAAAGTCTTTTTGCCTTGTTCGTAGAATCTCTTTGTCTTGTTGTCATTAATGACAACATTAACATTCTTCAGAGTAGTGCCTCTTTCCAACATTGTACTCCTCAAAATGTGATGCAAGCGCAAATGTAGATGAGTTAGCCTCGATAAAACACATGAACCCTCTCTTTTCTATGGGTGACCTCCAAGTCACTCTAACTCTTGCGAAAGAAGCTAGTTAAGTAGAGGCATAACCCAGGGGCAATTATGTTCCTATGGAAACTACATTGTAGAATGTCATGGAGAGAAGTTGGCTGGTCCTAGGGCCTATTATATGTCGATGTTTGTTCTTCTAAGACCGTGATGGTGGAGACAACCCTATGACCCCAAGGGTCACTAATTGTTGATCTCATGTTTGGATTCCTTAAGTTCCAACATCTAGATGGGTGTTAAATTTTCTCATTAATGACTCTCATGTGCTCTATGTAGTTGTTGTGTTCTAGTATGACTTGGTGTGTGAGTTTTGATCTTGAGAGCATGTTCTTGGTCTTGTATGATTTATTGTGCTAGTTGTGGTCTTTGGTGGATCATGTCTATCTCTTCAAGGATTGCCCTAATTCACTTGAATCTAACTCCTAGGAACATTCATATTCTTGGATGAGAGAGAGAGTTGACTAGAGTTGACCAAGAGTTGACTTTTTGTTTAATCTTGACTTTGTGACATGATCAAAGGTTTTCTATGGTTTCACTAGATGTTTGACCTTGTGATGGTATCAAGGAGTTTTAATTTTAATTTGACCTCGTGATTAAATTGACGGATTTGTGTACTCAGTTTGTTTTTATTTTCTCTTTTCTAATGATTTTGGGTTTTTTATGTATGCAAGCTAAATGCATGAAAAACAATGTTTTTGTTATTTTCTAAGTTAATAAGATGGTTTAATTACAATGTATTCAAATATGAATGCAAACTTAAAATGACTTTTTAATACAAATCTAACTATATTTTTGTTGTTTTAGAGATCAATTTTGGAATCATATTCGAATAAAAGAAAATAACAATTAATCTAGTGCAATAAAGGAATTTTTAATCTACGAAATAAAATAACAAACTAATTTAATGTAATGAAAGGAAACTATACTAACAATGCATAATCTATCAAGAGTAAAGAGACAAAGTATTACTTTCCTGAAGAGCAATTTGATTACCTAATTACTATGAAAGCATTAAAGAACCTGTTGTGAATCTAGTGCATGAGCATTGTATGATCCTTAGAAATCCTTGTATGTGGTAATTATTTATCCTCTATAGCAGCGGGATCTTCCTCTTGGCAATAGGGATGAAGAGAGTAATTGATTTGAAATGGCTTGAGATTTGAGAGCTAAAAATGAAATTAAGAGAGCTTGGGGAGCTATGAAGCACTATGTGAGCATAATGGCTATGGCTTGAGAGAAAATTGAGAGAATAACAATGCTCTTCAAGATTTTGAAATCTTGGAAAACTATCCTAAGCATAAAACAAAAGTCACATAAGTCAAGTGTAATGAGCATCAAAATGCTAATGGAGAGAAAAAGCAAAGATTCTCAAGTGGCTGCAACAATGAACTTGCTTCCTCTATTGAAAATAGGAAGAGGGAATTTATAGGTTGGGAGAACTCATAAGAGGTGGGATTGATTGAGAAGTTAATTCCTTTGATTGAAGAGTTAACATGCTTGATTGATCAGAGAAGTCAATTGATTAGACAGTGAACTAAGCTTGATAGCTTATCACACATGGAGGAAGGAGAGTTATCCTGAGAAGGTGAGATAAGAATATATCAATTGTAGTTAATTATGGATGATTAGGAGTGAAGAATGAGCTAAGAATAGTCTAGGCTTAGTTAGGATCAAATTTTTATTCAAATTGGAGTCAAAATGAAGCTAATTTGGGCCCAAACTAAAGAGGAATTCATGTTTAAAATATGACTACGTCACCCCTTTTGATAGGGCTGGTCACCCCTAGGGGTGTAATGAGTGTTAGATAGTACTCATCAAAACATGTTTTTATGTCTCCCTTTCCTATCCTAAACACCATTCCATTTGTTGATTTGTACTTTTAAGACAGTTAAAACCTTGTTTAGTTATGTTAAATTAAGATGTGATGTTGCAATAACAGTTGTGGTTAAAAGCTTTCATGTTTTGAGTTTAAGCTATTAAAAATGTGCAGAAACATCTATTTTTGATGATAGGAACCCATTCAATCTAGATAGCAAGTTTTTTGAAGACTTCCAAGAAACTTTTTCCATCTTCAGAGCTATGCAGAATGAATATTGTGAGGTCTAAAGAATTTTGTAGAATAAGTGTTGAAGGATCTCTAGAGTTGAGTTCCATGGAATTGTACCGATATACAAACTACCTAATCTTTAGAGCTATGTTCCACAAAGCTATAACAATTAGGTTTTCATAGACATCTCCGGAGCTATTCTCTATGAAGCTATTCAGACAAACTATGTAGACTCTCCATAGCAGTTTTAGGAGTATCTCTAGAGTTCTGCATGAAGGCACTGAAGTTTTTGGGAGAAGATTGTAGTAGTGTCTTAGTTGAAGAAGAAGGACACCTGTTAACTATTTTTGCATGGATTAAGAACTTTTGCTAAAAAAACCATTTTAAGTTATTTTCTTTTCTTTATTAGTGGCCTTCATGGCCTGATTGAACTTAAGTTAAAACTCTTGATTTAAGGGACACCACTAGTGTCACTTTAAATCTCTTTAGTTTCCGCATGATGCTCTTTTTGAATGGATAGTTGCATGCTTAGAATAAGGAATAAATATGTTTATATCTAATAGAGAACTAGGAGTGAAATAATAAACTTTAGAGATACTATATCAACAGAACAACATTTGATGTATATTGTATGGAATCAATAGAGTAGATATAGAATAGTTTTTCAGAAGAAATGATATACACTCTATTTTTAGATATACATTGTTTTGAAGAATCTCAAATAAAGCTAGGTGGTTTCATATATGTGTGTTCTGAGGCATTGAATTAGCCTTTCTTCCATAGGTGTGGAGCTAGGGCTGACTCCCACCAAAGGAGATAAGACTAGTATTTACTGTTTAGATTTACTACTTTACTGGATTCTTGTAAATACTTAGTTTAGATTCATTGCTTTGGTAATTTTAGATCAAATTGTTGTCTCATTTCATTTACTATTTTTCTAGTTTTTTGATTAAGTAGTTCTTTCAAGAAAATTATACGTTGAAATTATTAGATTAGATTATTCTTTAATCAAGTTGTTAAATGCATGATTCTAAATGGATAAGTAGGTTTAGCTTTAGAAGATAGTTCATGGACTACTGATTATCAGTTCCTACCATAGATAGTCAAGGATACACTACCTTAGATTTGGAAAATTATTGAAATTAAATGCAAGGTACAATGACCCTTGCCATTTTTGGCATCATTTTTAGGGACTAGTGTTGGTAGAAACCCTAGTTAGCAGTTATTAGAATATAATTAGGATAATCTTGTATGGTTAGACCAAGAGATTCACTAGGTAGGTTTATCAAATAGCAAAAACCCCAACCTCAGTCTATAGGTGAAAGAAGTGGGGTAGATATGGATATCTTTGAGGAAGGAAATCCCTCATCTAACACCTTGTAATTACCATCAAACATAGTTGCTCTCCATCCCTTAAACATCACATCATTTTAGAATACATCCAATAGTTGTACAAGAAGAATAAGGAAGTTTAATCTAATATTTTAGATCCATTTAATTCTCAAGAAAACCTAATTGATCTAGTTACCATGGGAGACAATCATGATAATAATGAAAATCAAGATCTTCTTAGGAATCCAAGTAGAACTGTCTCTTATCCTATAGCCTTAGATCCTAAGGGAAATGCCCCCATGAAAAATATGTCCCCATGTATACTTCCCACCTTTGAGGAAATTCATTTAGAGGATCCTAACCAATTTCTATTTGAGTTCAAAGTCCTATGCCAAACATATGATTATAGCTCCGATAATCAAAATTTAAAGTTGTTTCCCTCCACACTCAAAGATTTATCCATGAGATGGTTTATGGGATTGACCCCTAATTCCATCTAGGAAATTGAATTCCTTGACAAATATCAAGACTATTGTTGAATACATGATAGGAAAGAGGAACCTTTTAGGACCAAGCAGAAAGAAGAAGAGAGTTTGGAAGACTATCTAGATAAATTCCATTTTTCCATACAGAGATATCATAATCCCTTGGAACATGGCCTAGCTAAAGTTTTATTTTTTAGAGGATTGGAAAAGGAATAAAAAAAGCACCGCATTTAATGAGAAAAGGAAGCATAAACAAACTGGACATGCCATCAATTGAGGAAATTTGTAGGAACTACTCAAGGACATAGGATGGAGTTAGAACCTCAAAGTCTTAAGGGAAAGAATGACATACGATAGTCGATGGAGGAATTTACCAATTTTGAAACAAATATTTTGGTTCAATTAAACACCACTTTAGATGGGATTCAAGCAAAAAATAGAACAAATGAACCACTATCTATTTACTATCCAAGATAAAAAATAAACATTTTTGAAGAGAATGTCCCTTAGATAAGAATGAAATTGGTTAGATTTGTGACAAAATCCATCCTACCAACCAATGTGTCCAACTCTCAGCTCTAAAGAAGGTAACAAAGAAAAATGTTTAGGTAGAGGAGGAGTTAAACTATGTTGGACAAAAATAAACTGGTAATTTTCCCTACAACTAATATCCAAATTAGGCTTCTTACAGAGGTCCTTCAAATTGGGGAAATATCCAGTCGAATCCTTCATGGAATGGACCTCCAAACCCTCCTCAATGGGGTCACAAGACTAGAAAAGCCAACAATAGCCTAATCAATAATGGATAAATTAGCCAAGGCCCAATCAACATTAGACATAACATTTTCAGACCTAGTTTAAACCACAACTCATGTTTGTCGGCTTGTCCCTTAAGAACTCACTTGATTAATAGTCATTTATGATAGATTCTCTTATAGTTGTAAGTGTTGTCATATATGACAAATTTTATGATGGTGTAGGAGCATCTATCATACCTTATTTGGGCAAATTTGGAGTGCCCAAATATGGGTGTTGTAAGGGATGAAAGGGAATCTTTGACAAGTGTATTTTGCATGTTTTATGGCCTTGGAATTTGGGCCATGTGGATTTGGATGAGATTCTTTTGTGGCTTGCTCTAGAAGCTACCTCCATCTTGGTATTTCTCTATATATACAGGTGCTTGGATTTGAAGATGTATGGTTCATTTACAAATACCATTACACTACTAGAATTACTCTAGTATTCAACATTTGTGAACTCCTGAAAGAACTTACATTGCAAGTGTGTTGTAATCTTATTTGGATTTGATAATACATTGTGCAGATTTTGGAGTGTGGGGTTTTTCATCCAAAAAGGTTTTCCCCACATATATCTTGTGTTGTGAGCTTTGTACATGCATAATTTGGATGTTTGTTATTACCTTTTTGTTAATGTGCATCTTAATTTGTAACTGTAAAGGTTAAAATTTGTATAAATTTTTTCTCGGTAGATAAGTGTAGGAATTTTTTTCACATACCTTGCTAACTTTTAATTATTTATTTTGATTTTCAATTGTTGGTATGTATGCATGTGGAACAAACAATGTGACTGCTCTTAAGTATGATTTTTGACCTAGTGGATTGCAATTTAACCTTGTATAAGGAGACCTATTGATCTTTGGGATAGGATTAGGGACTCAAGTGGGAATAGGGAGGAGATGAAATGCTTCTAATTTTGGTTTCATAAAAGGATAAACATTGATCCTTATATAGACAAAACAATTTGACAAGCTTTCAACTTAAAGACAAGAAACAATTTTTGTTAGCACCTTCTAGACTTAGATCAAAGATGACTACCAAGATAGACCTAGGGTAAAGGAAGGGCTCCAAAGTGAAAGATTGCCCTAAAGACGGCTAGACTCTTAGCTTTTCTCAGCTAGTGTGTGTGTGTACTTTGTATCTTTCTTTTTTATTTTCTTTAATATATATCACTCTCGCAGCTTCAAGCTTAGATTTATCTCCACTTGAGAGTACGAACATCATCAATATTCTCTTTCTCACTCTTCTTTTTTATATTATTATTATTATTTTTCTCTTTTTGTATTTTGTAATGCCTCACTTGAATTTCTTGCTTTTGCTTGGTTTTTTTGATGTTTTTTATTTCTAGTGCTTTGGTGTTTCTTTCCTATGATTTGTCTTTCTCTTGCACTCTTTTTTTTTATCTCTCATTTTTTTATTCACTCATATTTTTTCGAGTGCTTCCTACAAAGTTATGATCATTCTGGAGTTTTTAGTGAGGGAAGATAAGGGGTTGAGCACCACCAAAGGTTTTCACTATCCAGGCAGACTTCCCTTCTACTAAGGAGGAATGGGGGAGGTCTACTTGGAAGCTTCTATTAAGTAAGTTGTAGGTTTGAATATTGACTTCTCTTAGACTTAACAACATGGTTTGTTAAGACTGGGATTAATTTGAAGGTAAAAGCTAGGTTTTGATTAGAATCATTGAGAAATGTGATAGGGGAAATGATAAGTAGTAATAATGATTACAAGGGATCCCTAAGGCTCAAAGGGTCAACCTATACCTAAGCAACCTTATACTTCTTACTAAGAAAAAAATCAAACAAGACCATGTCACTTAAAAATTGCATGGTGAGACAGATGAAGAATGCAAAAAAAATCTTTTTTTATGATTTTACAATTTTTTTAGAAGTTTTAGATTATTTGATTTTTTTGAAGTTTTCTATTTTTATGACTTTTTTGGATTTTTAGACATATTATTTCTTGAGGTGAAAGGTGTTAATCATCTCACCAAATTCTTCACCTTCAACTTGTCTTGTTATGGTGTGAAAAGGTGTTAATTTTTAGACATATTAGTTATGGTGTGAAAAGGTGTTAATTTTTTTTAAAGTTTTCTGACATCTTCTTTGACCATGTATGGGCCTAACCAATTCAACTTGAATGTACACCCTTCTCCAATTCTTTTGTCAATTAGATTGTAAATTTTGAGTACCATATCTACACATATTATTTTTTTGGATTTTTAGACATATTAGTTATGGTGTGAAAAGGTGTTAATTTTTTTTGAAGTTTTCTGACATCTTCTTTGACAATGTATGGACCTAACCAATTCAACTTGAATGCACGCCCTTCTCCAATTCTTTTGTCAATTGGATTGTAGATTTTGAGTACCTATTCTCCTCTTTGAAATTCCTAGGAAGAACTTTCTTATTGTACTATTTCTTGATTTTCTTAAGAAAAGATCCATGCCTCTGTACGAATCTTAGTCATCTTTCATCTATCATTTCTAGTTTCTCTAGTCTAACTACATGGTATTCTTCATTATCTAACAATCCTTGCAAGGATACCCTTAAAATTGTTATTTTAACCTCTAAAGGAAAGACTACTTTTGACTACTTCTGACCCAAAATTGAGGTCATATGGTGTTTTCCCAATAGGTGTACGTATGCTAGTCCTATAATCCCAAAGAGTGGGGCATAGTTAAAATTGCCGATCTCTTTTAGAATCTTTCATGATTTTCACTAGAATTGTATTTAGTGTTTTATTGGTTGCTTCAACTTGTCCATTCCCTTGAGGATTGTATACCAATGCCAAGTTATGATTGATGTGTATTCTTTCACATAATTCTTGAACTTATATATTCTTAAATGATGAGGCATTATCTATCACTATCACTTGATGGATTTTGAACCTGTATTTGGTTTGATTCAAGATGAATTTGATGATTATTTCTCCCCAAACTATTATTAAAGGCATTGTTTCCACCCATTTGGTGAACTATTATGTTGTTGTGATAATCTATAAGTTTCCATCAGTTGAAGGTGGAGAGATTTTCCCACTAGGTATAATCCTCATGTGGAGAAAGGCTACGACATAACTATGGGTTGTAAATCCATTTTCAGTGTATGACGAACATGCACATATATTTGAGACTTTGGATATATTTTCATGAACTTGATCACATCTCTTTCTAGGCATGGCCAAAATTATCCATTGTCATGGGTTCAAGCTTAGACAAGTGGACTTAATCCTTTCAGACTCAAATCAATATAAGATCCTAAAATTATAAGATTAATATTGTAATGATATGATAAAATCAACTTAGTATAGGATGAGGGTATAAATGATAAAGCAATGTAGGAACAATATATGATGGGATGACATTATATGACAATATAATATTTAATAAATAAGGGGAATAGTATGGTTCACCTATCATTAAATAATATGGCAATACAAATGGAGGGATAACATGATGACCCTATCATTGAGAATAAATCAATGAAAGCTAAAAATAGACAACAAAGGACTAACATGATGCCTCCCAATGTAGATATGTGCAAGATATGGTATACAAGTGATATACCACAATAAGAATCAATAATAGACTCTAAAGGTAGGAAATATAAGTTCAAGACATTCATGCTCTGTAAAGTAATTATGGCAATGTAATGTCATATTAGAATTTGGAAGTAAGATATATCAATATGGGATCATAAATAAGATCTAAATGATAGCATGATGTGAAAATGTAAGATCAAAGTACTCAAGATAGAATGATATGACAATAGACCAAATCATAGTGAGATCAATAAGATTTAATAATATAAGAACATAGATAAGATGCTTAGTATAGACAACAATGAATCATAAACAAAGATGGTCAAAATAGATAGCTATGAGAATAATGGAGCATTAACAAGCATTTTGAAGATAGCTAGATATGACAATAATAGATCATAGATAAGAATGCTCAAGGTAAATAGATCATAGAAAATAATTCTTAATATAGCTAGATAGATCAATGTGGGAACATGAGTCAATGCTCTAGGAAACTAGATCAATGAAATGTAACGACATATGATTGTGTTCTAAGAAGATACATCAATCAATGTAGAAACATAAGACAATACCCTAAAAATATCGATCAAACAATTTAAAAACTTATGATAATATTCTAAGAAACTAGATCAATTAATGTAGAAACATAAAACAATACTCTGAAAAGCTAGATTAGTTATTTTAAAAACATAATCATGAACTAAGTTGTAATCATGTGTAACATACCAACTCATACAACTTGGAATTTCACAAAATCTACTAAGAAAGTAAAAGAACATGTTTAACCATGAGTGAATTTTTTATTGTTTTCTTTTCTAACATTTGCATAATCACAGAATTAAATGTATATCTTTTCTGAATATTTTTCAACCTTGAAATTTCAATATATTCAAAGATAAAATCATAGTGAAATCATTTCACTTTACTTTTACAAATAATTTGCACTTGGAAATATGAATAATTTTACATAAGTTAAATTAAAATCATAAGTCATAACATGAAGTATACTACATATCGAATCTGGTATTTGTCTCACAACTCTCGGTGAGTCTATTGCTATAGAGGGAGATCACCATCCAAGTGCTTTTCCTCTAGTCACAGATCAGTGGTCCCTCATTGATCTTCCATCTGGAAGTGGTCCTACCACTCATGAAGAGTATAGACATAATGAACCAATAGGTTTCCATTTGAGTCCTAGTGTTGTGTCCTACATAACTCAATCAACCATACAACTCTAGTCAATCTTCTAGCTAAGTAGGATCATTCAGACAGGTTACACAATCTAGACATAGTGAACCGACTAATGCATGCAAAGACAAATACTTCACTTTGGCCAAAGTTTCTCTATAAATAGATGTTTGCAATAAACATAGTCGTGTGTTCACACACCTCTAACTCAACTTGGAAACTACAACATCCTACAGTTTGACTTGCTTGACAAGAATCTCTAGACATGAATTATCTTGACTAAACTCAAATATGAGTCAATCTAACTTAGAATTAATCCTTAATCTAAGATAAACGTAATAAATGGGTTTAGGTGACTTTAACCTTTTAGAGAGTCCTATTGTTATATGGAGTGTAATCAATCTCGGAGGTTAAACTTTCCCCACTTTTATCGGTGTAGTTTCCCCCCAAATTATTTAACGGGGGTTTGGGGGTAGCACCCCCAAAACGGGGTCAAGGGGCAGCACCCCTGAAACCTCAAATGACTTTTTATTATTTTATAAAGGTGTCAGGAGTTATCTGTCTATTAGATGACATAAAAAACCCTATTTTGTAACTAACATAAGTCTTGATAAAAATGGCTAAGGGTTAGGGTTTCTGTGGATATTGTATTGTAGCATTTGCAGCAGTATTGAGTTACAAGGATTGTTGGTTGTAATCAGTTTGATTTACTAGATAATAATATTGGACTCTTTGTTGGTGATGTAGCCCGAGTTTGGGTGAACCACATTAAAAATTTTCTCTTGTTATTATTTCTGTGTATTTTCATTCCTCTGTTTAATCTTTATTTGCATTTAATTGATATCATCTACATGCAATTTCTAACAAGTCCATCTTTGCATACTTGCAAATACTAGGGTCTATGACTTCTTGTCATTCTACTCAATGACCCAAAGATTGAGCACTCTTATGTAATATATCAAGTTTTTGACTCTATCATGAAATTATTTA
Source organism: Cunninghamia lanceolata (assembly GCA_027924645.1). NCBI lineage: Eukaryota > Viridiplantae > Streptophyta > Pinopsida > Cupressales > Cupressaceae > Cunninghamia > Cunninghamia lanceolata. Next base: position 333,479 of record BSBN01001304.1, on the reverse strand, counting down.
TTTTATCATAAGTGCTTCTTAGACTCTTCCTAAATTATACTTGTCTTTGTTGAATGATAGGAACACTGAGGGGGGGGTGAATCAATGTTCTAAAAATCTTTTCATCCACTTTAACTTTCAGTCGTTTCCCAAAATTAATTAAACAAAAGTACAATATGCATACGAACAACAACCATGAAAACATGACACATGAACACCAAGATTTTTACGTGGAAAACCCAAGAAGGGAAAAACCATGGAAAGGATTAGCTCTCAAATATATATTGCAATCTTTACAAATAATGTTCAGGCTTGGTCACTCCACGGGCCTAGAACATGCTGGCTCATTGTCATGAAGTACAACTAGGTCTAGCAGGCTCATTGCCTCAACCCTAAACCTCGCAAGATTACAATAAGGGTTGTTAAACCCTATTGAAGGCTCACTACTAGCTCACTGCCTTGATGATGAAAGCTTGCTTCCAATTAGATTGCACATGAAAATTGAATACTGCTTAAGCATCTGCCACTATGCTAGGTGCAATCATTTAATAGCTGAATTCTAAATCCCAAGTCTTTATTCTCACTGATCTGTGTCATTGCTTTGTTATTCACATATTCACATCCTCTTCCACACCCCACACACACACTCAATTGAAATTCATCACTCTTATATATCCACATCATGATTTGATCCATAGTCAGGTTGACATCCAAGAAGTGAAACGTGTACATAGAAAGATGTACCTTGTCAGCTCAATCCAATGCACTATGTGTCACGCGGATCCAAATCTTTGCCCAAGCGTATTCATATAGGTTAGTTCTAATCATTCAATTACTTACATAGATCCTTCAAACATTAACTCTTCTCTGCACAATGATTTGACATACCAATTGACCTCTTCCTTAAGATCTTGTTTAACAAGTTCATCTGTTGACTTACAACTTTTACTGCAAAACACAAAACACCTCCAAAATCATATCAAGGGCTCTTTACACTTTCCCAAGCTTACCCTCAGAACCGCAAGGCATGATATCATCTTGCAGAGAAATGTGAACCATCAGATCTCAGCGTCTGCCTCTGTCAAACCTTGTCAAACACTGTACCAATACTTATCAGCTTGTAGCTAACCTTCTGGTGGACTTTAGATCTCCTATCAATGGAATAAGACACTTTATATAAGTGTTTACAACACCTTAAAACTACATAACAAAATACTTATCTACGAAGGAATGCGAACCACTCCACTAGACCCTGTTCATTGTTCCTGCTATACCTTTTCTTATCCAAACTTAGACAATTATTGAAGGTGAGTTCTAGACGAGGTTAGGACTTAATCACTGAATCATAACACTATCAAACAACTAAGAACATCATACCTAAACCGTATTATTAGATCATCATCCGTGGAGGCATACTATCTGACTTACTGTCCTCTACTCAGAATACTTTCCATACTTAGCCATTTTCTGCCAACAGGACCTGGAATTGAACATTTCCTTCCAGAGATATCTCTTCCTATCATGATGATAAGATCTCTATGCCTTGTTTCCATCAATGACAACATACAAGTCCATACCAGAGCAATGTCTCTTACCAACAATCTCCCCCTTTGGCTTTGCTGGCAACACTTAGTGAAAAATGCTTGACTTCTCCCCCTTGCTATATACACTTTATTCTCCTACTCCTCCTAAGATGTTTATCCATTTTTCATTGATCTTCTTCTCCCCCTTTGATATCAATGGCAAAGGGTGTGATCCGGAACCCAAAATCTTACAAAAAATCCAAAAATTTTGTATTCTGTCGCATATTTACAAGTGCAATCTTCATCTTAATATTACATATGTTTGAGGATTTCATTGAATATGTTTTTAATCTATACCCACTCAACGTCCCAACCTTTTTGAGCATTGTAAAAAATTTGAATGTGTCGACTGTAGAGAAAAGCTAAAGCTTCTTCCTTTTTGAGATTAGAAGGTGTGTCTGTTTGTACAGCTACCCTAGCCTCTGCAAGAAGATTTGTCATTGAGTCCAATTTAGGGTAGACTAGTCTCCTTAGTTGTCCCATTCTACTTTTTATTTGATATTTTTGATTTATTAAGTCATTTAGATCATTGTGGATGCTAATGACTTCTTCTTCTTTATTTCTAACTCATTCTATTACTAGATCAAATTTGTTAGAGATGTCCATTTTCTGTTCCAGCTCTTCGATCTTTTCTTCAATCTCCTAAGCAACTTTATGCCAGGATAGACAAAACTTGTACACATCTCCAGCTTCTTTCACAACTCTTTGAATGTTAGCTATTGAATTATCTAACAAAAATTTATCATTGGCTATCATTGTCTTTAATTATTCTAGTCTTTTTCCCTCATATTCCTGCCTTACTTTTGTTTTTGTAGATTTCTCAAAAGATTCAAACTGATTACTTACTAAATTTATTAATCCCTTCAAATGACTTGCTGGGGGCATGGATGAATCCCTCTTGTGGGTGGGCAATAGCTTCTCTAAAATCCCAAATGCTTCATTAATCAGTTCACTATCCTCAATATGTGATTTCAACATCTCTTCTTGAGCCTTTGCTTGGACAATTGAAACCCACTTAAATTTCTATGTCAGAGACATTGTGTCCAGATTTATTGGGCCATGTAGAAATTTTGGTTCATCAAAATCTTGTTTCTCTTTCTCTAGCATTTCTTTTACTGACGCAACAATGTCTCTTGGCATAGTAGGCACTTCTTCTTTCTGATTTTGTTCCAGATCATCTAACTCCATATTCTTATTGGTTTCCTCTACTTGTTTAGGTGGAGGATTTACTAATTCTTCCTTAGTTTTTCTTCTGTCAGTATTATCCTCAGTCTGTTGTATTAGAGAGGTTCTCACTTGAGATTCATTAGTAGGTTCCTCTTTCTCCTCGGACATTCTGCCATCTATATTTGGTTCTTGACCCAAATTTATTTTTGAACCAGATGAATTGATAGGAACATCAGTTTCTTCATTGACACTTGCAATGGGAAGATTGTGTTGTTTCAAATCTTTCAAGATAATTTCTTCTAATTCTTTTACCACTTTATCAATATCACCCAACATTAACAAATTCATTCTTGTTTTAGTTCTAAACTGATCCTTGGTCTCCTTTGAGATTAGGTTTTCTTCCTCTGTAGTGATTTCTAGACATAGTCTAGTCAACACATGTTTTCTCAACTCAATATATTTAGCTCTAGCATTCTCCTTTCTGATGCTCAAAATATTTGCTAGACTTTCTGGGAGATCAGAGATGATCTCAATGAGGGCTTTGTTGAAAGTGTTGAGATAGTTTATAGTGGCTTCCTCCAGACTCATTTTGTCATCGTCACTATATTCATCACAGTGCTTAATCATAGGTTTTAGATTCCCATCTATAATGATAGACTTTACTATATCTACAAGTGTTGGGGGTATTTTTTGTCTTTTACTGGACTTATCTTTTCTGGAGGATTTTTCTTTAGTGCTTCCAGAGGCTTTGACAGTCTCAATTTTCATCTTTTTGATCTCTTCACTTGTCTTGGTCTCCTCTTCATCCTTTTCACTTATACTAACATATAATCTTTTTCCTTTCATCATTTTCCTCTTCATGTCTTTGGAAGAGGATTCTTTTGATGTTTTCTCTAGGTTCATTGATGATGTGACACCAGAGGGGGTAGTGGAGCTCCTAGTAGTCCTTTGAACTTTTTCTGGTTTCTCCTTCCTTAACTAAGATTTTTTTGGGACTTGCATCAGATCACTCTTTTGTTTTTCTTCTATTGCTTTCTCCCTTACTTCCTTCAGTTGTTCTTTGGTGATGCCATATCTTGTAGTGATCTCTTCCACTTCTTTTCTGACCTTTCTAGTTGCTTCCAGTTTAATGAATTCAACATGAAGTTTCATGGATAGTTCTTCATAAGTTCCAAATATTTCTTCCCTGTTATCATTGTACTTGCTCATCATGTATTGAGCATAGTTCTCTAATATTTTCCCATCTGCTTCATAGCCCATTGGCATTACCCAGATAGCCCTGTGCTCAATGGCTTCCATTAGACATTGATCTTTTGTAACCGTCAAATAGATGGCATCCTTATACTTCTCAACAATTTTCCTAAGAATTCTTTCTCTGGACTGCATCATGCTTTGGAAGTTATTAAAGTACCCCCATAAGGCTATATTTGGCTCATCAACACTTCCAATGCTATGTAGATGATTTCTAATTTGAACAACTACTGGTTTACTACTTAACCAGATCAATTCTTCATGTTTGGTAGCTCATTCATGAAATAAAAGAATAAACAAAGGACCAATGTACCATATTTGAAGGGATAATTCTTTCTCTCCTTTGTCTTCCTCAAATTTTCCATTAATTGATTTAGTAGTAGCTCACATAAGTCATAATCAACATTCTCCTTTATCATCTGATAGGCAATATAGATTGTTGTCCCTGAGACAGAGTTCTCTCAATTGGAGAAATAGATCTTGTAGCCCAAAACCATTGAGGCGAATCTTACATCATGATCTATGATATCATTGATAGTCAGTTCCCTCTTGTCAAACTTTTCTCTAGTGGCCTCTGTAACAATCTGATTCTTCACAACCTTCAACAAGGGCACACTTCTGGTGGAACTTAATCCTGTCACTGCCCTAATTGCTTCCTTGGTGATTTTGAAGGGCTGCCCTAACCACATGAATTCATTGTGAATTCGGCTTAGAATGTACCTTACCCATTCATCCTTTGCAAATGTAGGAAAATCTACATACCGAATAAACTTCTTTTCCTTTAGGGTTTTGTATTCTTCTTTGAGGTCAAACTGGTCATCAGTTAGATGCTTGAGATATAAATCTATCAGACAAATGCTACTGTGTTCATCTAGAGAAATATGAATATATGTCCTAACGTCCTCAACATACAGGAATCCATAAGGTATACCTGAAAATGCACCCATTTGATCCACTTCAGTTGCTTTATAAGGGTGTTTCTTTAACATTGATTGAGGGCATTCAGTAATATCTACAATTTGTCAAGTCACCATAGCAAAGATTCAATATATTCACAATTAGGGTTTCTACAAAAATACCTTGATATGCCAAATTTAGGTTTCCTTCACCTGAATTGATCGAAGCTTTGAATCTTTGTTGCGCCTTGAAATATATCTCTGACATCTGAAAAACTTTGAATGTAAAGTGAATTATAGGACAAATGACTTGCCTTTTATCCTCTGTACTTGACCTAATCATTATTAAATGCTCACTCCCAAAAAGCTGTCGAAAACCCATCACTGTAGAACACAGTCGATTAAGATTGCTCCGCATTATGCCACATTGACCCTTTTGCTTCCAGTTTTTCTTTTAAGAGCTTTGTCACATCATATTCCATTATACACCTTTGTGTTAGATTCTGGCACCCACTTTTTGGTAGGGGGATTTAGATTTTCTACACTACTCCCCTTGAGCCAAAGCTCTCAATTTACTTCTCGGAGTAAGTATTTGCACCAGATACTGGTGTGGATCAATCCCTGACTTCAATTACTTCTTTCTTGATCCATATCTCATCCATTTCTTTCTTGGTTTCAACCAGATTAACTTTCTCTTTTCCCTTATCATTTCTTTGCTCTGTTTTCCTTTCTTCAGAATAGTGATTTTTCTTCACATTCTCGCTTCTACAAAATATTGTAGTCTGTCCAGATTTGTTGCAATTGAAGCATACCACATTTCTTTTAACCTTGATTCCTTCCATTGATTGAGTTTGACCTGCATTGATTAGCCATATGTCCAAATTTATTGCATGCAAAACACTTTCCATTGAATGATTGACTGTTCCTTGTATTTTGAAAATTAGTTCTTACTAAACTTTTGCATTCATTTTATCTGTGTCCCATTTTATAGCATTCATTGTACTTAATAGATTTCTAAGTTACTTTACTTCTACATACAACATCTCTATGACCAGTTCTATTGCAAGTGAAGCATTTACATTTGAATGATTGTTCATTCCTCCCATTGTTGAAACTTTTCCTGATCTGATTTCTACATTCATTTTCTCTATGACCAATTTTCTTACAATTGAAACATTGACCAGAGAATGATGGAATCTTTTGATTTATTTTGTTCCTACACTAAGTAGCCTTATGACCATACTTATTGCATGAGTTACAATAACCATTGAAAGATGGGTACCTTTGTGCATTTGGTTGTTTGATTGGAGGTCTTCTAGGTCTTCTTTTCTGATTTCTAAATTGATTTCCTTTGTTTTACTGTACTTCAGTGGTTGCTTGACCAGATTTTGAACTTGCCCCTTTTTCATATCCCAAACCTTAATTGTAATCTGCACTCTTCTGGCTGACAATCATTTCATCAAGCTTTGTAGTACTTATCTTGAATTTTTCTTCAAAGCTTTTGCCTTTCCCAGGTCTATTTTTAGATTTGTAATTTCTTTTTCAAGTTTTGCACAATCTTCTAATTTATTCTTCACAATTAAATTCAAATCATCTTCTACTCTTGTTCTTTCTATAACTTCTGCTTCCAAATCATTCAGGGCTTCATTTGTTGATAACAATTGATCACTGACTTCTTTGTATTTTTCTTTGAATTTCTTGACTCACTCTTTTAGCTTCAAGATGCATTCATCAACTTGTTGCAATTTTTCTTTTAGATCCCTGACTTCAACTTTAGAATATTCAAGATCCATAAGGGCTTCTTCTAGATGGTTGTAGCTTCTATAATTTTCATATCTTCTTGCTGCCATGATCACACTATCCTAGATCTTCCTAAAGTTGTTAAAATTTTTCCAAGGAACCTTGCTCTGATACCAAGTGTTGAATGATAGGAACACTAAGAGGGGGGGTGAATCAGTGTTCTAATAATCCTTTCATGCACTTTAACTTTCATCCATTTCCCAAAATTAATTAAACAAAAACACAATATGCATATGAACAACAACCATGAAAACATGACACATGAACACCAAGATTTTTACGTTGAAAACCCAAGAAGGTAAAAACCATATAGAGGATTAGCTCTCAAATTTATATTGCAATCTTTACAAAAATAATGTTTAGGCTTGGTCACTCCATGGGCCTAGAAATGTTGGCTCACTGCCATGAAGTACAACTAGGTCTAGTAGGCTCACTGCCTCAACCCTAAACCTAGCAAGATTACAATAAGGGTTGTTAAACCCTATTGAAGGCTCACTGCCTTGATGACAAAATCTTTCTTCCAATCATATTGCACAAGAAAATTGAATACTGCTTAACCATCTGCCATTATGCCAAGTGCAGTCATTTAATAACTAAATTCTAAATCCCAAGTCTTCATTCTCACTGATCCATGTCACTGCTCTGTTATTCGCATATTCGCATCCTCTTCCACACACTACACACACACTCAACCTAAATTCATTGCTCTTATATATTCACATCATGATTTGATCCATAGTCAGGTCAGCATCCAAGAAGTGAAATGTGTACATAGAAAGATGTAACTTGTCGGCTCAATCTAATGCACTATGTGTCGCGCAAAACCAAATCTTTGCCCGAGCATATTCATATAGGTTGGTTCTAATCATTCAATTACTTACATAGATCCTTCAAACATTAACTCTTCTCCACACAATGATTTGACATACTAATCAGCCTCTTCCTTAAGAGTATGCTTAAAAGTTCATCTCTTGACTTACAACTTTTACTGCAGAACACAAAACACCTCCAAAATCATATCAAGGGCTTTTTACACTTTCCCAAACTTACCCTCAAAACTACAAGGCATGATATCATCTTGCGGAGAAATGCGGACCATTAGATCTCAGCCTCTGCCTCTGGCAAACCTTGTCAAACACTGTACCGATACTTATCATCTTTAGCTAACCTTTTGGTGGACTTCAGATATCGTAACTCTAGAATAAGACACTTCATGTAAGTGTTTACAACACCTTAAAATTGCATAACAAAATACTTATTTTTGGAAGAATGCGGACCACTACACTAGACCCTGTTCACTGTTCCTGCTATACCTTTGCTTATCCGAACGTAGAGAATTCTTCGAGGTGACTTCTGGAGGAGGTTAGGACTTAATCATTGAAGTATATCAAACAACTAAGAACATCATACCTAAACTGCATTATTAGATCACCATCTGTGGAGACATACTATCTGACTTACTATCCTCTACTCAGAATACTTTCCATACTTAGCCATTTTCTGCCAACCGGATCTGTAATTCAACATGTTCTTCCGGAGATATCTCTTCCTATCATGGTGATAAGATCTCTGAGCCTTGTTACCATCAATGAAAACATACAACTCCATACCAGACTAGTGTCTCTTGCCAACAATCTTGATCTATGGTTTCTCGACCTTCACTGTCGACCATAATAAATAATAGATTAATTTAATATTATAACCGATTTAAGAGTTTTCAAATTTTCTTAATCCTTTTGGGGCAAATCAAGGGATTTAACTTATCTATCCCAATACATTGGAATATCAAATACTCTTGTTTTCTAAAAGTAAAAATTTATAATAATATAACATGGAAACAATAACCTCTAGTCTTCTCTTGACCACTTGGGCATTGTTTGAATTCACATTTCTCATAACATGTATAAACATAGCACATGAGGTATATCCTCATTCATATAAGCTCTTAATGAATACTGTCATTATCATTACTAATCTTTTGACTAAGTTCAATCTTTTAACCTAAATAGGTTTGAGTCTAAAATAATAATATAATATTTTCAACCTCTTGGTCTTCTTAATTCCACTGACTTTTGATATAGGATAGGTTATAAACTCATATTTAACATCCTTTGTATATCATGATAATGCTTATCATTATTGTATAATGCATATGTGATATTATATCTCTATACTTAGGTCTTTTCAATGATATCAATATCATTTTTATATATTCTATATAAGTGAATGTCTATCACCATAACTTTTTATTATAAACATTAAAACTTATACATATAAATCATTGTAAAAAGTGAATCTATCACTATCTAAACTTTCTTTAATTGTACTCATCTTGACTCCTAGGCTTATATCTGAGTTCTCATAATGTCCTGTCTCTACACTTTATATATATATAGCTTAAACTAGTTATATCACCGTGACATTAATAGAAAATGGCCACTATACTTTGTGTTCAAAAAGTGATAGTAAAATTAATCTTTTCTCTTCATTTTATATGCTAGATTTCTACATAGTTTTAGTGTTTTGATAGCTAAAAGAAACCTATGTTTTCTTGAGTATACAAAGTTAAGTGACAACTTTCTACAGACCATAAACCTCTGTACATAAACAATGTTATTCATAACATTTTTCCATAATCCTGTGTCTATCAAAGCAACAAAGTTTACAATATATTTTCTCTATGGGTTCTATGATACAAAATGATGGCATGAAAAAGTTATCATCCATAGTATTCCTATTGTAAACTATAGCATTTTATTGTTTATCCTTTGTGGTTTTATATTGCTATTTAGTGACATTTTTTTTTACTATCTCTCTCTCATAAATTTGAACTCCCTTATCACAAGCATTCTATGTGTTGTTGGATAGCTTGGACAAGAGAGTGTTTTCTCTATTTAATACATATCTATGTTGACAAAGTTGCTATGACCATAATATCACTACTTTGTATAACTCTATATTCTTTGCTATAAGAAACCATATCTCTGTATGTTCATATAGAATGTGAATATTGCAGTTTAATAATGGAATTAATTGCTTATGATATATCATTACCTCAAAGCGTTGACAGTTTCCCAAAACCTGAGCTAGTTTCTTCTCATTCCCACTGCTACCCATACTATCTTTATACCCTCCTATGCATTTGTCTCTCTTTCCTCATAGATTCTTGATGAGAACAAAGCTATGTGCTTAACAAAGTCTTTCACCTCTCCTTGATCACATAATCTTTACTCAAGATTAAGTCTTGTGTTCTTCAAAAACTATACTCATTATCTCCCATGGCCTGAGTTCCTCTTCATCCTATATCTCCTATGGTAATTATTAGAGTTTTATACATGTTTTCTTTTTTTTCAAGATCCTCCTACCAAATCATGATATGTGAAAAAAAAACCTTTCACCCCCTTCATATCTCTCATTAATATAGCCTTTTAAAAGGCTTTATTCTCCATAACCACATATATTCTTCCCGCATCTGTGCCTATTTACAGTCTAAAGTGGCATGCAAGAAATGATGGAGTTACTAATCATAAAGACCACTCCTAAACTATTCAAAAAGTCCTCCTTTCTCTCCATGACCAACGTGGAGGAAAGGAGTTGAATACCCACAAAATACATGAAATGGTTTGCATTAAATTTGTAACAACACCATGTTCCTAAAAATGATCATCGACTACACACAATTGGTTTAGACATAACATTCATATTAAATAGATATTTAACAACAAAATATAGGTATATACAACGTATACTTATGTTGTTTCTAACACACAATATGCTATGAGAATGGGGTTGAGGTATTTTCCCCCTCTCAAAATTGCTTAAGTGTCAAAATAGATAAATTAACATAATATAATTCCAATCAGGAATTACAGATAATAAATTAGTTTAACTACTAGTATTTATTTGTTCTAGTAATATAATTTTATATTCATCTCATGCAAAGAAATAATGACTATCAACCATTTCCATGATGACGGTCATGTTCTAACCTAACTTAGTTTTTGACAATAACCTCAGCTTAATAAATATAGTTGACAATCGATGATTTAGTAGGCATGAGTTTTCCACAGTCCATGATAATATGTGAGTGCTTATGGATTTAACTATGTCTATTTTTGAATAAAAAAATAATGTTTCAGATCATACTCAATGATCCATCATCAGGATGAGGAGAGTTGTAGATTGGAGAGCAGACTTGATCAATTTAAAGGACAAAGAGGGATAAAGAGGAAGGAACACAAACCAAGGGGAGGTAGGAGGAAGACTATAGACACAAAACAAAAAAGAAACCAATCTAAAAGTCTATGCACTAGATAAAAAATAAAAAGAAAAAGAAAAGCCTCTCACTTACTCTCAAACTAAACAAAAATAGAAATAAAATAACCCTTGTAAAAGGAGCAATAAGACATTCTAATAAATATAAAAATATCAAAACAACAATAACCACAAGCCCCTAAGAAAAAGAAAAATATAAGTTAAGTAAGTATATAAATATAAAAATACGTAGAAAAAAATAAATACCAACCGGGAACACAAAAATAACCAAACACCATGCTCGAAAGAATGAAATGAAATAAAAGAACACAATAACGAGAAAGAAGACCCAAGAAAGAAGTAAAAAAGAAAGAGGAAACTAAGATGACACCCACCAAGGCACAAACATCCTAAAAACAAGGGAACTCAACTATTAAAAAAGTAGAAAAAAGGGAAAAAGCGACCACAAAAATCAAAAAAGAAAAGAGGACAAACAAAACTCTATCTAATAGATCATACAAACCCCTAAATACTATAATTCAAAAAATGCAAATAAAAACCCAATATATATAAATATATAAATAAGCAAAAATTAAACGAAGAAAAGTGAAAAATAATAAAGGAAAATTCAAAAACTAATATGTGTGCCCACAAGTATATAAAATATATATAGGAGTAAGATCATAAAAAATACTCTTTAAAATGTGAGTATTCTTGGTGATCTTACTCCTATATATTTTTATATACTTATAAGTATAAAGGTACCACAAATACTTGTAAACTAAAAGTGAGAAACCTAATACTTGCAAATCGATGATTTGTCGAGTCAGAACCAAATTTAGACCAATTGGTCAAACATAACTTACCATACTCGATGAAGATTCATTAAACTATGAAAGCACGAGACTTAGATGGAAAACAATCTATTCTTATCCATACGTCTATTATCTTCTCTTTGATGATACTCTCCCTCTCTTTCTTAGATGGTGGAAAACTTGTTTCCTGGTTACAACTTGTAATCACCAAAATGGGATTTGTGCATCATTAGTCAATCCATAAACATTATGAATAAATAATCATGACCTCTTATAATTACATGTCTAAATTCTAATCATGTAAACATAAACTCATGATATCATTGATTTATCCTGACATTTTCACATAACATCAAATCATTAATTCATGCATAATTAACTACTAGTTATGTGCAGGTAAAAAGTAAATCATAGTCAAAATTTGGGGTGTGACATCATGGGTGTTATGAGATAAGGGCCAAAGATCAAAAGTATATGAGAAAGAATCAAGAAAGGAAAAGAAAAAGATAATAGATAACTCAAAATTACTAAAGAAGACTATTTAAGGCAATATATACACAAGGGATCGACATGTATTTGATCAAGGTAGCAAATGACATTCCAAAATATAAATTGACAATTTGCACATTTGAGGAAATTTGATTATCTTTAATGCACATATTGCACATTTTTTATTAAGAATATAAATTAATTTCAATTCTTAGTAGTGGAGGCCAATATATTCCCCTATTCTAACTCCTAGAACTAGAGGCATAGGGGAATATGCAAGTTTGTTTCTTGAAAGTTGTTCAAGCATAAATGACATGTTGAGGTTTGGAAACCAAATTAAAAGATGAATCTACTATTTATTCCTTATTTACAATCTCTCACAAATTTCCTACCTAGGGTGTTTGATGTAGCAACATCTTGACAATCAAGCAATCTTGCATTATCTAGAAAGATATGTTTAAATTTATTTCTTATTTTTGTTTCTTATCTAAATTTTTTGAGTTCTAGTTGGATTTTGACTTTGTGGTTCTAAGAATAGTTTACATCAAGCCTACTAACATATATGCAGGAGTACACAATCATTTGGTTGAGTTTTAATTGCGACTTAAATATGGAGGTTGAATTGATAGTCTTAAGTTGGTGTAGTAATTCCTAAGGAAGAATTCATCATGTAGAGGTTGTGCAGTAATATGGTGTTCATTATTAGCTTTTCTTTCATGATATGAAGTGGTGTGTAATTTAAAACACTTAAATTGGACTTGTTTTCGTTAGCGTGATGGACAAGGGATACATCCCATGAATTGTAGTAAAGAAGGGGGTGACTAAAAGCAATTCTAAGTTACAGGTGTACACATGTTTGATAATTTGGGACCATGAACTGATCCTTAGTAAAGATCTTTATTTTGGTTCCAAATAAATGTAATGTTTTCTTATACCTTGGGATGATGAGTTGTAAATTATAAATGCTTCATATGCTTGAATAGTTATTTGCATTGGGATTATGCCATAATATGTAACATGTTTTCCTTTGGAAACCACCTACACAAGCCAAGATTTTAGATTCATTTGGGAGAGAGTAGATTAGAGTAGAAGATTAGTATCAAGGAAAGAAGGCTAGACCCAAGATTGAATGCAAGCAACAAGAGTTTGTGGCAAAACATCTAGTTCAATAGTGCATCAAATTTATTTGAAGGTACATTTCTTGAGGAGTAGGTAGAGCACATAAGATTGGTGGTAACACTCATGTTGAAGGAGAGATTGAGAAAATTGAGAATTATAAGATTGAAGATGAGAGATGGAAAAATTGTGTGAAATTCCAAGGTGGAATAGTATTGGTGGTAGATCTAAGTGATGTGATGTATAAATATGCCATGAAGAAAGATTGGAAAGGTGAATGTGATGATACATTGGAGAAGGTAAATTTTAACCTTTTAGTTGTTTCTTTTATTTAAATTTGAAGCACTCTTCTATAGATTTGGATTACAAATAGCTTTAGAATAATTTTACCTTTTACAAAAAAACATTGTTCAACACATTCTTTTAATTAGAAATATTTTATTTTTCACATCTTCCTACATCAAAAATCACAAAAGAAAATAAAAAATTGAAACAAGAATAAAACAAATCATTAACTTTGCATCTAAGTTAGAATCTCCATAAGTAGTTTTAACAATCAAGCATTTAGATACATGATTTCAAACATCGAACACTTCACTAAAAATAAATAATCAAAACATTTGAATAGAAACATTCCATTCAAACCAACAAACATTAAAAAAATCAAACAATCAAGTAAGTAAAATAATTCATCAAAGCAATTCCACACCACACTTCTCCATGGTCACTTGTGTCATGGCAAGCCTGTGTCCAAGAGTGAGAGAAGATTGGACTGTAGTTACTTTGAGTGAATTATGAGAGTTGTTAACAACTAACATAGTTGTTGAGGTTGAAGAACAAACCAAAATCCATTGACAAATTAAACAAAAAAATGATCACTTACTGGTTGTTGAGTTAACTCGCCTTGAAGTGATCTTTGAAATAGAAGTCATTTGTTTAAACAATTTCATTGAAACCAATAAATAATTAATACCCTATGAATAATGATCAACACTTGTAACATCATGATCACACCTCAACTAAATATTGTTGCTACTCATTAGGCACTTCTTGGACTCCTTAAGACAATATCCCTCTGAACTCTCTAATAGTGTATTTATTTATTCTACATGAGTGGGAGTAATCCACTAGTTGTCCAACCAATGTGATAAACACATGCATAATGATTTATGCACAATAGTGGTTAGTCATATTTAGAGTGTATAGTTTCAACCTCCATAGTAGCTTGTAAAATAGGTAGTGTGTGTCCCTGAAGTGATAGTGTTTGGTGGCGTGTGTAAAGGTTTGTTCCTATTAAAAAATCCCTAAGAGAAAAACTATTCTATGGTGGTGTGTGAATGTGATGGAGGAGAAACAAGGAGATGAAAATGTCACTTGATATGGAAAGGTGAAGGCCAATGGAAAGGTTCAAAAGATATATCTACAACCAAGAGGAATAGGGAAGGACATTTTTGCAACTTGGATTTTTAGGAGACAATGGATGGCTAATTTAGTTAATGATAGGAGGAAAATTGAGATAAGGAGAGCGATGGAGATCAAGTAATGTAGGTATGGATGAAGGATATCAAATGGTAAGAATGAGTAAGAGTCCAATGATGATCTTTAAAACACACCTAAGAAGAATGAATGGAAAACCCAAATTTTTTTGCAAAGATGGATTAGTGGAGAATTGCTATTGGAAGCAATAGTGGATTAGAACCTTCAAAATGAGTGTGATGTGGAATTTATAGACTTGGAATAATTAATAAAAATCATTAGGCATTCATTTTGGTTTAATTTGCATGCTAGGAGTTCCACTTAGTATTCGTGATATAGTTGTGAAAAGAAAATAAAATCAATATGAAAAGTTGATTTGTCAAATATTTTTTAAATTACATGAATAAAAAAGAATTATTTTACAATCCTATGTAACAATTTGAACAATATAATAAGAATAGTAAAATCTCACTAACATAAAAATATTTTACAAGATTAAATAAAGAAAATCTTTTGAAATTTGTAACGAACACTTTATACACTTACTTGTACTTAAAAGTTTATCTTTATTTTACTCATAAATCATGAGAATTGGAAAGTGCATGTCTCCCTCGACAAGGTAAAGAGAAAGGTTTAATCAAAATTTGAATATAATTTGGAACATTTTAAAAATTTAAACTCAATCCAACTTTAAATTTTGTTTAAATAATACATCAACTATACCCAAAAATCCTACCACAAAAAAATTAAAAATGTAGAACCCAAAAAAAATAAAAAATTCCAAAACGTTGAGATGTGGAGAAAAATAGACATTATAGTTCAATATTATCAACGGGAAAAAATGTTAGATTAAGAAAACTCTTTTAATATATTAAAAACTTTAATATCCTAACTCTCTCACCTCGCGAAGTGTATTCTCATCGAAAAATTTGAAGGAAGGAAGGTATAAAGGAATAATAAGGCCACCCGAGTAGACCATGGTATAAAGGAGCTTTCTCATGCACATACTCGACTCCACAAAGCTATTGGAAAAAAAGGAACCAGAATATCACTGCTATCAATTGCCTCTCTACTTTGCTCATCTTCTCCGCCCGTGCATATACCAAGTGACCCATCAATCCTTCCTCTGCATCTGCTGCGTGGTAAGCAATGTAGATATTAAACTTCTTCTACACCAAGCTTCCTAATTCGGCACTTCTGCAAAATTTAAGATCATTTTACTCACTTCATTATCATGAGACAAAATTTGAAACAATTCAATAGAAACATATCTTGATAGACATCAGATTTCCACAGTCCATAATGATTATATTAGTATTTCTGGATTTCCACATATCTTCTTTCAAAGTTCTTAAATAGAGTCAGTGTACACCAAATTAAATGTACCTACAAATGATCTTTTACCTGTTTAACTCCCTCAGCTGGGCTAACTTGACAACCACATCATGCAAGCTTCCTAGGCGCGAGCACCCATCAAAGGATAACAGCCTTAGCTTTTGCAACTTGACTGAGCATCCATCAAAGACTAACCCAACGGGTAAGGAAGGCTCTATAGACATGAACAATAAGTCTCTTATTGTGTTGGGAAGTTTCCTTAATCGCAGCCATCGCAGTTGAGCTAAATTACCTACAGTGCTGGGAAGACTTTTTAGACCTATACAGCCTTCCAAATCCAACACTTCTAGCTGCATCAAGTTGCCCACAGTATCAGGAAGGCTTGGTACAGTCGCACAAAGGGAACTCCTTCAGTAGTGACAAGTTACCGAGTGTGTTTGGAAGTGTTGGAAGAGCCATACAATCCTGCATATACAAGCATTGGAGGTTCACCAAGCTGTCAAGTGTGTTTGGGATTCTCGTAAGACTTGCACACTGCTCTAGACTTGAAATCCTGACTTGGGACCAATTGCTATCCACCTGGAATCTGTTCTTAATAATAAATATTTATCCATAACAAATTCGGAGCTAGCTGTCCGATGTTGCCCACTAATGGAATCTGTTCCTAATATTCACAATTTCTAATGTTATGCAGGCTAATGGGCTCTCCTCCACTATCTCCGCTCTGTCTCTGTTCAAAGCTTTGTGTGCGCCCATAGGCAGCCACAGTCTGCTATTATTACCAGCCTGCTCTTGAATTCCTCTTCCCATTCCCCGCACAAGATCATGCATATCGAGGAGATATTGAGGCCCACTGATATTTATAACCATTTTCAACAAAACTCCCACTCTCATCGTGGTCTTGCTCGTTCATATACTTGTGGAGTCCCAGGATGCATAAGGACATCCAGCGGAGTATTCTGTAAGGTATTCAACACGTCTTTCACAACTCTTTTCCCTAAATTATAAAGGTCATACGTATCCGTCTGGAGTCCGCCAAGATGCATAGGAACATCCAACAGAGTATTGTTTAAGGTATTCAACACGTCTTTCACAACTCTTTTTACTAGTCTTCCTTCGTACCTGCAAATCATGCAAATTTAAAGTTATAACTAATTTGGCAAAAACAATTATTATGATCATGGAAAGAAAGATATAAAGTATATTAAATTCCACAAATCCAACTATTTTATAATATTGGAGAGCTACAAGTATTTTATGAATTTATAAAAGAAAAAAGAAAAACTAAACTTGTCTATATAGAAATGATTACAAACATAATATTGACCATTCACTATTATCAATCAATCTGGCCACCATATTAAAAAATGTTTTAAAGACAATTAGAAATTGTAGGGGAATGGCTTAGATTAAGGACAACCAGTAAAGCTATCTGAAGGGTTGATTTTAATTTAACACTTCAAATTGTTGAATCAGTAATAAAGTTTATGTAACCAGTAAGGAGGGAGTAATGAGAATATCCGAATCCCTTATGCAGTGGGTGCTGCTAGTTACTAATTAAACATTTGTGATCATTAACTCTTAAGGTTGTTAGTCCTTCTCAAGTCATACAGAATACAATAAATATTCTGATAATCTTAGTATGTAGAGAAAAGCAATAGAAAACCAAACAATATTCCAGCTATCCTAATCTGAAAACAAAATAAAAATATATATATATGAGCTTCTTTTGAATAATCTACATAGTAAAATGATTTACCCACTCTACATATAACTAATTTATAAATAACAAATTTTACAGTATGTTTTTTTAGTCTTACATTTTCACATAAAAATGTACATAAGCCAAAATCTCTCTCTATAATACAGGATGATCAGGTTGATTTGAAAAACTAGTAATAAAAACAAATTTTCCATTAAACAAATAGCTAATAATTAGTGGCAGATATTTAAATTGAAAAAAAATACCTAGCCAAAATAATTTGCTTCAATTGATATACACTTTTGAATTTGATGACAAAGATAATGGGACCCACATGTGGTGGACTTGGGGAGAATTATAAGAATAAATCTGTTAGATTTGTTGGGTCTAGTTTCATTTGATCACCAATGAAATTGATCTATGTTGAATTGGCTCTATTTAAACATCATCCACTTCAATGGTCAAACAGTCAATAACAATTTTACACCACATCCACAACAAAAAGTGGTAAATATTTGTCTTAACCAGAATTGACTTTTGACTGTTGAAGTGGATGATGTTTAAAAACAACCTGTTAAATCATGTTATCTATTCTATAGGGTGGAAATAGAGGACATAGGCGACCATAACATGATCCTTGAGCTCCTTAACTCAAATCAGATCCGAGAATCCACGCAAGTTAAGATTATAGAAAGAGAGGGTTAGCTCACCAAAGAAAAATATTGATGTTCTAAGACCACATTCCTTTATTGCAGACAATATGGATCCAGATTAACGGACTAATGATGGCACCAAAAAGGCTTTTTACTGGTAACCTGGGTTGTTACATTCTTGATCTTCTTTAGTAATTTCTGACATTAATTTTCTATTTTTCTATATATTCAACTAACAGTTGAACAGGTACAGATTAATGATGGCAAAAAAAAGGTTTTTTTCTGGTAACCTGGGTTGTTACATTCTTGATCTACTTTAGTAATTTCTGACATT
This sequence comes from Cunninghamia lanceolata, assembly GCA_027924645.1. Classification (NCBI taxonomy): domain Eukaryota; kingdom Viridiplantae; phylum Streptophyta; class Pinopsida; order Cupressales; family Cupressaceae; genus Cunninghamia; species Cunninghamia lanceolata. Next base: position 314,629 of record BSBN01001304.1, on the reverse strand, counting down.
AATATTCTATTTTTCTATATATTCAACTAACAGTTGAACAGGTACAGATTAATGATGGCAAAAAAATGTTTTTTTCTGGTAACCTGGGTTGTTACATTCTTGATCTAGTTTAGTAATTTCTGCCATTAATATTCTATTTTTCTATATATTCAACTAACAGTTGAACAGGTACAGAACAATAGATGAAGAATAGAAGGGAAAAAAAAAAACAAATTTATCAGAGAGATGTGCTGGTATGAAATATGGAAGATCTGGCTGATTTGAAGGATTTAGTAAACAAACAGTTTACTTCCTAAACAAATGGCTAATATAATATCAGAAATGTTTCAATGTAAAAATTTATACAGCATAGCTTTCCATGGAGTTCCCAAGTTCCCACGATTTGAATATATAAATTAAAAAATGTACTCTGTCGTAGATTTCTATAATAACTGGACCTCTAAAAGAAGTTCTGTTCTGGTTTTTGCCATGGGTTAATTGAAAAAAAGCATGCAAATTAACTTACCCGGATTCTTCCGCCAAAGTCCATCCAGAACGAGAAGAGATTCGTTGAAGAGAATTCTTCCATTCCTCGAGAGTATTTTCATCCTGGCGATCTAAATGGCTGTAATGTTTTTGGAATGCCTTGGCGAATGGAGCTCCACTTCTTTGAGGGTAGCGAACATCAGAGGGCTCCACATCATAAAACAGAGGAATGATGAAGCCATTGGATCTGCACATCCGGGCCGCCTCTTTCAGACACCAAGTTGATTCTGCATAATTTTTGGAAAATATGGGGATGAGAATATCACTTGTATCAATTGCTGTTTGCAAGCTGGAATCGATGTCTTTGCCCTTCTCCAGTTCTTCGCTGTCGAGGAAAACCCTGAGTCCCGCTCCAGAGAGAGATTCGAAGAGATGATCAACTAAAGTTTTCCTCACATCTGCTCCGCGAAAGCTAAGAAACACATGAAACTTGTTGTTGACATCGAAGGGGATTTTGCTGGCGGAAGGCTGATACTCATCAAACTTCTCTTTGACATCAACCGTGTCTTCACTGTAACGGCGCTTGGCAAGCTTCATTTCATTCGTCTCCCCCTCCGCCCTTTCGCGCTTGCGGCAAAGCTTTTGAGGCGACTCCATAGAGTGCATACAACTAATTAAAACAAAACAACACCCACAAATTTACCTAAACGAACGGAACTCAACTACTGTAATGGCAAGATGAAGACACTAAATAGAAATCTCCATCACTTGTTCTGCACACGTTTGAAGAGCTTAACAATATGATCTCAAGTAACAATATTACAGATGAAAATGTATGGATATGCAGTCACAAAAGCGATCGCGGATATATAAGCAAAGTTGAATGCAATGAAACACAGAGCGTGGAAGTTTCTTGTGAACTCAGATAATTTCTTAGAAACCCTAGGAAGTAAATTGGTTTATGATGGTCAAAATTATGACCTCCCCTGTACGTCATATGGTTTTCGTGGGCACTTCAAAAAGTATATGGAGATCACCTACCAAGCAGTCATGTACAACTTTAAAATATGTTAGACGGTATAACTTCACTTGTTAAAGTTTTTATAGAGTATAATATTTGTAATATATATTAATTTATAATAATTTGTTATAGAAATATAAATGATATGTTCTTTTACAATGTTTATCTTTAAATTTTTTTTAAATTGATATAGGAATATATTAAAATAAAAATATTTTCTTATGTTCAATAAATTTTAAACATCAATTTAGAAATAAATCTTTGCTTTGTCTATACTTGTTATTTTGTTTTTTATTTTAAAAAATCAATTTAGAAACACATTTTTTTTGTTTATACTTATTATATATGGAATAAGTACAACTTTGCAAATTGTAATTAAGAGCTGTAATTAAGAGCCCATTTACAATTATAGGGATTAAGAAACATTACTGCTACTTACTCCATTGTCATTCAATCTGCTAAGCTCATCTTTCTATCAACATACCAAGATGCCTATGTTAAAGCCAAATTGAAAATGTTCTTTAACAATGATACAATTAGACAAGTCAAGTCCTAAGCATAGTGTGGGGATTGAAAGTTTTCGGAGTTCAAAAGGAAGGGAAGTTGGTTTGTGGAGTGGATGGGCTACTCTTAAGTTACAACGAATATTTTTTTGAAACTTATTTCTTTCTATCTTTTTGAAATTTCATTTGAATGAGCCAATATTTTTTGAAACATATTTTTTTCTATCTTTTTGAAATTTCATTTGAATGATTGCAATTTGCAACTGAGAATTGTATTGGAGTGTTTGGTTTAAGAAAAAAGAAATCCTTCACGTTTCTTTTCAATATATAATTACTAATTTCTTTACGACTTTAATTTACACAATTTAAATGAATTTATATGTCTTTTGTCCCTTTTGATAGCATTCAATGTCCACAAAAATACAAACATGATAGTAATTTTTTTATGGCACTTTCATCTTTTCAATTGTTGAAATGGTTGGGAGTTGTTGGTCTTGCTATTTGTAGTTTTGTTTGTGATTGTGTTGTTGATTGTTGCTCTATTTCACAGTCTTTAGACTGTTTTTTTTTAACTTGCATTCTTTCAATATAAAAAAATTCACTCAACATTTTTTTACAACTTATAATTTTCTTAAAACGTCAATTGAAAGATAGTTAAATGACCAAACCGTCATAAATTTTTATATGACACGCAAGGGTGACCGCCAAATTCCACGCCTGTTACCAAGTTTTAAAGTCGGTGAGATCCACGCGGCAATACAATAATAAAAAAGGCCAGGCAGTGGCAAGTCTTTTGTCTGGAGTGCAGATTTTTTTTGGTAAAGATGTTATGTTTTGTTATTACGCCCAAGAGTTTGCGAAAAGGAAACAGCAAATAGGAAACAGGCGCGAACTTTGGAGGAAGGAAACAGGAAATACGAAACAGCAGCCCACAGGGGTTTCGAGACACGAAACAAGGCGCGAAGCACATGGCACTTCTATTTCCGTGAAGGTGGAATGTGGGCTCGGATTAGCAGGTTAAAGTAAAAGTTAACCGGCAAAAACAAGGTTAACCGTCAAATTCCAGGGCTGATAAGAAGTATCGAGAGATGTTGATGAAGGTTTCTAACTTTTCGACACTTAAAATATGTACTCCGCTGTTTAGATAAAGAAAAAAGTTTGTGTGTCCTGGTTAGGAGGGGCTGTTTTTAAATCTGTTATAAAGCACCTTACATGCATAAAATCCTGCATGATATATGTAAAATAAATTATCTTACATGCATTCTTTTATAAAAACTATTAACGGCCGTAAAATCCAGAAAACCATGGTTTTAGCGAGGAAATTTGATTTCCAACAAAATCAGTTAAAACTGGGACATGAAATTTAACGTGAAATATGAAGAATTTGAGTGGTGGGTGTCTACTGGGAGAGAAAATTAAAGCAAGAGTAGTTGGAATGTAAAATCTCAGTGTTATTTTCCTCTTCGGCATTTTTTCCTATACCTAATTGTCAGATTTGAACAATTGTTTTATAACTGGCCATGTGAAATGGCCGACCTTATCGTTGACAGGCAAGAATGAAAATGAAGGGCACCTTTGTACATTCGCATCGCCAGGTAAGATTGAAAATGAAGCACACTGTTTGCCATGTGAACATTGAATGCGTGGTCGTAAATAGATAGCTTAAAACAGTAAGGACGCATCCCTGCCCTCCAAATATCATCTCTTTCAAAATCAATGCACCGTTCCTACTCCAACTTCACTATTCCCTTTATTTTCCATATAAATATTCTGCACTATTTGCAAAACCGATCAAACCCAGGTAGCTCGAAGCAGCTCGAACCATGGTTGTTAAACAAAACCGATCAAACCCAGGTAGCTCGAAGCAGCTCGAACCATGGTTGTTAAACAAGAGGGTTTTAAAGACAACTTAATCTTAGTGTCTTAAGAGGTACACTAAAGAAGATTTGCCAAAGGAGAATAAATACTCAAAAGTTATAACAACAATAAGGTCATAAATGGACTTTAAATGTAGCTGAACGGTCCAATGTTAATTTTTGAATGGGCTTGCAACACCATACCCTAACACACATGTAGGGGAGAAGTAGCATGTCAAATCATCGATGGAGATAGTTAGAAAGAGTCCAAAAGAATCTTATCATGACCAACTTCAAAGTCAAAACCACGATCCCTTATGAGATTCTTTTGGATAAAGTAAGAACTTTTCCGATGGAAGCATCAACGATAACCCAATTGCTAAGTTATCTAAAGAGGGTGGAAAACATGGATAACCATTGCTGGCCCAAAATGGTGGTGGAGGAGGAACTAGGTTGGAGGAAGAAAACATGGATGAAACGAAACAAAAAAATGGTTGAACAAGTGGGACATCGATTTGCATGTGTGTCCTAACACCAATGAGGAAATAAGAAAATATGTGATGGAAAATATCAAGACTGCCATGTGGACAAAGTAGATTGGGCGGAAGAAAGAACACTATGTCAAAGAGTTCAACCCCACCTGGGATCATGTTGAAAAACATATTTAGGAGTCGCTATTAAGGGAAAATAAAGGTTGTTAATTGCACAATTGAGAACTGAACCACATCATCTTAGGTGTGAGACCGATAGATGGACTATACCTAAGGAAGGTTGGGAAGAGAGAACTTGTATTATCTATAATAAGGGGGTGGTGGAGATGGAATGACACTTTATCATATAGTGCACAACTTATGAGGATATCCGTATTTAGTACGAAAACATCCTAAAAGTTGATAGTCTAAATGAGCTATTCAAGGAAGCAAGGATTAACAAGACTATTATTTTCTTGGTCAAGATTCATAGTAGAAGATCTAACATTGAAAGGAGTTTGAAAATTACTTAGGGTTGTGGCTCTTGGTCCCTTAGACTACTTAGTCTCATGGACATCATTAAAAATATTTCATTCATTCATTCACTGAAGAAGATGAGTTATGAACTGCTCTAAGCTTCTGAGAATGATGCAAGATGATTGAAATCATCTTGCTCATTCATTTTCGTCAATTCCTGTGCAGACATTTGGAAAAGTTTCATTGATATATTTCACTCAACATTTTTTTGTGTCATTCATTTCCACCCGTAGAAGGGCCATGCTATGTAAACTGTAACAAATGGTGGAAATGAAAATAAACTTAGAGGCAATTTAATAGGAAAACTATGGTGGCCAACAAACTGAGGTCGCTTTATATTTTCAAGGTTATTTCCATGCATTTAAATTGTAATCATGTGTGGATTTGCTTACCAAATTAACTTAAACCAGTTGCATATTTATATATTAAAATGGGTTTCGACATAATTAAGCTACTTTGTTAGGGTTGACTTTCCAAATGCAACTACATTAGAGAAAGTTCAAATTTTTTCCAAAGCATTTTGGAAGGATGGTTTGCTTCAGCATAAAAAGAGAAGAGGGACATCCTATGTGCCACATTAACTAAACTTCCCATCAATTGAATCTTTTAATTAGGTATGGTCATGTTTGTTATCTTCCTTTTTAACATCCTCTTAAATGTCCTTCAATGCATTAAGAAAAGTGATGGCTCTTTGATTCACAACATGGATTCTATCAAGGTGGAAGCAAAGTGTTTCTTCAATGATCTTCTCTCAAGCTTTAGACCTCATAGTCAGCAAGCCTTTTCCAACTTCAATCTTCCTAAAAGAATCTCTGATGACCACAACAAGGAGTTGCTCAAGGAGTTTACCCTTGAAGAAGTTAAAGCAATAGTTTTTGCAATGGATGGGACTAAGGCTTCGGGGCCAGATGGGTGGATGGGAATGTTCTTTCAAAAATGCTGGGATACTGTGGGATGTGATGTATTCCTAGCAGTAGAGGAATCAAGGAAGTTCAGCAATGTTCTCAAGGAATTCAAAAGAACAAACATTGTTCTAATTCCTAAGGTCAAAACTCCCACCTCCTTTGAAGAATTTAGGCCCATATCTCTCTACAATTTTATTTATAAAGTGATTTCAAAGGCTGCAGCATTGAGACTGGCTTCAATTCTTTCACAAATTGTCTCTGAGGAACAAGGGGGATTTGTGCCAGGGAAAGAAACAGCTGAAGGGGCCATTTTAACTCATGAAGTCCTTCATTCTCTTCAGAGAGAGCTAAAACCAAGCATGGTGCTGAAATTAGACTTGAGTAAAGCTTATGACAGAGTGGATTGGACTTTTGTAAAACATGTCTTGTCCTCTCTTGGTTTCTCAACTTGATGGCTCAAATGGATCTTCTCCAGAATTACAGGTGCGAGGAGTTCAGTACTTGTAAATGGTTGTGAGTCCCCTACCTTTGAACCATCAAGAGGTTTAAGGCAGGGCGACCCCATTTCACCATATCTTTTTATCCTTATGACCGAAGCCCTCACATGGTCAATCAAGGAAGCAAGAGATCAAAGGAGATGGAAGGGAATTTACTTGAAAGTGTATAGAGATCCCCTCACTCATGCTCTTTTCGCTGATGACATGATCTTATTCAATAGAGCCAATAAAAAAGAAGCAGATGCTATCAAGAGTACCCTGTCCTCCTATTGTGAGGCGTCTGGTCAGCTTGTAAATGCTGAAAAATCAAAAATTTATTTGTTCAATACTCTAGTGGCTAGACAGTCGCTGATTGCAGCTTGCTTCAACTTTAAAGTGGAATCTCTTCTAGGCAAATACCTTGGAGTCCCCCTTTTTAATGGTCGACACAGGAACTTCCTATGGAGTGGGATCTTGGAAAATTTATCCCATAAGATTTCAGCTTGGAAAGGGAACTGGCTTTCCATGGCAGGTAGACTCATTTTGGTTAAATCAGTATTATCAATAGTATCTGTTTATATGTCTTCAACCTTACAAATGCTGAAAGGCATCCTAAAAGAAGTTGGGAAGATCTGCAGAAAATTTCTATGGCAAGGAGCAGTCGATCAGAAGAAAATTCATTTAGTCTCATGGGATAAGGTGTGTACGCGAAAATCTCAAGGGGGGGCAGGTGTCCTTAATCCCAAACTTCAGAATTTGGCCTTAGGAGCAAAGCTAGCCTGGAAAATGTACAAAAATCCATAAGCAAAATGGGTCAAAATTATGCAAAAGAAATATTTGGACAATCAGGCCCTTGAAAGAATTTTCACAGTCACTAATCCTCCAAGGGGATCCTCTATATGGAACTTCATTGTCAGAAGCTATGATGTAATCCTCCCAAAGCTCTCGTGGACCATTAACAATGGCAAAAAGGCTTCTTTTTGGGATGACTCTTGGAATGGTTGGCCAAGAATTTCATCTCAAGGAAATTTTAAGGAAGCAGAAATTTATCTCAAAAGATTCTGGGGTTTAAAGGTGTGTCACTACTTCACAGTAGATACCAGGGTTATACCATCTAAAATAGTTTGGAGGAGTTTTGATAACTGCAACTTCCCTCAAGAACAAAAAATATCTCTCAAAAAGCTCTTGGATGAGCAGATTCTATTCTTTTCCTCAAGGAATGATGAGCTGATTTGGACAGGTGATGGTTCGGGTAGCTATAAAGTTCATTTTGGTTACAAATTTCTTTCTTCAAAACCAAAGGTGGATTGGCCCACTTATCTCTGCTAGGCAGCTCCTATCCTACCTAAAGCAGGCGTTTTCACTTGGCTCGCGATCCAGAATAGGATTCTTACAGGGGATAGAGTTGAGAAGTTGAATTTGGGAAATTGCTTTGATTGTGTTTTCTGCCAGGAAGAAAAAGAAACTACTGACTACTTGCTTCTGCGCTGCAAATTTAGTCAAGATTGCTGGAAACGTCTAATGGGCCAACTTAACTGGTGTTCACCAATCCCGACATCCTTGGTTCATTGGTTGAAGAGCTGGCCACTTCTTCACAAAGTAGCCTATTTTCATGTGTTGTGGACTGTTAGCCCTTCCATTATCTTGTGGATGATATGGAAAGAGAGGAATTTTAGGCTTTTTAGCAATATTGCTAAGGATTTAGAGGCTTTATGGAGAGAGACAAAAGCTCTTATTATTGAAACCGTGAATGCTAAGATAAGAAGGATGCCTATCAAAGACTCCAAATGGACTAGCTGGGATGATTTTTCTTTCAAACAGTGGAAAGGTCTTGAAAAGATTCCTCAAGATGGTAGCCTCAAAGCAAAGCAGCTGAAAATAGATAGATCCACCGTTAAATGGAGGCCACCCAGTGACTCCTTTGTAAAGGTGAATTTTGATGGAGCCAGTAGAGGTAACCTGGGGCCCTCGGGTCTGGGATGCATCATCAGAAACAGCGAAGGCAAACTTCTAGCCGTGAAAGCCATGAAGCTTCCTGAAGGTACGAATAATACAGCTGAAGCCTTTGCCTTGCTACATGCTCTCCAACTAGCCTGGGATAAAGGTTTTAAAAACATTTGGATTGAAGGGGATTCGCAAATCATAATCTCAGCTTTGCAAAACCATAAAGCAGAAAGCTGGTCCCTCCAATACATTCTTGAATAGACGTGGACCTATCTCTAGTTTTTCCAATCTTTCAAAATCTCCCATTGCTATAGGGAAGGGAATAAAGTGGCGGATTGGCTCGCAAATTTTTCTATAGACCAAAAGGATCAAGAGAAGTTTTTTGATCAATCCCCAAGTGACTGGCTAGCCAAGCTTTGGGATATGGTCTCAGGTGACATTCAATTCAAGTCTCATGATTGGTTATTTTTTAGGACGTTGGTTGGGGGCCCAAGTCTGTTCAGTGGTCACTTCTGCCATTGAGAGCTCTATGTTTTCTCAGATTTAGTTGTTTTTCTACTATTTTGAATTTGCTTCGATGGCCTCCATTCAGCGTAATAAGAGGTTTTATCCCCTAATCCAGAAGTGGGAGCACCCTTCTCAAGGTTTCACAAGGTCAGAGGCCATGGCGGAAGTGTGCATGATCTATGGTGAGCCAGTGGAAAGAGCAATTATCAGTGCATTGTGTTTATACTGCTTTCCTTCATGGCCTTCAGAATCATTGTGCCATGTCTATGCATAATAGCCTCCACTACCATGGCTGGAATTTCACTTCCACCCTCCACCACCTCCACTTGTGCATGATGAGGAAGCTCCTGTGGATCCAGTTCAGCAAGTTTTAGTTCCAGTTCAGCAAGGTTTAGTTGTTGAAGACTTGAACTTGGAGGCTTCTACATCTCGTCACTATTTCATGGGCTTGCCTCTGTTCTTCCTAGGCATAAGCTGAATGGAGGGCATTCAATGAGGTTTAAAGCTGGACTGCTTTGGTGAATTTATTCAGCCACTCACCGTGCACAAATTTCAACTGCTGACAGGATTGGGAAGCAGAGCAAAAGAAATGTTTAACGCCATTCAGTTTTTAAGGCAACATGCTCTGGACCTCGCTCCAGGTCTACCTCTAGCACAAGCCTCTCTGCCATTTGTTCTCCCATTTCTGTTGCCTCCTCTAGATGAATATCTTGACTCCAATTCGGAGTGATAAGTGGGGTGTGGTGTCTTTTTGTCTGGAGTTTTTCTGCTTTCATCATATAACTCTCTACAATGGATGGTTGGTCTTTTGGTCTCATTATGCTTTCGTGGTTAATATGTATTTTATTTTGGCTATATCCTTAGTTACCAAATGTAGTATTCATGGTATATTAAGAATTTATGTAATGAAAATTTCAATATATTAATACAGTTTGGTGTTTATCACCTTTTTTTTTAAAAAAATGTCCTTTATTGCCTTACATCAAATCACATGCAATTCATCGCAAAATCGTGTTCTTAAGAGTTACAGATTTTAGAAAAACTCTTAAAAGAATCATAAAAAATAAAACAACAGACCTCTAATTTTAGTGAAGGATTCATCACCTTTTTTTAGGTAAGAGTGTAATTACATCCTTATTAATTATGTCAATGCATGTTACTTCTGTGTATCGATGCAAGACAATGAAATTCATTAGAGCTAGTCATACTTGAACAAAATATGTGGATTCTAAAAAATATGGGGGAGAATGAACATAGTGATTAATTGGTTAAAAAAAAGTCACGTTAGAATGGATTGTGAATATAAATATAATAATTAATAGACAGTGGGCTCCACTTTGGAGGCAATTGTTGAATTTTTGCACTTACTCATTTTTCTTACTTATTTCACTCTATTATAAGCTTACTATTGCTTGCGATATTTATCCTAACCTATTCCTTATAACTTTTATACTATTTAGATTAATATTTTTAACAATATAATCTAATTCTTATAATAATCAAATTAATTATAATAATAATCTCTAATAATTTGATTTTGTTAATTATTTATAATTTTCATAATTTTACAATAATATAATATAATTTTACTATACTATAATATAATTTTACTTAAAATATATATGATATAATATCTCATCATATTATAATATAATTACTATATCTAATTTATTATTTATAATTATAATACCTATAATTGTTGTCAATCAAAGTATGCACTTAATGCTAAGCTATCAACTTAGCTACTTGTTGACACATGGGAACACTCCTAGGCCTGTGGGTTGCCTAAAAATTGGAGTGAACCTCTAGAGTGAGCTAGTTCTCTTAGTAACTTCACCTAATCTAAAAACTTTCTGAGGAAAAGGGATAGAAGGTTGACTGATAATGAAATTCTAAACTCTAATAGGTGATATTTTACTAGAACTTTACTTATTTTGATGCTTTAACTCAATCAATTTCTCAGGACAATGACTTTCACAATCTCACATGTGCATACAATACAAAAATGATTTGCAAGAAGGTTTGAAATCAAACACAATATACAACCTGTTTTATATGGACTTTTGCACCCACACCTACAATAGTAGGACATACAAAGGATCTTAAAGAAAGTATCACAATGACGACATCAAACTACCACTGCAAAATGAGACAAAAATCAAGATAGGAATGCTCTGCTGCTTCTATTAAACTAAAAGGACTATAAAAAATGAGAATATGAGTACAAAATGTCTACAATACTCTCTGCATGTGAATAAGAGATAAAGAAACAATAATTAGAACTGTTTGAAAAACTAATTTTTTCTCCAATATATGCCTCTAATTTTTCCAAAATGGGAAAATAGGAAAAGACTACAAAAATCTCTCTAAAAGCTAGCCTCCAAATCATTTTCGTGATCCACTGAAAAGATACCAAAAAAGTCACTAAACTACCTCCAAATTGAAGAAAAAAAACTGCCAAACTACTCTCCAAAGTGGTCCCACCAAAATCCCCTCAAAATCAGGCTTTACTTGATCAATAAAAGCTCCAATTTGCCTAGTTTTCCTCAATTTCGCCCAAAGGAAATCAAATCCAAAAAGAAAGATTATGTCTACCTTTTCTTTGCTTTACCTACATATAAATAACAAATATTTAAAAGCAATTTATAGAGATATTGCTTTAAATATTGTTTTACAAAGATTTGCAGTTTTATTTTCTTGATTTGACTCGATTTGATTTTTGCAAAAAATAATACAAGGCTTGATTTGACACTTTACAAAAACTATACAAGGCTTATATGTCTCATTTTGCCAAGTATAATATATCATTTGGGCATATTGATTTTCTATAAAAATACTAAAATTCTTTGAAGGCATTATGAAAGGTTTGAAAAATAAGAGACCCCTAGGGTCTATCCTCCATTTGGTTTTGCAAAAATTCCTAAGGCATATGGGGTTTTGGCTCATCTTTCAAATGTGTTCTAATAGCCTCTAAGGTATAAAGCCTAGGCATTGAACATCTCTAAAGGGGCAAATGATACCCTCGAGACTATTAGTGGAGACAATAGTTATTTAATTCAATGTGACAAAAGTCACAATCAAATTAGGGCAAAAATTTAACCCTAACATAAAACATCGATGCCCTATCTTTTTGGGCTCATTTCACTTTGCAACTTTTTGATGAGAGGGCTCTGCTGCCCAGCCGCCATGGTGGTTAGGGTTTGAAGGGGAAAACTCAATTCTCTACAGTTTCTAAGGGATCTCCATGCATTCTCTTAAAGATTTTGACAGGAAAATAGAAGGTAAGAACCCCTATCACATATTTGACCCATATTCTTTCATTCTAGATACAAAACTTGGCTTTAAGCCACAACCATACTAGGTTTTTTGATGCATTCTTTCCTCTCTGTTTCTTTCTGTTGACACACCCTTGTTTGAGGCCACCATGAAGAACTATTTCTAAAGCTATTCTCTGTGATCTTTGACATGTGCTCTTACAGAAAATAGAAGGTGATTTTTTCATGTTAGATGCTTCTTCATTTTCTGTAGCTTTCTCTGGTCAAACATAGAAACATTTACTTATATCTTATACTCTATGAAAGATCTATGGGAAATTTTTGTATATTTTCTCCTTATTGGAGGTTGCGGTTGTATACTTACCAGTTCTCTTATTTTTGAGTATTGCTTTGTCTCTATGAGTTCAAACTTCTCCATTGTTCTACATTTGAGATCTTGTACAAAACCCCCATGTGGGTTTTACCTGCTTCCACCACATAGGACCGCGGTCTCTTGGTGTTTAAACTTCTATCTCTGAAGTAGCATAATGATCACTATATGAATAAGAATACATGATGAACAATAACCTCCATTCAATTTTTTCACTGTAGCCACAAGATATCACTGTTCTCAACATTTCACTTATCTTTTTGATTTGCAAAAATATTACTTGATGAGATATGACATCATGAGAGAAAGATTATGGCCTCATCTCTGTTCTAAATGTACTTCTCTAATGATAACATACATGTCATTTTTAGAATCCCCACTAAAGCCCTCCCAAATATCACCCCTGAAGAAGCATGGAGTGGTAGAAAGCCCTACATCGGGTATTTTAAAGTATTTGGGTGCATTGCTTGGGCACACATTCTTGATGAAAAGAGGAAAAAGTTAGAACCAAAGAGTCATAAGTGTTTGTTCGTGGGTTATAGTGAAGAATCAAAGGCTTATAGGTTATATGATTTGACAACAAGAAAGGTCTTTGTTAGTAGAGATGTAAAGTTTGATGAGCTTTTGCAACTTACAACCACTTCCTCTCACTCTACAACAACAAATGCTTCTCATTTTTCTGATATTTTAGACAGAAATGGAGACAACATTGATGAGAATGAGGTGTTCCCTACTATACATAATGATAATACTATTGAAAATGAAATTACTAATGCTTGTAATTAGCTATTTTCTACAGGTAGTGATGATGAAGAAGATGACATTTCAGCTAGACAAAAGACAAGGAGTGTTGAAGAAATATATAGGCAAGGCTCAAAGATCCACGGGAGGAATGGTAGTGCTCTCATGGCCAAAGTATTACAAGTGACTGACCCAATCTCATATGAGCAAGCTAGAGGAAAGAAAGAATGGGAGAAAGCCATGAAATAGGAATATGATACATTGTTAAAAAATGAAACTTGGGAAATCATGCCCCACCCCAAAGGTAAGAATGTTATTGGTTGCAAATGGGTTTACAAAACAAAATTTAAATTAGATGGTGCTATAGAAAAATTCAAGGCTAGATTGGTTGCTACGAGGTTCAATCAAAAAGAATGTGTTGATTATGAAGAAACATTTGCTCCTGTCATTAAAATCAATACAGTTAGAATTATTCTTTCTTTGGCTTCAAGTCTCAGGCGGCATATTCATCAAATGGATGTCAAAAATACTTTCCTAAATGAAGATTTATATGAAGAAAATATATGGATCAACCACTAGGTTTTGTGGATCATCAAAAACCTAATCTTGTTTGCAGATTAAAGAAGTCACTTTATGGTCTTAAACAAGCGCCACGAGCATGGAATACAAAGATTAAAAGGTATTTTCAGCTTCATGGATTTAAAAGATGTAAGCCAGATCCAAATCTTTATGTGAAGAAAGTTTAAGATGATATTCTTCTTGTTGCAATTTATGTAGATGATTTACTCATTGCTGGATTGAATATTGGGTTGATTAATGATTTAAAATCAGATCTTAAGAGAATATTTCATACGAGTGATTTGGGTGAATTAAACTATTTTCTTGGATTACAAGTTCGTAGATTACATGATGGATTGTTCATCTCACAATCAAAATATGCTTTGGATCTTTTAGAAAAGTTTAACATGCTTGAATGCAAGCCAGCATCTACTCCGTTTCAATCTGGAGTCAAGCTTACTAAAGAATATACTTCCAAGAGTGTAGATGCCACTTTATATAAACAACTTGTTGGTAGCTTGGTTTATCTAACTCATACTAGAGCAGATATTTGTTTTGCAGTCAATCTAGTATCTAGATTTATGCAGGCACCTAAACAAACTCATTAGTTGGCTGCTAAGAGAATTTTACGATACATCCATGGAACCATACACTTTGGAATCTACTATGGCTATAAGTCTTCACTTTCTTTGGTTGGATTTACCGACTCAGATTGGGGTGGTGATATAGATGATAGAAAATCTCTCGGTGATTATGTTTTCAATCTTAGATTAGGTCCTATTACATGGAGTAGCAAAAAAAAAATAACTATATCATTGTCTTCATGTGAAGCAGAATATAGAGCAGCAAAAGAAGTAGGCAAGGACATAGTTTTGATTTGGAATCTTCTATTTGAGCTTGGTTTTGTACAAAGTTCAGCCAACACTGTGTATTGTGACAATCAAAGTACCATACAGGTTGCCAACAATCCAGTTTTTCATGCTAAAACAAAGCATATTCAGATTGATGTTCACTACATTCATGATCTTGTTTAAGCATCCATTGTCAATCTTCAATTTTGTCCAAGTGAAGAACAAGTAGCTGATATATTCACTAAGAGTATGACTGAAGCCAAATTCTTAAAATTAAGAGGAATGCTTGGTATGTTAGAGGTGAACATTAAGGGGGGATAGTAGTATAATGTTCCCCTCTCCTTTGTATTTCCACTCTCTTTTGTATTTTCTTTGTATTATTCTAGCCAATCTTAAGGGGGGATGTTAAGGAAAGTAAGATTGTCTAGGGAAAACGCAAAGATTTTTCTAGAGTGTTCACAAGGAAAAGACAAGTTTTTTTAGAGGTTTCTATAAACTAGATTCTTCCATCAAGCTATTTTTAGAAAAAGAACATTCCAGCTCTTTAGAATTAAAATATAGAATTATCTAGAAAGATGGTAGCTTCCAAGATTCAAAGTTTTTGTAATTATATATATATGATTGTACAAAGTTGTTGTACACGACATTTTTGGATGAAATATAATTGAAGTTAGATAAATATATATCTTATTTTTTATATATATTTTTGCCCTGTTTTTATATGTTTTTTAAATTTTTGGGCCTGTTCTCACATGGTATCAGAGCTTGGTTCAGCTAGGATTTTTTTTTTCAGGTTCAGCTAGAATATTTTCCAGGTCCACCTAGAGGTTCAGTTAGAGATTGAACTACAGGATCAGCTAGAAATATATTGATGGAGTGATTTGTTTGCAGTGCTAATATATTGCTAGAAGTGACATTTGTTTCCATAGGGCTGATAGATTGCTGGAGTAATATTTATTTGAAGAGTGATTTTTTTGTGGCTAACATGGGCTCTACGAATGAAGTATTGCCAATATTTGATGGAAGTGGTTTTGTAGATTGGAAGATTGCAGTCAAGAATGCCTTGAGAGAAAAGGCTCTATGGCGAATAGTGAATAAGGAAATTGGAGAACCCCAAAGTGAAAAAGAAAAGGAGCTATGGAAATGCAAGTTGGAACAAGCTAGAGGTATTATTGGTAAAGCATTAAGCCCCAATCTCAATAGAAGATTTGTTGATATTGATAATCTAATAGAGCTGTGGGAAAATTTAGAAAAAGATTATAAAGATGTAGATATTGCTAACATGTTTTATACATAAGAAAAATTGGTGAACTTAGATGCATCTGATTTTGAAAAAATAACTGATTACTTCAATGAAGTTACTTTTTTAAATGCCCAGCTGAAGAAAATAGGTACTGAATATGCAAAAAAATATTTTCAATTGATTCCAATAGTTGAAAGTAAGCTTCCCCAGCCATACAAGGTGTTTAAGGAATCAAGGAAAAGGGTTCTTCAACTAAATCCCAATACCCCCCAGCAAAATTTTGATCAATTTTGTAAGTCTGTTTTAGATGAAGAAGTTCAACTTATTAAAGAAGGATATATTAAGAAGAATCATGCATATGTAGCTAAGAGTAAATTTTCTAGATATGATGGAAAAAAGAATTGGAAAGGAAATTATAAATTTTGAAATAGTGATGGTTCTAAACATTTTTCTAGAAATGATGGTGCAGAAAAGCAAGTTGGAAGAAAACCCATTATTTGCAGGTATTGTGGAGGTGAGAATCACATGAAGAAATTTTGTTTGAAGAAGAGGGACAATGAAAGGTAGCAATACAAGCCCAAGTAAGAAAGGTTTAAGGATGACAAGAAAGATAGACATAGCTTTGTAGACATCTCTCTCAAAAAGCAAGAGAAATCAAATAAGGAGGTAATTGCTAGATCTAAAACTAGTGTTAAGGGGGATACTTTGCTTCAGATTCTAATAAAGAATGAATTTTAAATTCAAGGGCATCATTTCACATAATTGGGGATAGATTTTTGTTTATTGATTTTTATGAAGGGAAGAATTCAGATCAAGAAATTACTATTGGAAATAAAATGAGACTTCCAGTTTTAAGAACAGGGACTGTTAACGTAACAAATGGGTCTTTGAAAAATGTTTTGTTGGTTGAAGGATTAGGGGTGAATCTTATTTTAGTATATAAAATTGTTCAAGTTGGATATGAGATTGTTGTCACTGTTGATCAAGTTATTGTTAGAGATAGCAAAGAACCAAGCAATATAATTGCTATTGGTAGAGTTGATCATAAAGAAAGTCTATTTAAATTTGTGGGGTTTGTTGATAATGAATACACATTCTCTCATGATTTTATTTCTCAGGCTGATTATATGTCAAAACTTTGGCATGCTAGACTTGGACATATAAATTATAGAAAATTATAAGACATGGTTAGAATGGATATGGTTAGTGGATTAACAAAAAATTCAGCATCTGAAGGTGTGTGTGAAGGATGTGTGTTAGGAAAACATCATCAAGATCCTTTTGATTCAGGCAAAGCATGGAGAGCTAATTATCCATTGCAGCTCATTCATAGTGATCTATGTGAACTAGACTATCCTTCACTTTTAGGTGCTAGGTACCTTCTCACTTTTATTGATGATTACAATAGGAGAATATGGGTTTATTTTCTTGAAAGGAAAAATGATGTATTTGAAGTTTTTCAAAAGTTTAAGGCATTAGTTGAAAATCAAAGTGGAAAATGAATTAAGTGTTTAAGGATGGATAGTGGGGGTGAATATTGCAAAGAACAGTTCCTTATACTCCTCAACAAAATGGGGTGGCTAAATGAATGAATAGAACTCTTTTAGAAATGGCTCATTGTATGTTGCATTTTAAAAGTTTGCATAATCAATTTTAGGGTTTAGTTGTTTCTTGTGCTACATATATTGTGAATAGAATCCCCTCTAAAGCCCTCCCAAATATCACCCTTGAAGAAGCATGGAGTGGTAGAAAGCCCCACATTAGGTATTTTAAAGTATTTGGGTGCATTGCTTGGGCACACATTCCTGATGAAACAAGGAAAAAGTTAGAACCAAAGAGTCATAAGTGTTTGTTTGTGGGTTATAGTGAAGAATCAAAGGCTTACAGGTTATATGATTTGACAACAAGAAAGGTCTTTGTTAGTAGAGATGCAAAGTTTGATGAACTTTCACAATTTATAGCCACTTTCTCTCACTCTACAACAACAAATACTTCTCATTTTTCTGATATTTTAGACATAAATGGAGACAACATTGATGAGGATGAGGTGTACCCTACTATAAATAATGATAATACTATTGAAAATGAAACTACTAATGGTTGTAATCAGCGATTTCTTGCAGGTAGTGATGATGAAGAAGATAACATTTCAGCTAGATAAAAGACAAAGAGTGTTGAAGAAATATATAGGCAAAGCTCAAAGATCCATGGGAGGAATGGTAGTGCTCTCATGGCCAAAGTATTACAAGTGACTAACCCAATCTCATATGAGCAAGCTAGAGGAAAGAAAGAATGGGAGCAAG
Organism: Cunninghamia lanceolata; assembly: GCA_027924645.1. Classification (NCBI taxonomy): domain Eukaryota; kingdom Viridiplantae; phylum Streptophyta; class Pinopsida; order Cupressales; family Cupressaceae; genus Cunninghamia; species Cunninghamia lanceolata. Next base: position 296,604 of record BSBN01001304.1, on the reverse strand, counting down.
CCATGAAAGAGGAATACGATGCATTGTTAAAAAATGAAACTTGGGAACTTGTGCCCCGCCCCAAAGGTGAGAAGGTTATTAGTTGCAAATGGGTTTACAAAATAAAATTTAAATCAGACGGTGCTATAGAAAAATTCAAGGCTAGATTGGTTGCTAAGGGTTTCAATCAAAAAGAGGGTGTTGGTTATGAAGAAACATTTGCTCATGTTTTTAAAATAAATATAGTTAGAATTATTCTTTCTTTGGCTGCAAGTCTTGGGTGACATATTCATCAAATGGATGTCAAAAATGCTTTCTTACATAGAGATTTATATGAAGAAATATATATGGATTAACCACCAGGTTTTGTGGATCATCAAAATCCTAATCTTGTTTACAGATTAAAGAAGTCACTTTATGGTCTTAAACAAGCGCCACGAGCATGGAATGAGAAGATTGACAGGTATTTTCAGCTTCATGAATTTAAAAGATGTAAGTCAGATCCAAATCTTTATGTGAAGAAAGTTCAGGATGATATTCTTCTTGTTGCAATTTATGTAGATGATTTACTCATTAGTAGACCGAATATTGGGCTGATCAATGATTTAAAATCAGATCTTAAGAGAATATTTCATGCGAGTGATTTGGGTGAACTATACTATTTTCTTGGATTACAAGTTTGTAGATTACATGACTGATTGTTCATCTCACAATCAAAATATGCTTTGGACCTTTTAGAAAAGTTTAACATGCTTGAATGCAAGCCATCATCTACCCCGTTTCAATCTGGAGTCAAGCTTACTAAAGAATGTACTTCCAAGAGTGTAGATGCCACTTTATATAAACAACTTGTTGATAGTTTGGTTTATCGAACTCATACTAGACCAGAATTTGTTTTGTAGTCAATCTAGTATCTAGATTTATGCATGCACCTAAACAAAGTCATTGGTTGGTTTCTAAGAGAATTTTATGATACATCCATGGAACCATACACTTTGGAATCTACTATGGCTATAAGTCTTCAATTTCTTTGGTTGGATTTATCGACTCAGATTGGGGTGGTGATATAGATGATAGAAAATTAGCCGGTGGTTATGTTTTCAATCTTGGATCAGGCCCTATTACATGGAGCAGCAAAAAGCAAATAGCTACATCATTGTCTTCATGTCCAGCAGAATATAGAGCAACAAAAGAAGTAGGCAAGGAAGCAGTTTGGATTCAGAATCTTCTATCTGAGTTTGGTTTTCTACAAAGTTCAGCCAGCATTGTGTATTGTGACAATCAAAGTACCATACAGGTTGCCAACAATCCAGTTTTTCATGCTAAAACAAAGCATATTGAGATTAGTGTTCACTACATTCATGATCTTGTTCAAGCATCCATTGTGAATCTTCAATTTCAAGTCCAAGTGAAGAACAAGTAGCTGATATGTTCACTAAAAGTAATGACTGAAGCCAAATTCTTAAAATTAAGAGGAATGCTTGGTATGTTAGAGGTGAACATTAAGGGGGGATAGTAGTATAATGTTCCCCTCTCTTTTGTATTTCCCATCTCTTTTGTATTTTTTTTGTATTATTCTAGCTAATCTTAAGGGGGGATGTTAAGGAAAGTAAGATTGTCTAGGGAAAAGGCAAAGATTTTTCTAGAGTTTTCACAAGGAAAAGACAAGTTTTTTCTAGAGGTTTCTATAAACTAGATTCTTCCATCAAGCTATTTTTAGAAAAAGAACATTCCAACTTTTTAGAATTAAAATATAGAATTATCTAAAAAGATGGTAGCTTCTAGGCTTCAATGTTTTTGTATATATATATATATATATATATATATATATATATGATTGTATTGCATTTTTGGATGAAATATAATTCAAGTTAGATAAATATATATCTTGTTTTTTATCTCTGTTTTTGCCCTGTTTTTATATTTTTTTAAATTTGTGGGCCTGTTTCACACTGCCAAACCAATCACCATTCACTGCATGCAAGTGGTTTTCATCATCCACATCATCCAATATGACAAGGGCGCAAACTCCTCGTAATCGTTCACTCATCAGACCCTTTCCCTCACTAACATTTGAAACTTCTCCATGGTAATTTACCAATCTTCTTAAAATTACATGTTGCAAGTCTACAATGTTGATGTTTTTAGCTTCAGTCGGATCCTTCTCAGGCCGACCAAATTAACATTGTAATAAGGCCGACGACTTGTGAAAGGGTGTGTCCCTCACACACACACACACATATATATACAAGGTCATTGTTCTCTCAATCAAACACATTCAATTACAAGCTAAATTCACAAGGCAGAGCAGACTTCTAAGGAGCAGATCAAGTTATTTCAAGATCAAATCAGATTTATCAAGTGTGGACTTATTCTTTGTGCTTCAAGAAGTGAAGCCATACCTGTAGGCCTTGGATTTGGCCATTGTAAAGTAGATTGCTGTTCTTATCATTCAATATATAAGAGATATATTGTTGCTGGGTTTTTTCCTCTCAAGTTGGAGGGTTTTCCCAGGGTATCTTGTTGTGTTCATTGTTCATTGTGTTGCATTTTTCTGATTGCTTTAAATCTGATCATAAAAACTAACATGGTATCAGAGCGGGTTTGAAGAAGATCGTGATCAGATTTGTCATTGCAGCAATACTCTCTATTATCCCTATTTTAGTCAAGATGGTGAATGGTCTTAAAATTAAGGATAGACTCGAAGGAGCATCCAACTTCACATCATGGAGGTTTAGAATCATGCTCACCTTGGAAGAGAATGACTTGGCTGAGTTTGTGGAAACCAAAGTTCCCGAACCTTCAGAGGAAGAAGAGAAGTTGTAGTGGAAAAAGAAAGACATCAAGGCGAAGAAGATATTGGTTGACTCCGTTAAAGATCATATTGTTCCGATCGTCTCCAAGTTGAAGCCGGCAAGGGACATGTTCAAAACCTTGGAGGAGATGTACGAAATCAACAACACCAGCTGGGCTCTTGCACTGAAGCAACAACTACATCATGTGAAAATGTCAAAAGGAGAAACGGTTATTTCTTACTTCATGAGGATTTCAGAATTGAGAAATCAACTCTCTTCAATTGATCATGGTGGCGATGGACCTGTTTTCTTCATGGCTTCTCTTTATTTTGGTTATCTCGACTTGTATAGAGGAGATGGAGTTTGTTGTGGGAGTTTATGAAGTTGCAACCTCTGTCATCATCATGTCTAATTGGTGTGTTGACGAGAACAACCACAAGCCTAGCTCATTGGTGTACTAACAACTTAATAAAGGGATAAGTATTTCTCCTTGTTGTTTGTGCCCTTGAAATCACTCTTATCTAGGCTAGAGATCTGATATGTCGATGGTGATTAGTTGGTCACATCGATATCATTCTCTAATGCATGAATTGTGATAGAGCCTTGACTCTTTGAGAGGGTTGGTTCTACATGCTAAATGCATGTGAGAAATCTATAGTTTTGCAGATTGTCTTTTGTTGTGCTGAGTTTAGCACTCTTGAAAAGGAGTAAAACATGGAAGAAAGAGTTATATATCAGATTTCAATAAAGATAAGTTTCTTTATCCCTTCATTTTTATCTTTTGATATTTGCTACATATTTCACTTATAGGTTGATTTCATTATTCATGTTTTAATATTGTTCATAAATTCTTATGTGTTCATCCTATAACTTGAGACTGTAAACCTTGTATGATTCTAGCCTTGATATTTCTTTGGATAGTTACAAACTGTTAGTAATCTCTCTCTAAAATGCTCCTAGGATCGATCGAGGAGCATGAAAATAATGAGAGATTGCACTAGGAGGAAGAGCTTCAGGCTTCTTGTGAGGAAGTTATGCTGACCAAAGAAATGATCAAGCATGGAGTCACAACTTGCAGCTATAGGACTGAGTTAGTGGCTAGAGGGAGTTTACTTTCAGAAGTCTTATTTGCAATCTCTGAGGCAGGGGTCAAGAGGGAGTTTTGTGACTCACTGAGAAGAAGTGAAGGTTGCAGCTTTGCAAGGCTGATAATAAATGTTCTTGGAAGACCTCTTTGGATGCTGAGAATAGAATTACACGAGATAATCTATCTGGATTTGATTGATAGCTCTGTAAACCTATTCAGAATAGAGTGATCTAGGTTGGGGTCGAGGAGGACAATCCTAAACTCTCTACAATATCAAAGATGTGCTCTAGAAAATTTTCTCTAAGGCAAGCATTGCAACCAATCTTGGACAAAGAGGTCATAAGGTTGATGCAAGTACTAAAAGAGTTAGAGGATGCCTACTAAACCTGAAGAAGATGGTAATCTAGTTGATCTTGGTTCCTTATGGTGATTTATTTTTTTCTGGAAAAGATCACCTCGTTATCAAATGTAAGGAGTTAGCTTCTGAATTGGAAATGAAGGATCTTGGTTACATGCACTACTTCCTTGGTTTAGAAGTATGGCAGAAGCTTGATGAGATCATTCTAAGTCAAGGGAAGTATACCATTGATATTCTAAAGAGATTTGGTATGATGGATTGCAAATCCATGTCTACGCCTAAGGAGACCAACTTACATAAGCTTAAGGAGGTTGCTGCTAGTTCAGATCTGGTGGATCCCATGATGTACAAGAAGTTGATTGGATCGTTGATGTATTTAGTCAATACTAGACCGAATATTTGCTATGTAGTGAGTGCACTTAGTCAGTTCATATGTGAACCAAGACAAGTACATCTAGTTGCAGCGAAGCATATCCTAAGATACTTGCATGGCACAGTTGGTTATGGCTTGAGATATTCTCCTACTATGGACTTGAAGTTGCTTGGATATACTGATTCTGATTGGGCTGAGTGTGTTGCTGATTAGAAGAGCACCTCTGAATGTTGCTTCAGTTTGGGGTCCACTATGATATCCTGGTGTAGCAAGAAGTAGTCTTTAGTGGCTCTAAGCTCAGCAGAGACTGAGTATATTGCATCTTGTGTAGTAACTTGAGAAGCAGTCGGAAGCTTCTTAAAAGATTGTTTGGACAATCGTTGGAGCCGACTATCATTCATTATGATAATCTAAGCTGTGTGAAGTTTTATGTCAATCTAGTGTTTCATGACAGAACTAAACATGTGGAGATCAAATTCCACTATATTAGAGATATGGTAGTACATCAGCACTGATGAGCAGATGACATACATTCTCACTAAGCCTCTTGCAATGTAAAGTTTGTGCATTTTCGAGACAAGCTTGGAGTTGTGGAGAATGAAGCCCTTACTAAGAGGGAGTATCAGTATCAGTGACTTCTTGAGATCTACTTTAATGCATTTCTCTCTGTGAGAGAGATTTGAGGTGCAAGCCCTTGTTAATGCATTTCTCTCTGTGAGAGGGATTTGAGGTGCAAGCCCTTGATAAAGAGTTCTTCTTTGTGAGAGAAGTTTGAGGTGAAATCCCTTGATAACGAGTTCTTCTCTGTGAGAGAAGTTTGAGGTGAAATCCCTTGATAAAGAGTTCTTCTCTGTGAGAGAAGTTTGAGGTGAAATCCCTTGATAACGAGTTCTTCTCTATGAGAGAAGTTCGAGGTGAAATCCCTTAATAACGAGTTCTTCTCTATGAGAGAAGTTCGAGGTGAAATCCCTTGATAATGAGTTCTTCTCTGTGAGAGAAGTTCGAGGTGAAATCCCTTGATAATGAGTTCTTCTCTGTGAGAGAAGTTCAAGGTGAAATCCCTTGATTCCACCCTCTGGGAAAGCCATAGTGAATGTCATCCATTGTGGTTGACATCACGATGAGGTGATATATCTCATGCAGTTGGAAGTATCCTCCCTAGCTAAGAGGGAGTGTTGATGTTTTTAGCTTCAGTCGGATCCTTCTCAGGCCAACTAAATTAACATTGTAATAAGGCCGACCACTTGTGAAAGGGTGCATCCCTCACACACACACACACACATATATATACAAGGTCATTGCTCTCTCAATCAAACACATTCAATTACAAGCTAAATTCACAAGGCAGAGCAGACTTCTAAGGAGCAGATCAAGTTATTTCAAGATCAAATTAGATTTATCAAGTGTGGACTTATTCTTTGTGCTTCAAGAAGTGAAGCCATACCTGTAGGCCTTGGATTTGGCCATTGTAAAGCAGATTGTTGTTCTTATCATTCAATATATAAGAGATATATTGTTGCTGGGTTTTTTCCCCTCAAGTTGGAGGGTTTTCCCAGGGTATCTTGTTGTGTTCATTGTTCATTGTGTTGCATTTTTCTGATTGCTTTAAATCTGGTCATAAAAACTAACATACAAGATTAGTATTTTTCTGTGCAACGTAACAAGCATCGAAACCCCCATGAATTTTATTGTAAACAGCCTTGGCCAAGGTAGTTTTTCCGACACCGCCGATACTGCTGACTCCCACTCTCACCGTTTTATGCCACGAACTCAAATCTAAACCACAAAGTAGGTTATACAGATCCATGTGGAGTCCCACAAGATGCATAGGGACATCCAGCGGAGTATTCTTTAAGGTATCCAACACGTCTTTTACAACTCTTTTTAGTAGTCTTCCTTCGTACCTACATATCACTTTCCATATACTACAGCTTACGATGCAAATTTAAAGCTGCAACTAATTTGGCAAAACTATTATTATGATCATAGAAAGAAAGATATAAAGTATATTAAATTCCACAAATATAGCCAGTTTATAGTATTGAAGAGCTACAAGTATCTTATGAATTTATAAAAGAAGAAATTACAACGTAATATTGACCATTCACAATTATCAATCTCTCCAGTAACTAAAAATGTTTCAAGGACAATCAGAGATTGTTATTAGGAGAATGTGGCTTACATTAAGGACAACCAGTCTGAAGGTTGGATTTTACTTTAATGCTTTCAATTGTTAAGGACGGAGTAATCAGAATTTTTAAATCCCTTATGCAGGTGATGCTGGTGATCATTGACTCTTAAGGCTGTTGGTTGTTCTTAGGTCAGAAAGGGTAAGATAACATTGCGAGGAGTTATAACTAAATGACATGGATAATATTAATTATTCATGATAAATTTTAAGTCATCTTGATATTAATACATCTTTTGGTGAAGAATGATGTTTATACTTATCAAAGTCTTAGCAACTATTTGATATTTGAATAATTATCCAAACTGTTGTTTGGACTTTAAATAGTACAAAGCTTATCCATCAAGAATCAAGAGTTCTAGAGTGATCTTGAATCAGACTTGTGTTTACAGATCAGTACGAATTTAAAACAGTAACTTGATTAACAATTTCAAGCTAATGTTTTAGATTATGATGTTTTTATACATGTTTTTTTTAAATGAGAATGATAATGAAATGTTTTACGAAGTCATGGTAATGAAGTAAACTGTAGTCTAAACTCCAACTTTACCATATGATAGACTTAACATAACTTCTATTTGAAAAAGGTTTCTAGATTCCTGGTTTTATATTTAATATTTAAGGACTAATCCCTTATTTATTCTGAATTAGAAAAACTCGAATCATTTTATAAACACAGTTTCATGACAAATGTGTCTAAATGTATAAGTGATCGCTGATGTGTACAAAACCAAGTCAACAGGGTGCTTGTTTCACCAGATTTAACTGGTGACTAGTGACAGTGCATGAGTAGTCTAGTAGAGGGGAAGACAGTAGCCAAGCATTGAATTAGTGAGGTCAAGTTCTTGAAATTAATGAATAAATAAATACATAAGAATGTTGTTGGCAGTCTTTGAAGAATTGAACATGTGTTAGCAATAGTGCTGGTAATAGGAGTTGTGAATGGTTTTTGGTTAGTTAGTTTGTTGGCAAATTGGTTTCAGTTAGCTGTCATGTTTAGTTCCTTGATTATAGGAAGTTGTGTTTGTATGTAATTATATAATGTAAGATTTCATTTTCAATGAATAGTACAGTTCAGTTTTGTATATATTTCTTCCCTGTACTGTTGCTATCTCTCTCATTTTTTATATGGTATTAGAGCTAGATTGGGTGTGACTCCGTCATTGGAATGCCTAGGAATATGAGAACATCTTGAGAGCTGATTCTCATAGAACTGGAGTATAGTATGATAGATTAATGTGGTTGTTAATCTTGGCTGGCTAGACTTGTAATGTATGAAGAAGAAGAAGAATTATTCAACTATATGAATGATCATTAGTTGTGTTGGGATCATCAAAGCACATTTAAAAAAGGTTGTTAGAGGAAATATGGGTTCTTCATCATGCTTTTATTTAGATGTTGGAGGAGGAGAGATGTTTGAGGTCTCAAAAGTTGTGCTCATTTGCTAGTTTAGTAGATGTTTGGCTGTATGGAGGATGTTGGAGATATTTTAAGATGAAAGATTACATTTGTAATATATAGGAATGTTCTAGATATCATAGAGCTTACATTTCTTCATTAAGGGGGGTGTTGGAATTAATAAATAAATACATAAGCCTGTTTCCATTAGTCCTTGAATAATTGAAAATGTCTCAGTAATAGTGTTGGAAATAGGAGTTGTAGATGTGTTTTAGTTAGTTAGTTTGTTAGAAAATTAGTTTTAGTTAGCTTTCATGTTTAGCTCCTTGATTATAGGATCTTGTAGAGCTTCTATGTAATTATATAATGTAATCATCTTCAATGAATACTACAGTTTAGTTTTGTATGTATTTCTTATGTGTGTTGCTGCTATCTCTCTAAGTTTTAATACAAGTGTCATGAGTTAAAAGTTAATATGAATAATTTGATTGAAGGAATTAACAATAGGACAAGGTCTAGGGATAATTCTAATTAAATCTAGATGTTTGTCTAGAAAAGAGAAAAAATTACCCACTTGATCGCACCACTGAAAAACATAGCAAATCAAAGAAAAATGAGATTCACATGGCTTAGATGGATCAAAGAATGACATGATTACATACCTTGGAGTAAATGAAATTGTTAGGAATTATTAGTGCCTGACATAGAATAATGTAGTAAATAATAAATTGTTGGTGTATGACTCCACGAGTTAACATTTACTCAATCATAGTTAGGCGACTTATAGCATATGCCAATTGACTTTTTCAACTTGGTGAGTCATTTGTAATAGGTGTCATCTCACTTGACACCTCACCTCTATTTTAGGGTGGTTACGCTATTCTCTTGCTTTGAATATCGCCACCTATCCTTATATCATGGAGAGTTGGGTATGCAATCTCTACTATTTATACTTGTTATTTGTCAATAGAAATTGTTCATTCTCACTTGTAATCTCGTGTTTGATAGTCTTTCCATGATCTTAGTTCTCACATGGTATCAGAGCACAGTGGTTAGCCTCAAATCATGTTTGCTCGTTGTGCGAATCGGGTTTGCATCTCTATATTTTTTTGCTTAGTTCAGTTGTTTTCTATTTAACACTTCTATGTGCTCTTATTATTTTCAAATGCCCACATAGGGCAGTGTGGATCCTCTCTTTCAAGCACCACACAGGCCGCATTGGTCATATATGTTTGAATTCTCACAGACGACATCCGGAGTGGCCATATAGGCTATCTTTTACAAGCATTGACATCGACATCAAAGGCCGAGTCAGAGAGAACCCTGAGCGGCTACAAAAAGCTAACATCATATATCATTTGCAGTGGCTTCAAAAGGCTGACTATAAACTGCATTTGTAGTGATAAAGGCTATTGGTACATTGCATATATAGTGGCCATTAAAGGGTCAACTATTTTTTTTGCAGCAGCACACAGGCTAACTGTGCCAAGCATTCGAAGGTGAAAATCATTCAGCGAAAGGCAATCAGTGATAGCCAAGTCTTAGCCCACATAGGCCATCGAAGGTCGCCATAGGTACAACTTGCTGAGCACTTGCCATCCTCATTCGAAATGGCCACAGGCCGATGGTAGTCATACAGTCCCAAAGGGACTCATCCTCTCTACATACGTGGTGGTCAACACCACCATAGTCCGCTCCAAGCACGACAGTCAGCGCTTAAAGCACTCGATGCCCATAGTGCCTTATGCCACCATGCAACGGTCTTTTGACTGCATCCTCACATGCGAACTGCCCTTTGAGGGCCCCACCGCGACTACAAAGGAGGAGGGAAAACTTTTGAAAAAAGGTTTTTTTACTTTGTTTTAATGGAATTGTCAAAGTTAATGCCATACTCATTAGCACTATTCATTTGTAATTTGTGTCAAATTGCTGATGTAAGAAACTCAGGGGGGGTGACATCATCAAAGGGAAAAGGCTAAGCCCTTGGTCACATGGGTATTTAAGCTCTTGGTCATGCTCTACCATTGGAGGCTTAAATTTCTCCCTCACACACAAGTTTTTTTTCTTCACTCTTTGTATGCAATTTTTTTTCCAAACACATAGGAAAATTATTTTCTAGAAGTGTATTTTTTTAGCATATGCAAAACTTTGAAAGGCCATAACTTTTGCAAATTGACTCAAAATTGAGTCGTTCTTTTTACAAAGTTCGTTCTTTTTTCGTCCTCTAGCCAACAAAGCTGATATTGCACTATCATTATAAAGTGTCCGATCACACTTTTGTAAGGAGATGATAAGCACTCATTCCATTATTTGCACAGTAGGGAAAAATCAAACTAAAGGGAAAAATCCACTCAAAAGATGTATTCAGATGTCAAGTGCACTCAATTATAAAGTGTCACTTTAAGGGGGTATTAACCTAGAGTGCTCAGAAACACTCGACTACACTAAAGTACCACTTTAAAAGTCAAAACTGAGCATCAAGAAGTTTAAATTGCACCATTTCATCACCTAAAAGAAGGTCAAAAGGTAATGGCATCACCAAAAATAGAGGTCAACAAATGGGTTCTAAGTTTAGTAGTAGGTGATCACATGTCACCATTCATGGAATTATTTGTAAGGATCAAACACTACAATACTACCAAAATATTAATGAACCAAGTCTACCATAACGTCCTTGGCAAAGGTACTGTTAAATTGGGAAACGGATATGTCCATAATGGCTATTTCATTCCTGACTTATTCAAAAATTACCTTTCAGTATATACACTCACACAATCTGACAAGATAGTTGAGTTCACTGCTAAATTGGCCTTCATTCAAGAAACAAAAGATCAAAGACTTGTTGCAGTATGCAAGGTTTTCAACTTTGAGTGTGCCTTCATCTTTTCGTATTTCACATCTGGTGAAGAAGACAATCATGATGCTATTTCAGAGCCTAGTGTAAACTCTTGTCTCAGCTTAGTTGGTTCTATATAGTAGAAAAATTGAACTCTACCTGCATTCTTAGTTTGTCAGAACACTGATATAGTGTCAAGATATTGAAAGTGTAAAAGTGAAATGTAAGCACACTTGTCTATAAAGTGTAGTGGGGAGGTTGCAACATTACAACTTGAATCACACTGATTCTTACCTCATTTGTATGTGCGCATATGCACATCCTTGTCTTCAATTTTTTTTGTACATTTCTTAGACCTACATTCTAGTCTTTATCTTTCAAAACACTACTTACTTCAATCAGTTTGCCATACATCTCTTAACATCAAGGGAAAGGCAAGTTTTACAAATTCGACATGCTTCAAGAGTTCTACATATCTGCATCAGAATCAACATTGGCATCATCATCTTCTAGGGGGGCTATCTAGTCCTCTCTTTGTTTTCTCTCTTTTTGGAAGAAAGTTTTTTCCCATAGGGTTTTCTCTCTTTCTCCTTTTTTTGAGAGATACATTTGTAAATGAGTACCTAAAATGGCACATTGTTGGGACTCATCATATCTAAACTCACCTAAGCTATTCTTAAGGTAGGGTGTTGGTGTATAACTCCATGAGTTAACACTTACTCAATCATAGTTAGGTGACTTATAGCACATGCCAATTGACTTTTTCAACTTGGTGAGTCGTTTGTAATAGGTGTCATCTAACTTGACACCTTGCCTCTATTTTAGGGTGGTTACACTATTCTCTTGCTTTGAATATCGCCACCTATCCTTATATTGTGGAGAGTTGGGTATGCAACCTCTACTATTTATACTTGTTATTTGTCAATACAAATTATTCGTTCTCACTTGTAATCTCATGTTTGATAGTCTTTCCACAATCTTGGTTCTCACATAAATTAACTTGTTAATGTTAATTTATTAGATGTTAGTTTTTATTTAGTTATTGGTTATGAGTTGGTTGGTAGTTAGTGGTTTGGATAGTTAATAAGTTGAATGGCTTTATAAAACCATAGAATGTAATCATTTGTGTGTTGAATATGAATGAATGATTCTTATGTTGGAGCCTTTGGTTTTTCATTATCGTAATTTCAATAGAAATAATGCTACCAAGAATAATTCATGGAAATAGTGGAACCTAGAAAATGTCATGAGAAACATAAATCAAACTTCCAATTAGAGAAAAAAAAAGGCAAGTAGGTTGCAAAATGGAGGAACACTAGAATGGTGGTGGAATTGTGAGCTCAATTACATGAACATGAGGTGAACCAATCTAATACAAGAAGAAATTGCATGGCTAAATAACTCAAGGGATGAAAATGATTTTGAAACTAGAAAGAGATCTCAAGCAAATATCGAAGAAATTAATAAATGGCTTAAACTAAGCAATAGGATCTAAGACTTGGAGAAGCTCATAATTTAGTATAAGTATCATGATAGAAACAAGTTAAAATATTGAATCAGGGAGTTTACTTGTGTTGAATGTGTTGGAACCTAAAATTTCATACCAATTTTTGCAAGAAATTTTGGGTTCCCATATGAAAAAATCAATTTCAACGCTCATAAATACAACTGAAAATATGTCCAAGGAGCCTACTTTGGAGAGTTGTGTTTTGAATCATGTTCATTTTCTTGCAAAACCACTTTCCTAACATGCTTACCTATCATACATGAGTGCACATGCCTGATTTCACCTTCCTATGACAAGATTTGACTAAGTTTCGAGGAATCAAGTTAAAGGGTCCTGGTAAAATTTGCTGCCTGCATAATGTGAAATCAGCCCAAGAGGCCAACATTGAAGGGTAATACCCAAGAGCTGAATGATGATCATGTCAAACCAATGGGTGTTCCTAATTCACCCTATGAAAATCTACTTCTATGTCTGGTTTCAAGGCTCCAGCACATCATTTGCTATTTTTTCAAAATGAAAAGCAAATGCACTTAGCCCTGATTTCACAGTTTTCACCTCCAGAGAGGTCAACTTTTGCGCTAAATATTTGATAAAAAAAAGTGACAGGTGGAAAATCCTCTTGCACACTCTCTAATGAAGTCTAAATGAACAAAATCCTCCAATTGTAGCTTCTTAGGAAGAGATTTGATGGTTTTTCAAAATTGCAAGTTGGTGAGCCCTAATAAGGTTTTTCATAGGTGAAGTTGCAGAAAAGGCCAAGTGGGATATTGTGAACAATTATATCTCACACACTATGGTGAGTTCTTCCAAATAGATTGATGCACTAAATTCTTGGGTTGAAAATTTACATGGCTGTACATTTTCATAGGTCCAGGAGATAGTTATACCACTTTTCTAAGCCCATTCTGAAAGCTACTTAACTAGTTTTGATCTCTATACAAAATATTAGAAAATGAATTTCGGTGATAGCCCATTTCATTTTGTCACCTCAGGAGCATATTAAGGCAATTCCAGATCAATTTAGCAGAAAACTCATTTCAAAAATGAAAATGTTTTTTAGTTGGGCCCACAAGGGGACCCAACTTGTGTCACACAAGCCCTGTTGAAGGGTCAAGACATCGTGATGCCAAAATTTGATTTTCAACAAAAGAAACGAGTTGGCTTCAAGGTAGTGAAGACACTTGAGACCAATTTTGTTATAGTTGATGTTCCATATGCTTTACATTCAAAATTGTGATCTTTTCTAGCAGTGGTTAAGCCCTTAAGCATTGAAGAAGATTCTAGAGATTCCAATATTGAGCAACCAGAAAGCATGGAACTGAATGTGATGCAAATTACCTGACAATTAGCATCAACAGTTTGGTAATCTTATGGACCATGCTTACTCTACAAGTATGCTATGCAAAGAGGATAGGGCCAAGGAAGGAATCATGTCTAATTATAACATCCAAGGAGAAGGAAATGGAATGATTCTTGGAGATGATAATACTCGAGAGCCCTCTTCAATCCTCACAATGGCAAATGTTAGTACTGATGTTTTCCTTTCAAATGTGATGAGTGGCACTGCCCCTGTAAAAGAAATATCCAAATCTAGAGATCCAAATTTGCTCAACCTGTCTGGCAATAATCTCATATATGGAAACATTACATCTCTCAATCCTGAAAAGTGGGAGCAACTTGAAATCAAATGATACAAATTAATTATGCTCTATTAGTCAATGTGAATCAAATTCCTTATTAAATGAGATATCAAGAGCTGCTATGACACTAGATTCTAGCTACATTGCAAGTCCTGCCGCATCTTGGCTGGATGATCTTCTGGTATGGCTATCGCCAGAAGCTTTTGGATGCTGTAGAAAATTTCCCAATTCAACATATTGTCCTCCTTATGATCAGCCATCCTACTATGTGGAAGGAAAGGATTACTATGGTGTAAGTGAGACTTGCAAGTACTGCACAACATGCTTCTCACATTCAGATCTAATTGGGAACCACCCATCAACAATTCAGAGAGAAACTACCATGGTACATTAATTCATTGCCATCTGCAGATTATGTGAAAGGGGGTCATGGTGCTCATATTTAATGGTGTTGCTCTAGAAGGAGATGCTAAGACATAATTCAATGAAGTCCAACAGCAGTTAGAAAAACTCTCACTAAAATTTGGTGAAAATGTATTGGATACAACCAAAAGATTTGAAAAACTAATAACTGACAAGAAGGATATTGAAGGATTGCCACCTACTGCTCTAGGTCTGGCTGCTCAAATAGAAAAATTGAAGGGGCATGAAGGTGCAACTGCCAAGAATGGTCCATGGATTATTACATTAGATGTTCTGATCTACCTTCCTATCATGCAACACGTACACGATCGTGGTTTTTTTGAGGAGCTATATCATGCCTATATTACGTGTGCTTCTAGTGGAGATTTAGATAACACTTCAGTTATTGATAGGATCTTAAAACTTCAAGCAGAAAAAGCTAAATTGCTTGGATACAAGAATTATGCAATCTGCACAACTAAAGTACATCATTGATGTTGTATGTAAATACATAACAAACAAGATTCCTATTCCTAAATGTAATTTTGATGTGAATAAACCTAGTACTGAAGTTGATGAAATGAAAGGAAGTGTTGCTAGTATACTGAGGGCATACATGATACAATTGGGGTTGATCTGGTAGAAATGAGCGTAAATGATATTGTAACTTCTTGAGCAAAGCCATTATTTTTTCTTAATTATTTTGCAACCAGTCATCTCGATGTTGACCTTGCTGAAAAGGTTATAAAAGGATCATGGATGGCTGTCAGTAATCAAATTGTGTTCTTTTAGGTAGTGAGACATCAGAAATGCCAAGTCTTATGCTGAAGGTGAATACGATCTTAGTGGTTTTGCTATTGATGCTGTTAAGAAGGATGTTGTCATAGATGGCAAGACAATAGTCGTTGGTGATCTCCTAATTAGGTTTCCATTAAGTGGAGTACACTTAAATGGATTTTCCTCAGCCCAAAGAGTTTTAGCACAAAGTGACCTGTCTCTGAATGATGCACTTCCTGAAAGTAAAAATGAACAAGTTACATTAGGAGAAGCATTGATGGCTCCAATTGTTGTATACATCAAGGAGGTTCTGGGTATGATGGCTAGGGGAGGAGTGAAAGGGATTGCTCATATTACTAGAGGCGGCTTCACTGACAACATTCTTCATATATTTCCAAAAAGGGCTTAGACTTGTGAATACAAACTCATGGGAAGTACCTAACATTTTTAAATGGAGGTATCAATGACTCTGAGATGCGATAAACTTTCAATATGGGTATTGGCATGGTCCTTATGGTCAGCCAAGAAACAACAAGGACTATTCTTTCAAAAGGAGACATAAAAGATTATATGATTGGTTAGGGTGTAAAAGTTACTTACATTTTAATGAGGACAATTTGGTACAAAACACAAGCATGCCGAATTCAGTGGATGCCAAGGCAAGATTAGGAAATTAGATTCGTGGTGCAAAGGGAGGTTCATTGGTGGAGAGGATGGCTATCGTTGGAAGAAGAACCACAGTCCCACCGATTTGTCAATGGCCAATATAACCCTAATATCGAGCACAGAGTGTATATTAGGAAGACCCCA
Source organism: Cunninghamia lanceolata (assembly GCA_027924645.1). NCBI lineage: Eukaryota > Viridiplantae > Streptophyta > Pinopsida > Cupressales > Cupressaceae > Cunninghamia > Cunninghamia lanceolata. The sequence goes on along the minus strand of BSBN01001304.1, from coordinate 280,454 downwards.
AAGTCACTTTCTCTAAACTGCTGATGAAGCAAACCCTAAAAAAGAACTATAATGAACATTATTTAAAATACATATCGAATGCTTGCAAGATGTTATGAAATATTTTGAGAAGTAAAATATTTATTTTGCCTATGGAAAATACTCAGTTCATCCATGGAGAGGATGGCTATCGGTGGAAGAAGAACCACAATCCCACCAATATGCTGATGGGTAAAATGTCATCCCATTAAAATTAAGATTTTCTGGGAAAAATTTAATTAAATCTACTAATGATAAATGAATGTGAATCATATAAAGAAGGAAATAAATAAGGATAATGAAGGTTTTTGGAATGTTTTCACCAAAATATGAATAGGCATACAAGGTGAAGAATTATTTTTACTCAAGGATATAATCAAACTACCAAATGAAGATTTAATAATCAAATTTGCAAATTTTCACTTGGAGATAAAATATTTTCTGGAACAAATTAACCAAGTGGGTAATCCTTTTTCAAAATGCATACGAAGGCTAGTAAAACATTTTCATCGAGGAGGAGTAATTATTTTCACCCGCATGGATATTTTGCCACATAGAGAAATGTAATCAAAAAATATTAAAGTATTAAGAAATACTTTATTTTTCAGGGGAGTGCCTAAAAGGTTAAAATAATTAATTATTCTATCTATAGAAGATAATTAATTAAATATGAAGAGCTTCCCTGGACAAATATGCAAAGGGTCATAACCCTTGAAGATACAATGTATATATGAAGGGTGAAATTAAAGTTGAGAAATCATCAACAATAGTAGGTTAGAAAATCATCAGTTGATTAGTTGCATCAACAGAAAAATATGCTGTGTATTGCAAGATGTTTTGAAATTATGTAATGGAAAAGAATGTATAAATTGGCGGCCAAACACTGGTGTCAATTTTTTGTTGTTAATATCTGATTATTTGGCTGTCTCCAGATTGGTGCTTTCATATTATTTAAATTGAAGTGTCAGAACTCAATTTATCAAAACACATTTGCTGTTCTTGTGTGGTTTTATTAATCGGTTTCTCGCAAAGAATTAAATATCCTTTTAATAGATCACAGTAATCTGGGAGTATCACTTGGATCATTAAAGAAGAGCCCTATAATCAATAAAATTATCATATTATCTTATCTTGTTATGCAAATCTACACTTGATTTGTCAGGGCACATTTTATGCTTTTGTGTGATTCAATTAACTGGTTCCTTCAAAAGGATTAAAATTTCCTATTAATTAATCACAATAACCTAGTAACAATCTTTTGGATCATTAAAGAAGAGTCTGATAGTTACATTCTTGCACCTTTGCACAAGGTGCAAACAATCACAAGTGCTAAGAAATTCGAATTGTAGCCAGCATGTAAGCCACAAATCATTCACCTCTTGACTCCATTAGCCCATAGACAAGGCATTGGTCATACCCATTCCATTTTAGAATTCTATAAAATCTTATTCTTACATTCACATTTCGAATCACAGTAGGAGTAGTTAGTAAGCCTTCATCTATTTCATTTCATGCCACTATGAATAGATCCATAAATTTAACTAAGTCATTACAACTCTTAATCTGCTTCATTATTAAGGTCCACCTGCCTAGGTTTAGCAGAACCTAAAGTGTGGGGAGTCATCAACTATATAGGTTAACTCCATTTCATTAGTTCAAAAATGTTGCAAGTTGATCATAGAGCCTGGCATCCTCTTAGGATTTGTAACCTACATTTTTGAAACCTAATAGAATGATTGCGGAAGAGAAGCGTTGCAACATGTAATGCTAAGGTATAATGATGCAGGAGCATCATTTTGTTTTAAATGTTTGTTTTAATTTTCCCTCTACTAATACTACATGAATAAAGTAGTAGGAGTTTTAAATTTTAAATTTTAAAATTGTTTTAGTTGGGGTAGCAAACTACCTCACATGAGCTCATTTAATGAGCATCACAAAAAAGAAATGAAAGGGCAAAACTGGGTGGGAGTTTTTGAACTCAAAACAGGTAGGTAGAGGAATTTATGATGGGTTTTGAACATTGCAGCAGTTTTAGGCAGGATTTTTGGAGATTTTTGGGCAAGAAGCTTCCAGTTTTTAGTCAGTTTGGAGAAGAAGAATAGAACAATGGAAAAATAGAGGAGAGAGGAAAGGAAGAAGAGGCCAGAATAGCAAAAACAAGAGAATAGAAGAGGATAAAAGGGAATATCAGAGGACAACAAAAAATTAATGTTTTTGTAGTAGTGAGAGACACCTGTAGCATATAGCAAGAGGATAAAAGGAAAGAGAGAGGAATGATAGACGGTGTTTATTCTACAAATATTTATGTAAATGCATATATAAGTGTGTAAGAAGTTGAACTTTTAACTTAATATAATCTTTCTTTTTCATAGCTACTATTCATGTGTGTGTGTGGTTATAAGAAATATTATATAAATTTGTTGTTCTAGAAGTTTGGGTTTTTTTTTTCAAGTTTAAAGTTGTTTATTTAGCTAAAACTGTAAATAGTCACTTACAGCCATTGTTGCAGCTACCTGCAACAATAGTCTATATTTGGCAGCAACTTTGTTTGAGTCTCTATAGTTGTTTTTATGCATCCAAAGCTAATTATTGGATCTAAAACACATCTGTAGACCTCTGTAAAGGTTGTGTGAGGTTCCTTACAGAAACACATCCCCTCCTTTTCCATCTATTTGCTCATTTTAGTGGGTTTTTAGGTGCCTACAAGAGGGTGGGTGCCATTAGCGTGGTATCAGATCCTAGCTATAGCTCTGGGAAGAAGGATAGTGAGTTGAGATTGGGGTTGGAAGGATCGCTGTGAGTTGGAACTATGGGTGTGTCCCTACAGTAAGGGATACTATAGATAGAAGACTACAGTAAGAAGGAAGAAGAAAAGAAGGTGAGTTAGAGCAGCAAGATGCCACCAAGGAGAAGGATGGTAGAGGTTGCAACTATAGAAGCAGTAGGAAGAATAGATGAGCTGTTGGAAACCCTAAGGGGAATGTAGGAAAGAATAAATGCAATAGAAGGTGGAATGAGAAGAGGTAGAGCACATTGTTTAAGTGTAAAAAGTGGGGTTGGATGATTTTAAGGGTTTGTGTTGATCCATCTTTCACCACTAAACATTCAAGGACATTCAACTAAGTAGAGAACTCTACTTCATATCTCCTATCACTTGGAACATAGGGGAAGATTGAACTTGTGTAAATTTCTTGTTCAATTAAGTCTAATTATGTTCAAAACCCTAATTTCATAAAATCGTGGTGCAGTCACGGTTAGGAGGGTCCTCAAAGAGAACTATCCAAACCATGTAGCTAGAGTAAACACAATGGAAACAACTCAAAGATATGAAGTAAATGCAGTTTCAATCATTCAATACATCATAGAATTTAAATATAGATCGGCTAGCAACATGCAGGCTTACAATTAGGGCTCACAGGCTTGATTACATAATATTAGAACATGCACAAGATATAGCTTTGAAGCTCCTTCACAAAGAATCCAAACTATAAACTTATGCTCCTAATCATAACTATCAAATATTACTCTCCTAAGGATCCATTACATCAATATATATCATCTCCGGTACAAAAGATTCCTCTGCATCAGCCAAGGAAGATCACAAACTCCAATGAAGAGTTGTAACATGTGTACATGGGTAGGTCGGGCCTAAATGAATAGAACTCCTCCACAAATAAATGGAATGATGCATAGATCTCGAGGAAGGTCGTCCATGAACCAATAAAAATTGAGTGATGTGTAAATTAGTTCCATAAGTCATGAAACACTCTGCATGTCTTCTCCTTTAGCTGATTATCAGAGATTGTTAGGATGCTCTATTCTAAAAAAATAGTTGATTTTTTGATAGCGATAACTTTTTGATACTTGATCAAAATGCTCTAAATTTTGGATATGTTTTGCATGAATGAATGTAGATGCTAAGTCCAGCTCTACAAGGTTTGAGATGCAACTACAATAGAATGAGGACCAAAATACATAAATTACTACTGACTAAACTGCCTGAATTGAACTGGGAAATGAAAGGAAACAAACTGAAATGCAAATGTTTTTGGTTGATGCAAGATTTCTCTTGAACCAGGGATGCTCTTGCATCAGACATCCAGGGTTATTGAAAAAGTTAGTCCCTCACTTTGCAGGGGCTAGAGGAAAACCAAGACAGTCTACCTCAACCTGAAAAATCCATGATGAATCTTCTTCCAGTCTACCTTTCCACTTCACAAGATATTCTTTGTATTGTCTTCCTCTAGTGCTATGTCTAACTTTGCTATCCAAAATGTCTTGAATCTATTTCGATGCTTATTGTGGTAATTGCTTCTTTAAGTCTTCCTCAATGTTGTCACTGAACTCTGCTTCATGATATTGATATAGGTCTGCAATGTTGAAAGTAGTTGATATACCCATTGTCTCTGGTAACTCCACTTCATATGCATTTCCTGAATCAATTTTCCTTAGTATCCTACAAGGTCCAAACTTCTTCATCTTCAACTTGTTATAGGTCCCAACTAGAAATCTTTCTTTTCTCAAGTACACCATCACTTCATCTCCTACTACAAATTCCTTATGTCTCCTCTTCTCATTTGCTTTAGCTTTGTACTTACTATTCATATCCTCCAAATGCTTCTTCACCTGATTATGCACTATCTCCATATGTCCTACAAATTCTTCTTCTTCTGCACTTCTCTTTTCTTCCATACTGATATCTCTCAATTCTGCTATTCCTCTAGGGTTTACTTTGGTAACAATCTCAAAAGGTGTTCTTCCTATACTCCTATTTACTAAATTATTGTATGCAAACTCTTCTTGTGAAAGAATCATCCCAACTTCCTGCCTTCTCTCCAACCAAACATCTCAACAAGTTTCCCAAACTCATATTCACTACCTCTATCTGTCCATCAGTCTGTGCATGAAATGCTAAACTAAACTTCAAATCTATCTTCATCTTCTTTCAAACTGTCTTCCAAAAGTATCCAAGAAATCTTGTATCTTTGTCTGAAATTATGCTCTTAGGTAGTCCCTCCAATCTCACTATCTCCTTGAAAAATAGGTCAGCTACATGCACTGCATCAGTTGTCTTCTTACAAGGTATGAAATGTGCCATCATTGAAAATCTGTCCACCACTACAAATATTGAATCATGTCCTCTCTTTGTCTTAGGCAATCCCATTACAAAATCCATACTTATGTCTTCCCAAGGTCTCTCCGGTACTGTCAAAGGTTTATACAATCTAGTATTCTGACTACTCCCTTTTACAACTTGACAAACTCTACAACTTTGTGCAAATTTCCTAACACCCCTATGTATCTGAGGCCAAAAGTAATATTCACTCACCAAAGCCACTATTTTATCTTTGCCAAAATGTCCTGCCAATCCACTACTATGTTTCTCCTTGATCAACTTATCTCTCATGGAACTTCTAGGTATCCACAATTGCTTTCATTTGAACAACATATTTTCTTGAATGAAATAGTCCAACCACTTACTTCTATCTATCACAATAGTTTCCTTACATGTTTTCTAAAGTTTTGTAAAATCAAGATCTCCCTCATACATGTTCTTCAATTCATCAAATCCTAACACTTGAACTCTCATCTCTGTCAGCAAGTTCCTTCTCCTACACAATGCATCTGCAACTTTATTTCACTTTCCACTCCTATGCTTCAACACAAAAGTATAAGTTTACATGAACTCTACCCATCTCATACATGCATTTGATTCAACTTACCTTGACTATTCAAATATTGAAAAGATTGATGATCTGTATACAACACAAACTCCTTAGACAACAAGTAATGTCTCCACTTCTTAAAGACTTGAATTATGGGATAGAAAATTTGATCATAAACTGAATATCTCTTGCTTGCATTGTTCAATTTCTCACTGAAATATGCTACAGGTCTACCTTCCTGACTTAACACTGCTCCTATTGTATTCCCACTTGCATCACAATCTACTTGAAATACCTTATTAAAATTTGGTAATGCCAAAATACGTTGCTCTGTCACTTTCTACTTCAACAATTCAAAACTTTTATCTGCTCCTGATGTCCACTTGAAATATTTTATGTCGCCTCTCATTGTCTCTGTCATAGGGTTACAAACTGAACTAAAATTTCTGATAAACTTCCGGTAAAAACTAGCCAATCCATGAAATAATCAGATTTCTCCAATGCTCTCCAATGTAGGCCATTCAACAATTGCTCTCACTTTCTCAAGGTCCATCTTCAATCCTCCCACAGAAATCACAAATCCCAAATACACTAGTTCTTCCTTCATGAAACTACACTTCTTGATGTTTATCAACAATTTCTCTTCTCTCAGCCTCTGCAATACTTGTCTAAGGTGTTGCAAATGTTCTTCTTTTGTCTTACTGAAAATTAAAATGTCATCCAAATATACAATAACAAACTTACCCAAGAACTTCTTCAGAACCTCATCCATCAACCTCATGAAAGTACTTGGTGCATTTGTCAATCCAAAAGGCATCACTAACCATTCATACAATCCTTCATTTGTCTTAAAAGCAGTCTTCCATTCATCTCCTTCTCTGATTCTGATATGATGGTATCCACTCTTCAAATGCATCTTTGTGAAATATTTTTCTCCACTCAAACAATCCATGATATCATCCATCCTAAGTAAAGGAAATCTAAACTTAACTATGATCTTATTTACTGCTCTAGAGTTTGTACACATTCTCCATTCTCCATATTTCTTTGGTGCTAGCACTGCAGGTACTACACAAGGACTCAAACTTTCTTTGATCAAACCTTTTCTCAACAACTCCTGTATTTGTCTATTCAATTCTTCATTCTCTACTGGTGTCATTCTATGTGTTGCTTTGTTAGGCAAACTAGCTCCCGATATAAGATCCATGTGTGCTGATTGTCCTAATTGGTGACAATCCTTCAGGTACATTGTCTGATATGATATCTTCATACTTTGTCAGCAATTCAACTATCTCCTTTGGTTGTGATTCTTCAGTTCCCTTCTTCAATGTTTTAGGCTTCTTAGGAATCAATGCATAACACATATTCTCATGTCTCAAACCATCCAAAAATTTTCTTCCATCTACCAAAGCAGATTCTAGAATACCTACATACTTCTCTCTTAGGATCATTTTCCAAAGGATGTCATGTCCTGATATTAAGGCATTGTTTAAATTAAAGATTCAAACGTCGTGGTAAGATGGTGAGGTTTCTCTCATAATACGATAAAATCATTTTCATAAAATACGGTATTTAGTCAATAGAAATAATTACATATATATTATTAATATATAATAATTAATAAATCATATTAAATAATATTATTATATGAATAATATATTTATTAACAAGAATATATTATATTTATAAAAGACAAATATAAATATAATATATACATAATAATAATATAAATATTATTATATTATCTTTTAAAATACATATAATCAAATATAATTAATAATGTTAATATTTAAATATTATAAATATCAATACATATATTAATATTAATGATTTAATATAATTATTAATATTAATATCACAAGTTAATATTATTATAATTATAATATAATAAATATAAATATAAATATAATATTATCAATTTTAATATTATTATCAATTTTAATATTATTATAATTATAATAATATATTATTAAAATATGATATATATTATATAAATATGATATATAATAGATAATATATAAATGACAATAATATAATTATAAATACTAATAATTAAATGCTATCATATTATTGCAATAAATATAACATATTATTATTATATTATATTATATTATATTATATTATATATATATATATATAATATTAATAATTAAATATTAGTATAGATATTAATATAACCACAAGACATATTATTATAAATGTGTGTTAAATATTAGAGGATCGACATCCTCTAGGAATGGTGACTAATTCATAAATAAGATTACTATGCCTAAACTAATGCAAAATCAACAAAGTCTTATATGGAGCGATTAAATTCAAAGGTTATGACTGTTGGTAAAAGTCCTTCCAACAGAAGATTTAAGGTATATAAGTTCAAAATGAAATGATCTCACAGAGAAAAGAGAATACTCAAGGAAATGGTATTACGTGATAGAGTTTGAAATATGAATGGATCGCTGGTTATTGAAGGTAAAAGGGATCGCAGCAAGCAAAGGGAGTACGGGGATCAAGTGAAAAGAAATCAAAACAAGCATAAGCTCGAACAGCCAGGAATCATAAAGAAGAAAATATGGGAGGTTAAAGCGGCTATCAGAAGGATAAGGGAAACAACAATAGCAAGGTAAAGAAGGATTGTGCAGATCTAATTTTACCAGAATATATATATTGTTAGATATGTATAGCATAATTAAAAGGTAATGAGAATATGGTATAGGTATAGGATTAAGATGATAGGATATAATAATATTGTCATTTCTGATTATGAATATAAATGGGCTATCAAGTTAATAGATACAATTATGATGTTAATTATAAATAAATGCACTAAACTTAGACAAAACTATGAATGTGCATAGGGATAAACTAATATAATGAATAAATGTTAATGATATATGGTTAATTTTTACATAAGGCCATGATGTCTTAATATAAGGCATCTTGTGTTAAATGATAATAAGAACAATTATGATATTTATGAAATCAATGAAAATACAAGTTGGTGATATGCTTGGAGTTGATTAGGACTCTTCCTTTAACCCCTCTATCACCTCTTGGGTATGACATAGTTGGAGTAGTTTGTTTTAGCCTAGGTAGCTCTTGACTGGACATAAGTCCCTCGAGCTAAGTGATGAGGAACCCCACGTGTGGGTAAAATCCTTAGGCCTAGAAGAACTTGTAAAAGTTAATTTTGTTCTACGGATGGTGACTCTCATCTGGATGAGTACTCCATATGTGAGTGAAATCCCACAAGCCAAATGGTGAGGGACTCCATGTGTGAGTGAAACCTTTGGGCCTCAGTAAGAGATGGTGGAACTATTTCCTTAATGAAAGCATACTTGGTGATCTAGAGTTGGTTAATGCAGGATTCTACCATAACTCCCTCACAAGTCATATCACGAACCAATGATAAAAAGGAATAACATATATGTGAATGTATTTATGAATTAGGAATGTATAATGAATGATGATGAAATGTATTATATAAAATATAATGTGAATATGATCTAACATGATATAGTCTTAATGATTCCATGTTGAAAGAAATGTTAAGTAGGTTACTAATGTTCTCTTTACTAAGTTGAAAATTGTGTTAGATAGTGAAAAATTTCAGCTTACTAGAAGGGGACATTACAAAGGAATCAAGGTAATTCTCTTCCCATTTGATGTTATAGTGTATGTATTCTTTCTCTCCTCATGTATAGCCTTTCTATCATACTGCCAAGGTCTACCCAACAAAATGTGACAAACATCCATAGGCATAATATCACATAGGACTTCATCATGATAAGAACCAATATGAAATTTTAATAAACATTGTTCACTCACCAGTACCTTATGATCATCCTGAATCCATTCTATCTGATAGGGCTTAGGGTGTTTCAATCTTTCCAACTTCAGCTTAGTCACCATCTCCTTTAAAACTAGGTTATCAGAACTACCACTATCAATTACAACTTTACAACATTTACCTCCTAATTTGCATCTGATTTTGAACAAACTCTTCATCTACAGTGGTTCCTCATTTGTCTTTACTTGAAATAGTGCTCTCCTCATCACAAATGATTCTCCTTTCTCAAGTTTACCAATTAAAATCGGTGATCCAACAGGTTCTTCTTCCACATAGGCCTCTCTTCCACTGTTCTTTATCTTCTTGCTTGTACTCCCCTGATTACATTCAAGTTCGCTATGTCCTTCACCTCCAGACTTGAAACAGATTCCTCTAAATGTTCTCCTATAAGGTCCTCTTCCTTCTCTTTTGCATCCTTCACTCTAGTATGGACTCGGGTTTCCTTTGCGGTAAAATTTATGTCATCTCTTTGGTATTCATTATTATCTCTATCATCCTTCTTGAATGTATTCTCTTGTCTATTCTACTTTGCATATGATTTTTTTCCTCTAGAAAATGTTCTACCTCTCTAAAATTTACCTCCTCTGCCTCTTTGTTTTTGATCATGCCTTTTATTCAACTTCTCTTCAAATTTTAGGGCAAATTGATATGCTTCTTCCAGTGTTGTCATCCTCACCAAACTTAGTTCCTCTTGAATGTTCAATCTCAATCCATTGATGTATATAGCCAGCTTATCCTTACATGCTTCACTATGTCTTGTCCTTATGATCATCTTATGAAATTATTCAGTGTACTTCACAAATTTCTCCTTTTGTCTCAAGTTCTACAACCTCTTCAACAGTTCCAACTCACAGTCAGCAGGTACAAACCGATTCTTCAATTTTGTCACCATCCTATCCCATTTTGTAATCTTTTATTTTCCTCTTCTATTTCTATCCAACTAAACTTCTTTCCACCATATAGCAACATGTCCTTTTAGCTTTGTTTTTTACAAATTTCACCTTCTCCAGATCTTCAACTTCTTCATAGACAAAGTATTCTTCCATGTCATTTATCTAGTCAATCAACTCTTAGGATTCAAATTGCTAATATAGTTCGGTACATCAACTCTAGGTCTTTTCCCAATCTTTGAAATAGCTCACAACATCTTGACTTGATCTGATTCTTCTTCTTCTTCACCTCCTAGGGTTTCTCTAATTTGATCAATAGATTGAAATTCCTCTTCATCATCACTTTCAAAATTAGGTCTAGGTGTCAATCCTCTCCACCTATCTTCTTTGACAATATGCAATCGAATTCTCATTATTTTCATCATTTCCATCATCTCATCCATCCTACCAGCCATTGTTCGAACAACAGGGATTCTCCTCAATGGCATCTTTGTAGGATCAAGTGTAAACTGCTTCAAGTTTGGTGATCGGGCTACAAGGTGACAAATGCCTCACAATCGGTGATTAGTTGTGACACGAGTAACCCGCCTTAGATTCGATGATCTATCCACAACAAGATCTTATGGAATTCCTTTACCAACTTCGCTCAATTCACTCCCAAAGATTTAAACTTTTGCTCTAATACCACTTGGTGTAGTCACCGTTAGGAGGGTCCTCAAAGAGAACTATCCAGATCATGCAACTAGAGTAAACACAATAGAAACAACTCAAAGATATGAAACAAATATAGTTTCAGTCATTTAGTATATCATAGAATTCAAATAAAGATCAGTTGGCAACATGTGGGCTTACAATTCGGGCTCATAGGCCTGATTACAGAATATCAAAACATGCACAAGATATAGCTTTGAAGCTCCTTCACAAAAAATCCAAACTATGAACTTATGCTCGTAATCATAACTATCAAATACTACTCTCCTAAGGATCCATTACATCAATATATATCATCTCCAGTACAAAAATTCCTCTACATTGGCCAAGGAAGATCACAAACTCCATTGAAGAGCTATAACATGTGTACATGGGTAGGTCGGGCCTAAATGAATAGAACTCCTCCACAAATGAATGGAATGATGCATAGATCTCAAGGAAGGTCGACCATGAACCAATAAATATTTAGTAATGTGTAAATTAGTTTCATAGGTTATGAAACACTCCACAGGTCTTCTTCTTTAGCTGATTATCAGAGATTGTCAGGATGCTCTATTATGAGAAAATAGTTCATCTTCTGATAGCGATAACTTTTTGATACTTGATCCAGATGCTCTAAATTTTTGATATGTTGTGCATGAATGAATGTAGATGCTAATTCCAACTCCACAAGGTCTAAGATGCAACTACAATAGAATGTGGACCAAAATACAAAACTGCTACTGACTAAACTGCCTGAACTGAACTGGAAAATGAAAGGAAATAGACTGAAATGCAAATATTTTTGGTTGATGCAAGATTGCTCTTGACCCAGGGATGCTCCTGCATCAAATTGTAAACAAACAGACAAATTATAGAAAATGATCACACACAGAGATATCAAATGACAACTAAATACATACCAGATTTCAAAGTTTGGCGTTTGGAAAAGTCAAGGACTAATGAGAGAGAACCCTAGTCCAGTGTACCTTCTTTTTTCAAGATCTCTGAATAATGTCTACAACATGTTTCCACTATCACAGAGATTTTACTACTTTGGAATCTAGAGGACTAATGAAAAGGCACCCAAGTCCAAGCCCTAGTTTTATTCTCAGATCTACAATTCTGATAGTCTGCACTACTCTCTTGTAACTCCACTTCGCTCACTTCTAAAACCTATAACCTACAATCATAGAAAAGTGGGTTAGGGGTTGTGGGTTTTAGAGGATTGCCTCAGTCAAGCCCCAAAGAGACATTCAAGTCTTTCGAACATCGTTGTTAGATCAAGAGTGCATATCCCTGCAGGATAGAGGCAAAATCTAAATGATAAATGCTAGAAAACACAATTGATATCACCTTGTAGTGTAGATCTCATGGAAGAAAGATACTCTTCATGCCATGAGGAGATGGAGCCAAATCTACAATCACAAACACAATAACAACACAAACTACTACTCTGCAACACAATGAATGCCTTGAATTACACTCACATAAAGCCACAAGTTCACAATGCCCATCTAGTTTACAAATGAATCACTAATCATGCTTATATATGCAACTACAAACATCCCCTCTAAGAATTTCATAATTCAAACTTGAGATGTCGGTATAGGATCTAATAACGGTCATAAAACTAACACCCAAAAATAGGTCCTGACTTGAAATAGGGTAGGACTAGGGTGCAGGTGCCCAAGTCCTCCCCCCTATTTCAGGATGGATTCATGCTAAGCACACCCCCTAAGTCCCATTTTCTATGAAACTATAGGGTTTTCTCATCAAGAGTCACAATTAACATGCAAGCTGACCTAAATGCATTCTAAAGGCCTTGAGAGCTAAACCTTAAGAGGAAAAAGACCCCAAGGGGACATTTTCTAACATAACATTTATCCCTCACTTAAATGTATGTATAAATGCAAGGAAAATACATGCATTAAAGTACGGTCAAAAGACACAGTAAACATGCCAAGCACAGAGAAGACACACCAATCACAATGAAGACAGTAACATGCATGCAAAACACAAAGAAGACAATTATAGTCACACAAAACATGGAGAATACAACATTGAAGACATGTAAAACACAGTGAATGAAGTGAATGCAATGATTATTTGTTTTTCTTTGTCTCATATATGAAATGTAGATGTAAGTGCAAGGAAAGTAAACACACAACCCAAAATGCAGGAGGGACTTATTGTCACACATCTTTGGACTGCATATGGGCTAACAGATATGCAAAACAAATCTCAGAGTGTAGGAGGGACTCATCGCCACACATCTTTAGACTACATTTGAGAACAAACATGCCATACAAATCCCAAAGCATAGGAGGGACTCATCGCCACACGTCTTTAGACTATGCTTGGGAACAAACACATCATGCACACACATAGAAGACATGGAGAAAACATGTCAAACAAGTGATGCAATAAACCTATTGCTACTTTCGTAGCCATCTCATGCACACACCAATGATTGGGCTTCACCACAACAATCGCTGAAGACACACTTAAGGGTTAGGATAGTCTCAAATCCGCTCCTTGCCTACTCTGAGGACTTTTTGAAAATGATAGAATTGTGCAATCTCCTTGAGAAATATGCCATCCTTGCCTTGCATGGAGGGATTAAAATAAAAAAGGATATGCATGATATCCTACCTCTACATAGGGCTTAAGTGATTGTAGTAGATTTGAAGCTTTACAAACACACTTTGCTAGCATCTAAATCAGACAGCTTACCTTATATATGCCCACAGCTTAAGGTGGTTGATATCATATAACGATATCAAGCATGTTAAGGTAGGAAGAAAACACACAAGGGAACATGAGCTTTTGCAAAACCCATGCCTCCTAGAGGAGACATGTACTTTATAATCACCAAATGTTCCCACAAACACATAATTTCCTACAAGAAAAGGTGTTAGCATTCATATAATCATGATAAACAACAATGCAAGGCTAGATCCAATATAAACAAAGTGCACAGAGCAGTAGTATTGTTATGTTTTGTAAGTTTGATAAGGCAACATCAAGATCACATGGAGTGATTCTACTAGCCAAGCATTGGATAATATATAACAACCCCATCGTCATGTATGGACTAGGTCCATTTTTTTATTTCTTGCTAAAGAGATGCTAGGTCTGTATTAGTATAATAAGTTTTTTGTCATCCACTCGCTAGGTAGAACTACTAGAGGAAGGTAAACAGTAAATCAAGAGAGGAGAAACAAGTGCCTTACAGACAGTCACATAGGAGCATACCCCCAATTCACTAACCGCAATGCTATGTTCGTAAGACACAACACATAATAATGAAAATAGAGGAGAAGCAATATGGAAGAATGATGCCACAAATAGAAGAAGGGTCACAATAGAGGCAGTCTCCTGGTATCCTTGACCTTACAAGAGTATCAAGGGTCATCCCAGGAGGCCTAAACAACACATAACACATCACGAGAGAAGCACAACATGAGAGGGGAGATCACATCAATGAGCCGATTATGCTACGACATAGGTGACCACTAGGGTTAGAAATACTTACCTATAAAGAAAAACTAGTCTAGAATTTGGAACTTGCGGGCATCTTGGAGAGATGCTCTATCAAGTTTTGTGTGAAGCTTGAGTGGTTCTTATGGGAGTCTTGCTTGTTGTCGAGAAGTCAATGCAATGCTTGTTTCTCAAATCCTTGTGTATGTGAGATCTTTTGTTTCTTGTGACGAGGAGAACCACTATTATTCCCAACTGATGATAATCTTCTTACTCTTTTCCTATCCTTAGCTCTCTTTCTTTGCTGAGTTCATCTATCAAAGTGACAAGGACTATCTTGTACTATTTCAATCTTTTCTTTTGTTATGATTTCTTGTTTCTATTATTCTTGTTGCTTTTCCAATGCATTTTGGTTATCTCCCAATCCATGAAGGGATAATGGAGGAGGAAACTCAACATAAATGCCATTCCTTCATGGGCGAGGTGGGTTATCCAACTTTTTCTTATCCACTTCTATCATACCCACAATGTCATCATAATCCATATAGCCATCTTCTACTTGTTCCAACATGTTATCGGTATGCTTAGGGAAAGGATTAGTAAAGATTTGTAAATTTTGATTTGGAGGAGCAACTGACTTATTTCCATTATCATTCACACTAGATACCTGTATAACATTCAAATCAATGAGGTCTTGTATTTCATGTTTAAGACGCATGCATCGTTCAGTATCATGTCATTGTTGCCGATGGTACTGACAAAAAGCATTAGCATCAAAATAAGGTCCTTGCATTCTACTAGGATCCAATGGTTTAATCAGAGGAAGCTTCATGAGGTTATTACTCACAACCTAATTCATGATAGAATGATAGGGTTCAAATATCAGAGTAAACTTTCTTTGTTGATACGGTGCCTTCTTCGAATTAGTGATAGCAGACACATGTGAAAAATTGTTTGAATTTTGTCCATTAATCTTGATGAAAGTCTTATTATTGCTCTTAAAGTTATTTTGTGATGGCCCACCCATAGATTGACCAACTTGAGCTGATGAGTTTTGGTTTTCATACTGACTAGACGAAAGTTGGTAATCGGGAAGGGTAGTACATAAATGTTGAATGGAGTTATAATTCATCAAGAAAATCTTATCACAGATGTTAGGTTGTAGATTTTTAATAAACACCTTCTGAACATCCTCATCCTTCATCTGATATTGAATTTGTGCATAGAGAGCTTGATACTAACTAATAACTCAGTTAACTTCTCTTTTGGACCTTACTTGCAGTGGACTAAATCAATCAAGGAGACTTGAGGTCCAATGTTTGCTTGAAAATGTAAAAATTGATCAACTAATTGCAAAAAAGAGTGTATTGAATTCAAAGGTAAAGAGGAAAAGCATTCTAAAGCAGTATCTTTGAGAGATCATGGGAAAAGTTTTGCCAGCAAGTCCTCTTCAAAGTAGAAATCACTACACATAGCCGTAAATGCTGCCACATGAGTATTGGAATCACCTTTTCCACCATACTTTTCAAAGTGAGGAGTCTCAAACCTCTCAAGCATAGGAGTTCTCAAGATTGCATAAGATAGGGGATTACAAGCATGATAAGTTGGTATATTAGGTTGTGAAGAATTTTCCAAGAATGTCACCTTTTGTTGTAAAGAAGTCATGCCTTGCAAAAGTTGGTTTAGGATGGCATCATTAGGAGATGCAGTTTGTTGTGAGGAATTAGAAACAAAGTGAGGAGGTGATTGAGCCTGAGTAGTGATAAGTGGAGGCTATGAACAGTAATAGGTGGAAGGTGGTTGCGAATAGTTTTATGTAAGAGGTGGCTAAGAATAAGTGGGATGGAGAGGTGGTTGAGAGTGATTATTCATATAAGAGGTCACCTTAGAAACTAAGTTTTGATAGTTAAATCCCATGGCTTTGTAATTTTATGAATTAGTACCATTAGATACTCTAATACTAGTGGTATCATTACTACAAGCATTGCATTAGTTGTTAGAATTGTTGATGTAAATGTAGATATTCTCATAGTCGGTATAGGTGTCGATACTTATGTATGAGATGGTGAGGACATGTTCTTAATACCATTGGCACATTCAGTCACTGTCACAAAATTATTATGTACTATATGCATTAATCCTTGAACAACATTAATACCATATTGTTCTTCTTTTATAAATTCTTTTATGTTGTGAATCACATGTATACCTTCTTCTGCTATCCTTTCAGTTTCAACAAATGCTTGAAAATTGTCTAACTCCTTGTCAAGTTTGCTTATTTTCTCATTAGGTACATGTGAGACCACCTCAATAGTGTCCTCAACATCATGAAATAATTTATCTTCCATAGTGTTTGTATGAGGTATAGTATCTTGCAAAATTTGTGTCTCTCCTTTTGTAAAGAAGGTGTTTAATGGATTTTTAGAGGTAGGAATGTTGTATTCTTTAGGAGCACTAGATCCTATGAGTCTCCTACTTCTTATTAAACAAATATTTATATTAGGGAAGTGAGTTACAATACTCATACAAAATCATGCAACACTCAATGCACAAACTAATAGAACAAACCCTAGGAGTAGGATATGTTTAAGATTCAAAATACTTGATTTTTCACGTTTTTTCAATGCAAATCACTAAGAGAAGAGGTGTTGTGAAAAGATTCAAGAGGGACAAAAAATAATATACCTAATAAAAGTCTAATGATGCAGCAATATCTTTCACAACACACTTTTGATGCAAATCTAGAGTGATGACAAGTCAAAACCTAGTGAAAATACACCTAAAATATGCAATTTTTCATCAATTTTCAATGTAAATGCCTAATAGAAAAGGTGTTGTAAGGAACTTGAGGAGTGGAAGTAGATAATAACCCTAATAATAGCCAATTAATGTAGAAAAATCCCTCACAACACACTTGTAATGCAATTCTAGAGAGACGATAAGGCCAAATATAGTGAAATTGCAAGGTTTTCAAACCCTAGACATGAAATTTTGCAAGAAGGCCACTATGATGAAAATCTATAGTTAGAAATCAGTCCTAATGAGTATTTTGAAAGGGTAGTAAAATCTAAAACAAGATTTTGACTACAAACCCTAACTAATGCAAAACTAGGCTATATGGAAAAATGCATAATTTCAAGCATTTTTTTTTATCAATTTAAGCATTAAAATGCAATGTAAATGAATGGTGCATGAAAAATTTCTATATTTTTTTGTAATTTTTTCAAATGAAATAAGATGAAAAATGAAATGAATGAATAAAATGAATGTAAATTTGAAGTACAACACTCAACAAGGTGCAAAATTCAAAAGAAACATGGGTTCACCAAAATTTTTAACTGTAAAAAGAGGGGTTGGATGATTTTAAGGGTTTGTGTTGATCCTCCTTTCACCACTACACATTCAAGGAAATTCAACCAAGTAGAGAACTCTACTATAGATCTCCTGTCACTTCGAACATAGGGGAAGATTGGAATTGTGTAAATTTGTTGTTTAATTAAGTCTAACTATGCTCAAAACCCTAATTTCATAAAATCGTAAATAAATAGACAAATTACAGAAAATGATTGCACATAGAGATATCAAATGACAACCAAATATATACCAAATTTTGAAGTTTGGCATGTGGAAAAGTTAGGGACTAATAAGTGAGCACCCTAGTCTAGTGTACCTTCTTTTGTCAGGATCTCTGAAGAATGTTTTCAACCTATTCCTGTTGTCATAGAGATTTTAGTGCTTCAGAATCTGGAGGACTAATGAGTAGATGCTTAAGTCCAAGCCCTAGTTTTCTTCTCAGATCTGCAATTCTAATAGTTTGCACTACTTTCCTACAACTCCACTTCTTTTTCTTCCAAAACCTATAACCTGCAATCACAAAAAAGTGGGTTGGGGGTTGTGGTATTTAGAGGCTTGCCTCGGTCAAGTCCCAGAGAGACATTCAAGTCTTCCAAACACTATTATTAGATAAAGAGTGCGTACCCCTATGAGATAGAGGCAAAATACAAATGATAAATGATAGAAAACATAATTGATATCACCTTGTAGTGTAGATCTCATGGAAGGAAGATGCTCTTCATGCCATGAGGAGATGGAGTCAAATCTGCAATCACAAACACAATAACATCAAAAAATACTGCTCTGCAACACAATGAATGCCTTGAATCACTCTAACAAAAAACCATAAGTTCACAGTGCCCATCTAGTTTACAAATGAATCATTAATCATGCTTATATATGCAACTACAAACATTCTCATTAAGAATTTTGTAATTCAAACATGAGATGTCGGCATAGGACCTAATAATGGTCATAAACTGACACCCAAAAATAGGTCTTGACCTAAAATAGGGTAGGACTAGGGCATGGGTGCCCAAGTCCTCTCCCTATTTCAAGAAGGATTCATGTTAAGCACACCCCCTAAGTCCCATTTGCCATGAAACTTTAGGGTTTTCTTATGGGTACCCAAGTCCTCTCCCTATTTCAAGAAGGATTCATGTTAAGCACACCCCCTAAGTCCCATTTGCCATGAAACTTTAGGGTTTTCTTATTCAGAGTCACCATTAACATGCAAGATGACCTAAATGTATTCTAAAGGACCTGAGAGCTAAACCTTTAGAGGGAAAAGCCCCCAAGGGAACATTTTCTGACATAACATATTAGAAATGAAAGAAACACTACTTCAATGGAAATCTGATTCAATATAAATTTCAGCAATTTTTAACTGTGTGTTATTAATGGAGATTGTAACACAGAAACAAAACTATGCTTCACAGAAATGCAAAATTAGAAATATGAACACATAACACAATGTTTAACATGGAGAAAACCCTTTCAGGTAAAAAACTCCACACAGGAAAGAGGCCCAATGTTTGTATTAATCTAAAAATGATTTACAATACAACAACACTTCAACTCTCTCCACCAGTCTTCAATCCGGTAGCATTCTGGCAGCACTCGAGTACCTAAAAATCTATATTGTAGCAACTAATACATGGAAAATACTTATATAAACATTTTCTAACTCATCTTAGGCATTCACCTTTTCTCTCCTAAGATTTTCTAAGATGTAAACATTAATTACCATCTTACAAGCATCTTACACTTGTCCAAAAATAGTCATGCAAAGGTTGGAGGCCCAAGACTAAATCTAGCCTCTTATAGCATCTTATGACATGTCATAACCATCATAGATTCTACAAAAGAGTATCTTTCCAAGATAGAAACCTTGGGCTAAATATAGCAAATATACAACTAACATATCCGTCACATGCATCATAGAATCATAGAATCTTATGACAACTTGCAGTTGTCATAGATTCACTCACCAAACATTATGACAGTTGGCATACATGTAAAAAATAGTATATTCCTCAAGGGAGCATGCCTATCCTCATTTACTATGAGTTTTTACATTTGCCTTGACTGTAAATGTCACTCCGTAATTGTCGCCGGTAACTCTGAAATTACAACTGTCAATGAGACTACCTCATTCCCTTATGGGTAATTACAAATAACAAATAATAAATGGAATAAAATACAATATTGGAATTTACAAGGTTATTGGAACCTTGTTCCAACATAACACACATGAAGAAAGTGATAGTGAAGATGATGGAGGAGCAGAGATGGCTAGACAAGAAGGTAACGATGCAGATGGAGATATGGATGTAGGTGAAAGAAGGCTTATAAGAGCTATTTCTAATATTGGGAAAGGAACAAGGGTAGAGTTACCAATCTTCTTAGGAAGTTAAGAACCAGATGAACTAATTGATTGGATAACAAAGATGGAGAAATACTGAGTATGATAAAGTAGAGGACCCCAAAAGAGTGAAGGTTGCTCAAACAAGGTTGAAAGGTCATGCAACACTCTGGTGGAAAAAGGTGCAGACTGAGAGAAGAAGAAATGGCAGAGATAAGATTACTCAATGGGATTGAATGGTAAGCAAGATGAAGGCTAAGTTTCTACCTAGTGATTATCAGCTTGAATTTCTCAAGAAATTGTAGAATTTAAAACAAAGGGAGTGAAGTGTGAAGGCCTATATAGAGGAGTTTTATAAGATTTTCATTAGATCTGGTCATAATGAGTTAGACCATGAAAAAGTAGCAAGATATGTTAATGGATTGAGGTTGAACATTCAAGATGAATTGAGCATGATAAGGCTATGAAATGTGGAAGAACCATAACAATATGCTCTAAAGGCTGAAGACAAATTGGCAAGAAAGCAAGGAACAAACAAAAGCAAAGGTGGATTCAGCAAAGGGAAAGTGCAGCAATAGAAAACTATAGCCATGGTAAGGAGACCAGCCCATTAAAAAGTCAAAAGGAGAAGGATGAAACAAGGTCAAGACCATACCCCATGAGAGGTAGAGTTGGATATGGAAGAGGCCAAAGTATAGGCTTCCAAGGCACATGCTTTAATTGTGGATAGTCAGGCCATAGATTTTATGAATGCCCACAATGTAGATTGGAAGGATCAAAGGAGAGTAGGGGAAGCAAGTGCAAACGTAGCAAATGGGGATAATGAATCTACAAGGTCTGTTAGTCAACCTGATGAAACTGAGGAAGAAGAAGTACTTATGATGAAGAGGACATTATTGAAGCCAACCAAGAAAAAAATGAACTTGTCCAAATAAAAAATTTATTTAGAACAATATACAAATCAAGTGGAAAATGCTGCAAAGTCATAATAGATAATGGCAACACTGATAACTTAGTTTCAGCTGAAATGGTGGATAAGTTGGGGTTAAAAAGGATAGCTCACCCTACCCCTTACAAGGTGTCATGGTTACAAAAAGGGCACCAAGTCTTGGTTGATCAGCAATACCTTGTGATGTTTTGAATAAGCACATATGAAGATGAGGTGTGGTGTGATATCATGCCCATGGATGTATGCCACTTACTCTTGGGGAGGACATGGTAGTTTGATAGAAAGACAATCCATAATGGAAGAGCAAACACTTACACCTTGGAGAAAAATGGAAGAAAACACTCTTACGCCATTGGTAACTAAAGAAGAAGAGGTGGAAAGTGGCCCAAGAACGCTACTAGTAATAGGGAAACAATTCTTGAAAGAGACTAAAAGGGAAAAATTATGTTTTGCAATAGTTCCCAAGGAGATACAAGTAGATGCAGCAAAGGACAGTAGTGACATGCCTTTAGAAGTAAAGGAGTTGCTTGAATAGTTTGATGAAATTGTGTCCAAGGATTTATCAAAAGGACTACCACCTATGAGGAGCATTATCCATCATATTGATTTTGATTCTAGGTGAAAGTTTACCCAACAAGGCTACCTATAGGTTGACACCAGCAGAAAATAAAGAAGTGAACAAACAAGTGCAACAACTATTAGAAAGAGGGTTGATTAGAGAAAGCCTTAGCCCATGTGTGGTATCAGTTGTGTTAGCACTGAAGAAGGATGGTGAATGGAGAATGTGCACGGACTCAAGTGTCATCAACAAAATAACAATAAGGTATCATTTTCCTTTACCGAGAATGGATGATCTCATGGACTATTTGGAAAAGGCTAGAGATTTTACAAAAATTGATTTAAAGAGTGGGTATCACCAAATTAGGATAAGAGAGGGTGATAAGTGGAAGACTACTTTTAAGACCAAGGAGGGGCTGTATGAGTGGTTACTAATGCCCTTTGGGTTAACAAATTCACCCATCACATTTATGAGGTTAATGAATGAGTTATTGAAACCGTTTTTGGGGAAGTTTGTGATTGTTTATAATCAAAATGATATTCTGATTTTTAGTAGCAGCAAAGAAGAGCATTTATTATATTAACCAAGTCTTACAAAGGATCAAGAAAGAAAGGTTATTGGTAAATTTAAAAAAGTTTAGTTTTATGAAGGAGAAACTGGTTTACTTGGGGTATGTTATCTCTCAACAAGGGCTGCAAATGGATCCAGAAAAGGTATGTGCTATCATTGAATGGCCAAAACCTAGGAGTGTACATGATGTTAGAAGTTTCCATGGTTTAGCAAGTTTCTATTGTAGATTTATTCAAAATTTTAGTAGCATATGTGCACCCATAACTGAAACTATAATGGGAGATAAGAAAGAGTTTAAGTGGACAGCAGCAATAGATAAAAGTTTTGATATTTTGAAGAAGAAAGTCACCGAAGAACCGGCATTAGCATTGCCCAATTTTGCAAAAGTATTTCAAGTGGATTGTGATGCAAGTGGGATAGCCATAGGAGAGATTCTAAGTCAAGAGGGCAGACCTATTGCATACTTTAGTGAGAAGCTTAATGATGCTAAGAAGAGGTATTCCATTTATGATCAAGAATTTTATGCCATTGTCTAATCTTTAAAGAAGTGGTGTCATTATTTGCTTCCAAAGGAGTTTATTCTCTACACAGATCATCATGCTTTGCAATTCATTCATAGTCAAACCAAGTTGAACCAAAGAGATATCAAGTGGGTTGAATTCCTACAAGGATATACTTTTGTTCTCAAGCATAGAAGTTGGAGTTCAAATAAAGTAGCAAATGCATTGAGTAGAACACAAACATTGTTGACTGAAATGAGAGCTGAAGTAGTTGGATTTGATGCTATGAAAGAGTTGTATAAGGATGATTTGGACTTTAAGGATGCATGGACAGCATGTATGGAGCTACTAGTGTGGATAGGACACCTTGGATGGATTATTTTATACAAGATGGATTGTTGTTCAAAGGACAACAACTTTGCATACCACAAGGATCAATGAGGTAGAATTTAATAAGAGAAAAACATTGTGGTGGTTTAGCTGGACATTTTTAAGCTGATAAAACAATGACACAACTTAGTGAAATATATTTTTGGCCAAATATGAGGGCAAAAATCAGAAAATTTGTGTAAGGATGTCAAATTTGTCAATATGCCAAAGGAGGGAGTCAAAATACAAGCCTATATCAGCCATTACCCATATCAGAGAAGCCATAGGAAGATGTAAGTATGGATTTTGTGCTTAAAGATTACCAAGAACACAAGGTAAGGATTCTATTTTTGTGGTTGTTGATAGATTTTCCAAAATGGCTCACTTTATAGCATGTAAGAAGACAGATGATGCAACACATGTAGCAAATTTGTTTTTTATGAAGGTTGTTAGATTGCATGGTTTGCTAAGAAGTATAGTTGCAGACCATGATACTAAGTTTGTAGGACATTTTTGGAGGACACTTTGGAAGAAATTAGGAACTGATTTAAAGTTTAGTTCTCCATATCATCCTCAAACAAATGGACAAACTGAAGTTGTTAATCGAAGCTTAGGGAATTTGTTAAGACGTTTAGTAGGTGACAAGCATAAGCAATGGGATTTGATATTACTTCAAGCTGAGTTTGCATACAATGACTCAGTCAATAAAAGCACAGGTAAGACTCCATTTTAGATTGTTTATGGGCATAGTCCTAGAGGTATTTAAGAATTAAGAGAGCTTGCAAATACTAAAGGATATAAGAGAAGTGCTAAAGGAGAAGAGTTTACCAAATATATGCAAGATGTACACCAACAAGTGAGGGAAAAACTCAGTTGGAGCAGCCAATATTATAAGGAGAAGGTTGATTTGAAGAGGAGACAAAAGAATTTTGAAGTGGGAGATATGGTATTGACACACCTACAAAAGAAAGATTTCCTAGCCATGCCTACAACAAACTTAAGTGGAAGAAGATTGGACCATGCAAGGTCATCAAGAAGTTTTCACCAAATGCCTATGAGTTGGAGCTGCCTAAAGGTTTGGAAATCTCTCTAATTTTTAATGTTTTTGATTTATATACCTACCACGAGGGAGAGAAGAGAAGACGTTGCCAGAAAAATAGGAGCAGCTACCTAATAAAGCACAAGAGGAGATTGAAAATATTTTGGATTCAAGAGTGATTAAGAAGACAAGGGGCAAAGAATACAGTGAATATTTAGTGAAATGGAAGGGTAGACTAGTGGAGGATGCAACATGGTTAAGCCCAGTAGAGATGGAATCACTTCAATTAGCACAACAACACATAGTTTTAAATTTTTATTTTAATTTTTCCCTCCACTAATGCCATGTGAAGGAAGTAATAGGAGTTTTAAATTTTAAATTTTAAATTTGTTTTAGTTGGGGCAGCAAACTACCTCCCGTGAACTCATTTAATGAGTAGCACAATGAAAGAAATGAAAAGAGCAAAACTGGATGGGAGTTTTTAAACTCAGAATAGGTAGGTGGAGGAATTTATGATGGGTTTTGCATGTTGCAGCAGTTCTAGACAGGATTTTTGGAGATTTTTGGGCAAGAAGCTTCCAAATTTTAGTTAGTTTGGAGAAGAAGAATAGAACAACAGAAAAATAGAGGAGAGAGGAAAGGAAGAAGAGGCCAAAACAACAAAAACAAGAGATTAGAAGAGGATAACAGAGAATATCAGAGGACAACAGAAAATGAATGTTTGGCAGTAGTTAGAGAGACCTGTAGCAAACAGTAAGAGGACAAAAGGAAAGAGAGAGGAATGACAGAGGGTGTTTATTCTACAAATATTTATGTAAATGCATATATAAGTGTGTAAGAAGTTGAACTTTTAAGTTAATATAATCTTTCCTTTTCATAGCTACTATTCCTGTGTGTGTGTGGTTATAAGAAATATTATATAAATTTGCTGTTCTAGAAGTGTGGGTTTTTATTGGCAAGTTTCAAGTCTTTTATGCAGCTGAAACTTTAAATAGTCACCTACAGCCATTGTTGCAACTACCCGCAACAACAGTCTATTTTTGGCAGCATCTTAGATTGTGTCTCTACAGTTGCCTTTATGCCTCCAAAGCTAATTATTGGAGCTACAACACATATGTAGACCT
This sequence comes from Cunninghamia lanceolata, assembly GCA_027924645.1. NCBI lineage: Eukaryota > Viridiplantae > Streptophyta > Pinopsida > Cupressales > Cupressaceae > Cunninghamia > Cunninghamia lanceolata. The sequence continues at coordinate 255,052 of BSBN01001304.1, read as the reverse complement.
CTTTAAAGGTTGTGTAAGGTTCCTTACAGCAACACAACCCTTCCTTTTCCACCTGTTTGCTCATTTTAGTGGGTTTTAGGTGCCTACAAAGGAGTGGGTGCCATCATATAATGTAGTATTAGGCCTGAAAATAAGCCTCAGATGAATAACTTATCTAAGCATATTTGGGGAATTCTAATGTGTCAAGTTTGAACTAAATTCTAGAATATGTGTAATCGTGTGTTTGGGGTGGTTTGATGTGTCAAATTGTGTCTAAATTTTATGCATATGTGGTCTTGTTTCTTGTGGTATCAAGTCTATGACATGATATATGGATGAATTAATTCGACAAGTACTATATACACTTGAGAATGTGGCAAGGAAGACTCCACAAAACAATACCTCAAATTGTAAGTGGCAAGGGAAGTGAAAGGTAATAATCAGTCATGAGGCCTCAATGGAGTTGTATAGCCACCAAATTTCAGAGCAGAGCTTTGAAGTTGTCAATGATGAGATTGGTAACTGATGGTTATTTTTGGAATAGTCAGAAGGAGATGCCTTATGTGGTATAACGAGAAGCTTCTTGTGATCATGTGAGCTTAGGCCTATGGGAGAGGTTGCACTCTTGCTTATGTATAAAGACAAATATGTATTGGATTGCATTAAACAGACTATATCGGTATCTCTACACATCGTTATAAATATTGGCAAAACCAATCCTCATCTCTAAGAACTTGATTTTCTTTAATAAGGTACTAACCATGTTCCCGGTCATCAGTTGAACTCCTTAACTCAAATCGGATCCAAAAATCCATGAACTCCTTAACTCAAATCAGATCCAAAAATCCATGCAAGTTAAGATTATAGAAAGACAGGGTTAGCTCACCAAAGAAAAATATCGATGTTCTAAGACGACATTCCTACTGCAGACAATATGGATAATAGATAAATGATCACAGGAAAAAAAGGCGGGTCTTGTTTCTGGTAGCCTGGATGGGGTGTTACAGTCATTGATCTAGTTTAGTCATTTCCGATATTAATATTATATTTTTCTATATATTCAATGAGCTATAATCAATTTCAACTAACAGTTGAAGAGATAAATAACAATAAATAAACCCAAAAAAAACAAAAACAATTAAACAATTTATCAAAGAGATGAGCTGGTATAAAGTTCCCATGTTAGAGATGTTTAAATGGAAAAAATTATACAGCACAGCTTCCCATTGAGTTCCCAAGTTCCCACGATTTGAATATATATATAAAGATTTACTCTATCGTAGATTTCTATAAGATATGGACCTCTAAAAGTTCTTCTCTTTTGGTTTCTGGCGTGGATTAGTTGAAAAAAAGCATGCAAATTAACTTACCCAAATTCTTCCGCCCTAGTCCATCCAGAACGAGAAGAGATCTGTCGAAGAGCTTTCTTCTATTCCTCGATAGTATTTTCATCCTGCCGATCTGAATGGCTGTGATGTTTTTGGAATGCCTCGGAGAATAGACCTCCACTTCTTTGAGGGTAGCGAACATCACAGGGCTCCACATCAGAAAACAGAGGAATGATGAAGCCATTTAATCTGCACATCCAGACCGCCTCCTTCAGACACCAAGTTGATTTTGCATAGTGTTTGGAAAATATGGGGATGAGAATATCACTTGATTCAATGGCTGTTTGCAAGCTGGAATCGATGTTTTCGCCATTCTCCAGTACATCACTGTCGAGGAAAACTCTAAGTCCCGCTCTAGAGAGAAATTCGTAGAGATGGTCGACTAAAGTTTTTCCAACATCTGTTCCGCGAAAGTTGAGAAACACCTGAAAAGTGTTGTTGACCTCGAAGGGGATTTCGGTGATGGGAGGCTGATACTGAATACAAATCTTCATCACTTGTTCTCCACAAGTTTGAAAAGATTAACAATATGATCTCAAGCGTGCCACAAAGAATATTACACAGCAGAAAGTATGGATATGTGCAGTTTTAGTTCCTCATATTTACCATGTTAGAAAGAGTATATTCTGTCTAGGTAGCACTTACCCGTTAATTTTGGGTCAACTGTAGTTGGTGGGGATTTACGTCAACAGCTATGGAATATTTAAACCTTCGGTGCTATCTCGAGAGAATACAGACTCGTTCAACCTCATAAGGACGAGGAACTAAAACTATATTGCCTTATTCGCAAATCTTTTTCTAAGATGTTTTTGAATTTAATAATTATTAAGAAATTAGAGAATTTGATTTTACATATAATCTTATTAAATTAATTTAGGCATTTTCATATAAGAAATTTGAAGACCTTGAAATTAAAATGTGACAATAAATTTAAGATTGAAAGGATCATAAAATCTTTTTTATATTAAAATTAATGTAGCAAATGTCATAAAGGATATATCTTCTAAGTGAGAAACGCCATTTAAACAAAGTCATGTGTATACATGTAAATATGTAGATCATGGAAATTCTAAAGCTTGAATGCGATATGATTGTGATCTATCAAATCATTGTCGACCCAATTATGTTCCTTGTAAGTACTCTCAAGTAAGTGGTCTTCATCATGATAAGTAGTACTCTTAATACAGATGCTTGGAATATGTTGAATAGGTACTTTATTTTTTTTCATCCATTGCTCTTGTATCTTTGAAAAATTAACTTGCTTGAGATTGGAATTGTTCTTTAGCACCCAAGTAGTAGAGAATGCTTTAGATGTAGTAGTGGGATTGCCAAAGCTAACTTGCTTTTCTTATTGATAAGGACAGTAACCTTCCTTTCTTTGGTACAAATGGAGGATGAGAAATAATTTATTCTTGCTTTTCTTGTCTTGTAGGACAATAATTATACTTTTCTTTCTTCTCTTGAGATACTTTAGGAGGTAGCAGAGGTAATGAAGACGTATTCAATTGCTCCATATTTGTCTTGCAATTATTTTTCATATGAATTTATAGATATAACACATGAACCTTATCTTGATCATTATAGGGAGCTTCTTTAGGAGTTTTTGAAAATGTCAGCCAAGATTTGCAAACAAAAAACAAGATAAACTTCTACAAAGCATGAGCACAAAAAGCCAAATTTGATATTCAAGAGATAATGAAAAAGTACAATGAGCCTTGCATATATAGGCAAGGTAAATGAGGTGAGAAGGAGAGAACCAACTATGACTAACCCTCTATGAGATCAACACATGGTGCAAATGTGGAGGGTGTGGGACAAATGTCTCCAACCTCCCATAAGGTGAGGATAGAATATCTCTAACCTCTATTGAGGTGAAGTGTCGACTAACCTCATGTCAGCACATGTGGCGAGACAAAAAAGTGACTAACCTCAAAAGTGGACTTAATCTTTAATGTCAAGGTTAAGTTAGACCTAGCCACTAAGTGTGACTTAAGCCTAGTTGTGGTTTAGAATAAACCCAACACTCTAACACCCCTCCTTAAGTTATACTTAGGGAGTAGAAAAACAAAGATCATGATGGGTCTCGGCTACTATTCCATGTTAGGTACCCATGAACAAATTTCTCCTAAGTGGAGAAAAAAGAGAAAACCCAGTGGGAATAAAACTCCTCTCCAAAAGAGAAATGATGCAAGAAGTAAATGTACAAGTGAAAGAAGAAGAAAGATAGAAGGAGGACTCATGACACCCCAAGAACTACTTCTATCACAAAAGTACAAGAAATATTCCCCCATAGGAGAGAAAGAGAGAGACTAGAGAGCCCCCCCATAATATGATGGATCTTGTAGTGTTGAGTGATGCTCGGTGAAGAATGCTAAAAGTGATCTGAAAATGTAGAACAAAATGTCTTCCTTGTGGAAGAAGGAAAACTGCAGAAAGGTGCATAATATCTTCCCAAGTGAGAATAACATAAGTCTCTGAATGTTGCACATAATTCAAAGACTGCAATGAAATCTCTCGAAGCTATAGTGAAACCACTCATGGAATCAAAACAGAATCACGAGATGGAGGAACAACATCCTCCAAGGTGATAATAGCATGACTATCATCATTTAAGTGTCTAGACCAACTCTATAAAATGGGATTTACTAAACAAGTCTGATATGCCTACCAAGTAGTCATCCCAATCAATTGCATTAGTAACACATTTGTGTTGATCTTGCTTACCTGAATCATGAGAAACCAAAGATGATGGAACACTCAAAGCTAAAGAAGCAAGTGATGAAGGAGAGAAAATATCAGTAGGTGTGTGAACCAATGAGGAGAATAGAACTCCAAGGTGCAAGAAACCAAGCTGGGTCTCCTTCTGAAGGCTGAAGGTATCAGTGTCATCTATACTCAAACCATCATCAAGGTTGGTAGAGCCAAAACAAGAAAAAGAATACACTCTAGAACCATGATCAACATGTCATGTATCAATGATGTCTCTACTATGCAAATCTCTGATAATCACCAAAGTGGATGTGAAGTGAACTACTTTCCCTATGCCACTATGTGTGATCTGGTTAATGGAAAGGAGATTGGTGGACAAAGAGGGAACATAAAGTACATCATTAAATGTCCCTTTACCAATATCAATAGATCCTTTTCCATAAGCAATCATATATGTGTTGTTCCCCATAAGAATTGGAGGAAACGAACATGGCTCATAGGTAGAAAACAACTCTTTTGAGGCAACCATATGGTGTGATGCCCCTGAATCAAGAAGCCACTTATGTGATGTAGGTTTTTTTGAAGCAAGAAGTGCCATACCCTTGTTCTTTCCTTTATCTAAATCTGTTGATGATGTAGATGCAAAATTAGAAGAAGCACCTGCCTTGAGTTTGGACAAATCAAGTTGAGTTTGTTGAAGAAGTTTCTTTAACTCATCTTTTTCTTTTTGAAAGCATGTGCCTTCTTCATGACCAATTTTCTGACAGTAAGCACATGTGGGCCTTTCCTTAAAACTTTTCCCTTTTGGGGAGGGAGATGAAACAAATGGTGATTCAGATTTTTTGCCTTTAGTTTGATCCTTATGTTGTTTCTTTGACTTAGTTGGTGATTTAGTTGCAACAAGAGCTTGTGACTTTGAAGTCTTCATTGTATCCATTTGAATTAATTTGTCTTTCTCCTTTGTAATTGAAACAACATAATCTGAAAGTGAAGGCATAGTGAAGCATGTACCAAGAGCATCCTTTGTTGCATGAAAAGTTGAAACAAACACCGCATACATAGGACCTAACTTTGACAAGACACTTAGAACCAATTGTTCATCTTGTTTTTCAATTCCACATTGTTTGAGTTAAAACCTTAGCAAATGCAGTTTAGTGAAGAAAACTTGAATTGTGTTAAAGTATTGTGGATTAAGACTTATTAGTTTATTTTCCAGTTGATGTCCTCTCATTACATCTTGTTTGTCAAACAAATATTCTAATGTTGTCCATACAACATTAGGTGTTGTGGCTAAAGCAATATGAAAGAGAAGGTTGGAAGAAATAGACATACACAATGTACCATAGGCTTCATCATTCTGATTAAACCATTTACGTTTTTCTACAACAACTTTTGGTTCAGGTTCCAAATCCATAGTGACCCAATGCAATCCTAGTTTCTTGAGTTTTATATCCATTGATTTCTTCCATTCATAGTAGTTAAATGGAGTTAGGATTAGGTCTATTTTGTGAAAAAAGAACAAACCACATGATAACTCCTTGATTAGTTTTTGATCCTCCCTTGTTTTGGCACTTTATAGTTTGAATACGTGAGCAAAATGTGAAAAATGGGTTAGTTTGGCACTTTATGTGAGTGCGATTGAACCCACTTGACTTTACAAAGAAAACCTGGCACTTTAAAAAGTTGCCAATTTATAATTTGCTTTTACAATAAGCACTCTTAATTAAATGCCATAAAACAATATTTGCCAAAATGTGACAAAATTATTACAAAGAGGAAATAAAATAAACAAGCCCTACTTGAGAGACTTTACAAGGAGCATGGTGGTTTCCCTTGTGCATAAAAAGTGAAATCTAACAATTTCCCTTTATCTCTGGTGAAAAAAATGAACCCTGGCGAAGACAAAAGAAGCTAGCACACTGTGTTTTAACATAAAACAAAATGTGGACAGAAATGTTAGCATGCTGTTGAATGGTTCTGTGCAGGGCATGAAGACCGGGTCAAATGAGAAGAAAGTCTTAAACAGGACTGTGATGTTGAAGAGACGTTGCAGAGGCCGTTGAGGAGGCCATTGAAACTGGTATGGAGTCCGTGGTGTCAAAGAAGTCATGACCTCAATGGCAATATAGACCTGCAATAAATAATGCCGACTAGAGACTAGCAATCCACAACCATCAACAAACTTCAGCCTGCAAAAAATCTGATGAGAGACCATTGAAGTGGCAAAAAAGACCCAATAGAGCATGAACACGTTGGCCTCTGTGGTGCGCTGAGAAACTTTTGACGCTGGAGTAGAGACGTTTAGATGAAAACCACACAGCAGTCAAATCACCCTTTACAGACTTCAAATCGCAGCAGTCAAATGACCCTTTGCATAGACGCTGGAGTAGAGACCTGGCTGATATGCAGAAAGAAGGCATCGTTTTTGTGCATAGACGTTAGATAAAAACCACACAGCAGTCAAGTCATAGAGGGTTGCTAGGCATTTTTAAATGCCTTGGCTTTCGCAGGTCAAGAGACTTCAAAGCAAACGTCAGCTTGCAAACGTTGGTGAGAGGAGCCACCAAATTGGTTCATTAAAAGGCAGAGCAGAGTGTCTTCAACAACATCTAAATGCCACACAAACACAGACAAACAAACACAAAGACAATATCACAGCCTTGGGTTTGTGGCACAACTCCAGAGATGTATTAAGCCTCAAATAGAGGCATTAAAAAAACACCTGAAATGCTACCCTCCTCCATATATGAACAACAACAAGACCAATATACAAACAACAATATCGATCCTATGAGGTCAGCAGCCGTTGATGAGATCCAAACGGGTCACAAAGGATGAAAGCAACGAACCAAAGAAGAATGAAGCAACGAACACTAGCATGCAACGACCATTATGAAATCTTGACGGCTATGTACAAAAACTGCTTAGATTTGAGAAGAACTTTGTTTGCATCGCTTTGATACCATCAAAATGTCAGCCATTATCTGCAAACAAAAAATAGATAAACTTCTACAAAGCATGAGCACAAAAAGTCAAATTTGATATTCAAGAGATAATGAAAAAGTACAATGAGCCTTGCATATATAGGTAAGGTAAATGAGGTGAGAAGGAGAGAACCAACTACAACTAACCCTCTATGAGATCAACATATGGTGCAAATGTGGAGGGTGTTGGACAAATGTCTCCAACCTCCCATAAGGCGAGGAGAGAATAACTCCAACCTCTATTGAGGTGAAGTGTCAAAATGACTAACCTCATGTGAGCACATGTGGTGAGACAAAAAAGTGACTAACCTCAAAAGTTGACTTAATATTTAATGTCAAGGTTAAGTTAGACCTAACCACTAAGTGTGACTTAAGCCTAGGTGTGGGTTAGAATAAACCCAACACTCTAACAATTTCCACATAGGTGTCCAATGAGAAATGGCTCAATTTAGAATTAGGCACATATGCATCTCTTTTGACTTTGATTTCACATATGCTTCTCCACATTGCAATACATTTCATGCATTTTAGGGAAAAATGGGGCTATTTATAAAAAAACTAGCTTAGTATCAATAACAAAACATATAGGTGAGCGCAAACCACCACCACCCCTAATTATACTATTATCATACACATTGATCTCTTCATTTGAATCCAGGATAAAATATAATAACTTCTATTCACATGGCATTGAAAAGGATACTTGATATTAATCTTGAACATCATAAGGAAGAATGCCCTTATGCATCTCTAGCTAAAATGCTTTAAGTTCAGTCACATGTCTAAGTTGAACTGCAACATGCTAGATCTCATCAAAACCTTGAAGTCCATCATCAATTACAAGAATATACACTTAATCAAAATGGAATATCTCTAGGCCATTTATACATGTACCCATCATATTGTCATTAGTTGTCCAACATGCAACATTATCAAAAGTGTTGATATAATATTGCACACCTAAGTCATATGCATGATTCAAGTCACCAATGAAGCCGTCAATATATAGGTCAATTTCTTGAGACACCTTGAGTCAAGAACCAAGCCATTCAATTTGTCTCTTTGTTTTAGGATCCTTACTACACTTTGCTACTAATTATTGCTACACTCTGCTAATAATTATTGCTAAGAAACTTATGATCTTATATTCTTCTTCTTGTAGACAAGCAATTGAATCCCATTTATACCTTGCATATTCAACATCATTGCATTATCCAAGTGGATTAGAACATGATTTGTATCATTATTCTCAAGTTCTTTAAGTTGAATACCAACACTCATTGAGCTTCACCATAATCATTTGCAATACCTAGGTCTCCACCAACATCATCATTTTCAAGGGCAAACCAACCAACTAATGCTTCATGTTGTTATGTAGGAAAAGTGGGAATAGGGTTGATTTGATGATATGCCTAGATCCTCATTGCACTACATACCATTCAAGGACATTTTACCGAGTTGAATCACAACTTTTACAAGAGGATTCACCTACAGGTTAGTTGTCACTTGTAATGACATAGAAATTTAGAATTTGTTGATTAATGTATTAATTCAATGCCTAATTATGCTTAAAAGCCTAATTATGCAAAATCGTAAATAAACGGATGAATCCCAACAAATGCTCACACACAGATATATCAAATGACAATTAGATACATACCAAAATTTGAGATTCCAGATATGGAAAAGTTAGGGGCTAAAGAGCAGGCGCCCAAGCCCAGAGTAGGAACTTCTTCAGGGATTTCTGAAACTTGTCTGGTACTAATGACCACAGTCTTAGAGATTTTCTACCCTACAAATTTGGAGGGCTTAAGGGTGAGCACCCAAGCCCTTGCAATACTTTTTCCTTCAGATACGAGATCTCCACTATGTCATAGCCTCCTATAACTCCACTTCCGCAGAATACAACACAAGTTTGTTACATGCAATCACAAAGAAGGGGATTGTGGGTTGTGGTGTTTAGGAGCTTGCCTCATTCAAGCCCCAGAATGGAACTCAAGCCTTCTAACTATTACAAATTTTTCTTACAGCCACAATTGGTAGAGCTGGAGGACTTTCAATTCATTTTAGTTAAGAAAGTTTTAACATTTTCTGCTATAAGTTATTTGCATAGTCAGAATGTTTTAGTGATGTTACAGTTCAGTTGATCAGTAAAAGAAAAGAATTTCAAATCATCATTCATTTGCAGAAGAGTGCATAAGAGATAAGTTATTTCATTCACTACAATGATTATTCATTTTACAAATGAAATACATAAAAGAAATAAGCATTGCATTGAATGAAAAGATGATAGATCAAATGCCCCACACAAGTCGTGGGAATAGCTGAACAAGTACAAATATAAGAAATATATTATTCATGTAAAGATAGAAGAGAGAAGGATCATAACCATCATTGCCTTTTAGTGTCTTCAGTTTCTGAGGATGCGTTCTATCCATGCTCCAAAGACTTGTTAGAGCTCCAGTTATGAGTTCCTTATGTGCCTATCAGAAGAGGCATAATACATTGTCTATAATGCAATAGATCAAATATACATCATTCACATATAGAAGAAATTGAAAAGAAACAATCATTGTATTTCACTGATTTTATCTAATATGTTTGTTTCATGTGCAGGTATAGGAGAAGTTGTGTAGCTATTTGAAGATATATCAGCATGTGGTGTCAAGTGGGCTCCCACAAGGGTTGAGCCAAGCATGCTACCCCTGAATCTTAAAGGGGGTGGAATGGAATAGAGATCATTATTCATATTGCTTAAATTGAACAACTGAACTGAAGGAGTATCAAATCAATCAGGTGCATTGGTTTCGAGAACAAGACCCACTCATGACTGCAGTTCAAGAAATGAAGTGAAACCATAAGGATGAACTGAACTCATATAGGACACCATTCAATGCATAAGAACATCTATCATTATTGCTTTAATAGTCATTGGAGAAGTGAGAGTTATAAATGAGCATTGAGACAGCTCAATAATATCTAAAAATGAGTACAGAACAACAATGGTCAAAATAGGATGATCAAGTAGATTATGTGTTCAGATGGAGCTCAACTCTCATCAAATTCTTTTGCCATTATAAAGATAAGATTATTGTTTCTCCTGTCTCAAGAGTGATAGGAAGTAAGTTTATGATTATCTCTGTTTATCATGAACATCATAGATCCATGTATGGGACAGCCAAAACATCAGGTACAATTCCAACATTTCTATGTTAAATATTTGCCAATGGATAACATCATTTAGTGATGTATGACTGTTTTAGTCACATGATAGCATGAGAATAAGTATTAGATATATGCATGATGGAACAAACTAAAGAGTGCAGATGGACAACCATAATGATATAATTGCAAGATATACATAGTGCATATTTCTTTTGATAGTTAAGATGTAGTTGCAAGTGGTGTCTACATGTTACTCATGCTGTTAAAGTGAAAGAGCTATAATAATTCAATTTGGTATGTGTATACATTTACATTTGATATGATACATTGAATCAAGAGCCAAGTGTGTATGTCATGGGATAGATTTAATTGGAACATCAAGTATATGCATATCAAAAGTAAATAGAGACACAAATCATCACAAATTCTCTTTCATATAATATGGCTGCTTCAAGAAAATATAAGTATAAAATTGCATATTCAATGCCAATATAACATAACAGATGCAAAAGGTATTATCATATCCATAGTGAGGCAGTCAAGTGTAATATGAGTGCCATGAAGATATAGTGAGCTCAACTGAAAGTAGTCAATGCCATGTCATGCTGCCAATATGTCATTCAAGGTATATACAGAGTTCAAGATGTATTTCAGAAAAAGTGGTGGTAATAGTGAGGTTGCAACATGCATAGTCATCTATAGGGGGTGTATACATCAGCCTAACAATTTCAACAATATGTCAAAGTAATATGCATTGTCTCAGATCTGGTTTGATTGTTGAAGTGAATGCAGAGAAAGAATGAAACTTGCAAAGTCATCAAACCAAGTACAATGAAGTTATAACTATATGAATGTCAAGAATACACATGGAATTTCAATGCTCATACATAGCTTTAGAGGATCAATAAATATTTTTATGTTGTCATGAATAAATGCATATGCTGCTATATAACAGGAAGAGAGCACATATAGGTGAATAAAAGAGTATGAATTTGTTTTTGTATATACAGAAGGAGAACCAGTTCGTGTGCCAGAGGACGAGCCCATTACAAATCCTTGCCATTGTTTTACATAAACAGTTTCAAGTATAGTCAAAGAACATATTCAGGAGATAAATGGATTGGAACAATAGATGGCTGAAGTACAAAATTAGAGGAAGATAATCATTCATCATGCTACTACAAAAATGAGGGGTCTTGATATCAAGGAGCCTGAGTTCATATACTTGAAAAGAGTGCTCAAAAATATCAAAATGGCAGACACAGAGGACAAATATCGAGTTTTGAACTCACAGCCATAAAAAAATGCACAAAGATATCATTATGCCAGCCATGGCCTTATACAAGCAATTGAACAAGAGATGCATGTACTTGAATCCATTTTTTGCATACATGCATCATAACCCTTATGGGTTTTATACATAGGTTCCAAGTACAAGCAATGTTTACATAGTTGCGGTCTTTAAAGTGAGTAGAGGTTCTATAGAAATATGACAGCTTTCATATTGTTTCTAGCTGAATGTAAAAGAGAAAATATTTTCATATCAATGAGTATTCTGAAACCCTTATCTAGTTTCATTGAAAAATTACAAAGGTAGAGTAAATGCAAGGGTTCGAGTGACATGCATTTATTCAAGCATGTCAAACTCATAACAATGAATCATAGCCACAGCTTGGATACAGAGAGAGAACATCTTATTCAATTCATACAAGCAAATAAATAAGAGAGTTTGCCTTAGCCGCGGCTAGCTAGAGCATACCCACTTTGGGTTTTCAAGATATAGTTGCAGACAAAGACTGAAACATGGAGTTCAGGCCATGAAGACACAACAAAATACTGCAAATACACATGGTCGTGGCCTGCTAGAATAAATGGGTTATGAATGTGAGATTCAAACAATGTAAGGTTCAAGAAATGAAACTCACCTTTCCAGATAATCAGAGCCGAAGAATTCTTCTTCTCTTTTTGTTTCATTTTGCTCTCGAATGGAGCTCAAATAGTTGTAGTCACGGCAGCCCAAATGGCAGTGAAAAAAAAAACACAAATCCATCAGAAACAATGTAAAGGTCGTGGTTTGAAAGGCCATTTATATCTCAGAAATTGAAAGGAAATCAAGAATATGAGTCACATTTTTATCAAACAATATTTTACCTTCATTTTCTCTATGAGATCCATGGAGAAATGCAGAGACACAACTAGAAATCGAAGGGTTTTCTCCAAACCCTAGCCATGGTGACACTAAGGCAGAGCTCCATCATCTCAAAAATACAAAAGTAAAATGATGCGAAAATGTAGGGTTTTGAATTGGTTTTGTTCTAGGGTTCACTTAGAAGCCCTAAAAGAAATGGTGATTTTAATCATTTTATTCATTTTGAAGGCTTCAACTAATTCCCCTTCATGGTATCATGTTTTTCCTAATGCCTAAGTCCAAAGACATAAAGTGTTGTTCAAACCTTAGGTTCCCTTGTATATGCTATGCCAAGGTTTGATACCTTAAGCTCATTTTGGTCCCTTTTGGAGACAGATCTCATGCCCTTAGAGTTTTGTAGACCTGTTTGGAGGGGCAGGCCATAAAGGCCTTTCATTTTTTGTAAAACTCCCATATGCCTTGAAATAATTTTTATGATTTTTTATAGAAAAATCAATTGCTATGTAATGTATATACTTGGCAAATTATAGGCCTTGCATTTCTATTTTTGTAAAAAGTCAAATTGAATAAAGATGAAGACTAAAGCTGCAATTCTATTGTAAGACAAATATTAAAGCACTATTCTTTATAAATTGCTTTTAATATTTTGTCATTTTATGCAGTTAAAACAAATAAAGAAAATCAAATATCATTTTATAGATTTACTTTATTTTGGGGTAGATATGGATAGGGATTGAGTTTTTTCTAGGCCGACAAAGCAAATTTTTGGTGGGCGCTACCTTGGAGAAGATTTTGGCAACTTTCACACATAATTTGGAGGCATTTTGGTGACCCTTTTTTGGCTTTTTTGAGGAGCACAAAAATGGATTGGAATGTCTATTATTAGGAGCTTTTTTCTAGTCTTTCAGGGAGATCATTCCACAGGATATATGGAAGATAGTTAGTTCTTTCTTAGTAGTCAGAGTTAGAGAGTTAGAGATCAGAGTTTAGATTTTCAGAGTCTTCCTCTCACATTGAGAGAAGTGTACTAGAGATTTTGTACTCATTACTCCTTCTAGTTTATAGAGCAACAGTTTTCCTTCCCATTTGTTGATTCATTTGCAAAATTAATTTGATATTACATTGTGATAGTCATTTAGCCTCTGTTATGTCTTGAATTTTGTGATGGGTATGCAAGCGTTTATTATTAATTCAAGCATGTTGTGTTTTGATGAACCTTCATGTGAAATATTAATGAATTAAGTATAATCAAGGGGTTGTGAGAGTTAAGTTTTGTGAACTGATTATGGGTAAGATCTGGTAGGAAATTAAATATTGGTGCATCACCTAGAAGTTAGTTTTAGTTATTTGTTTTATTTATAGTTATCCTTCTATCCCTTTTCCCTCTACAATTCATTTAGATTAGGAAAATCATAAGGAGAACCAACTCACTCTGGAGATTCACACTCGACATAGAATAACCACAATCTGAGAGTGTTTCCATGCTGCAATAGTATAGGGTGTGTGCAAGAAGTTGTGTCCACTTTTTGGCCAAAAAGTGGAAGTGTTTTCCCTGATTTTCAGAATTTGTCACATTTGACCTAAAAATTTGAAGCACTTAACGGTGGAATCTTGGAAAAAGTCACTAAATATGAAATGTAGTACTCGGAGTCTAGTTTCCAAATATGTAATTTTTTTCAATACCCAGATGATAGAAATTGATTTTGAATAGGCGTTTCTAAAAACCACTGTTTAAAAGTCACTTTTTTTTTACTATACCATGTACGTGTACGTCATCCATATTTTGACCTAAATAATCATATTTTTCAAAATCCTTTTGGGAAAGGCTTTGTAACTTACTGAAGCACGTTTTCTATATTTATTTGTAATTTTTTATTGAATAATTTTTTTGTTATTAATTTCTTATTGGTCATTTTTTGTCTTTTAAAAAATCATCGTGTACGTCACGCATAAGATGACCTAAACTTAACATTTTTTGAAATTTTTTTTTTTAAATTGAAAAGAATTGTCTAAAGTACGTTTTCATACAATTTTTTTTACAAAAAAATATTTCAATAAAAAGTTATTAAAATATTAAAAAACCCTGATAATTCAAGGTTATGAACATATTTCATCAGAAATTGATTAAAAAATAGAAAAATTAATTTAATTGTAAAAGAAAATTACATATTTAGAATCTACATTGTCTCCTCTATAATGGGTTTTAATTTCGTCAAAATATTCTGTAAAATAGACCTTTAAATATATGCCCAAAGTCACTATTTTGTTGTGACATTGACAGGGCCTTCAAGTTGCAGGTCAAACTAGGTCCAGAGGTCAGGGTCGGGTCCCCAAAGCATTTTCCAAAGTGGGTTACAAAGCAAAACCCGAGCCTAAAATTCAAATTTTGAATAACGGGATCCCGTTTATAAAACGTAATCCCGTTTATAAAACAGGATCCCGTTTCTTTATCCATCGGCGCTGAATAAAACGGGATCCCGTTTAATAAACGGGATCCCGTAGTAAACGAGATCCCGTTTATTAACAGGATCCCGTTTTATATTTGCCCGTTTTTTAAGAAGACTGTACTATGACTGTCATTTCTGCAACTTGCCCTACAGTACGGCCGACAGCGACACTTGCAGCATTCTTTGGCATATTTCTTTCTTTTGCAGGTCCATCAACTTGAAGTATTGTTGGTATTTTGATAGAAACCATCATGGAGACATTATTTGAGTGAAATTTTGTTGAATTGGTACTTGTTTGAAGGACTTGAAACACATTCAAGTTTTTGACATTCATTTGTACATGCTTCATAAATTTTTTAATCACGGGATCACAAAGTCGTAATAAGAGGAAAGATAGGAAGCTATTAACTCCTGAAGAAATTGAAGCAAAGAGAGCGAAGGAGGCAAAAAGACAAAGAGATAGAAGAGTAAAGATTCAATCAATGAACAATGCTGAAGCATCCAATTCCACAACTATTGAAGATAAAAATATTGAGGAGACCATGGATATAGATGATGCAAGTTTGCAAGAGGTGAATGTGGAAACTAATACGATTATGCAAACTACTAATGCTATGGAGAATGTTTCAATGGGCACAAATCCAGGTACTTCTTCAAATCCACTTTTGAATGAAATGGAAATAGTGTTGATAGGAGATTTAAAACAAGCTGGATATAACAATGTTGAGATTGATAATATTCGTAGAGATCAAAATTTGAAACAAATTGTAGTTGAAAATGAAAATGAAAATCCTTTTGTTGAAAATGAAAATGAAAACCCATTTGTTGTTGAAAATAAAAATGAAAATCATTTTGTTGTTGAAAATGAAAATGAAAACCGTTTTGTTGTTGAAAATGAAAACGAAAATCCTTTTGTTGAAAATGAAAATAAAAATCGTTTTGTTGTTGAAAATGAAAACGAAAATCCTTTTGTTGAAAATGAAAATGAAAACCGTTTTGTTGTTGAAAATGAAAACGAAAATCCTTTTGTTGAAATTGAAAATGAAAATGAAAACCGTTTTGTTGTTGAAAATGAAAATTGTTTTGAAGTTGAAAATGAAAATGAAAATCTAGGAAGTGATGTTGAAAATGAGAAATATTTTTTCAAAATTGAAAGAGATGTTTTGGATAATCTTCCTGGTAAAATTTCTTGGAGACAAATAAGAACACATGCCAATAGATTATACAAGGAATTTTTTTATCGTAAAAAACTATCATTTCAATGTCAACTAATGATGCAATTAATGAGAATGTGGAAAATGAGAAAAGTAATGAAAATGTCAGGCATTTTTGTTAAACCAAGAAGAAAAGATCAATCACTAAAACATGCTATGTCTATTGTTGCTAGTGCCATTGAGTCTATTAGAAGTAATAGTCGATCCAAAGATAAAAATGCAGCAAGACGAGCTATAACAACTGCTATAGTGAATAAAACAACTTTGAATAGAAGAATGGTAAGCAATATTAGTGGAATTCTAAAAATACATCCTAAAACATTGGTAAGAGCGGCAAAAAAAAGAGAAAGTATAGAAAATGATCCAATTAACCAATGTTGGAGTTTTAGTGGTCGACTCCCGAGATCTGACATGAAACTAAATGTTGAAATCAGATCTTTGATCGAAAAATATTGGCATGATAATACTAGGGTATCGTCTAATGCTAGAGATGTTTTAAAATTAAGAGTGGGGTCCAAAGTTCGCGATCCTCATCCAAAACACCTATTAGATACAACGCAAACTGAATTTTATAGAAAATTTTGTGATGAATTAGTGTTACCTGGTAATATTAAAATAAGTCAAAGATCTTTTGAAAAATGCAAACCATGGTATGTAAAGATTAATAAGGAACGAATATCTTGTTGTTGTAAAACGCATGTTCAATTTCGTTATTATTATGATGTGTTTCAATATATACGTTGTACTTTACATCATAACATGATTATACAGGAATGTGATATTAATATGCCAACTGAAGCAATAAAAGAGTTTATATCAAGTTTGTTCTATGAAAGATCTAATGAAAAATGTTTTTATTTAAGTTCATGTATTTCTGGACAATGCACTAGTTGTGGCAATCTTTCTTTGTTAAGAGTTTGTATGCATGAAAATGTTGAAAATGATTTTGGACAACAATTAGTGGATGTTAAAAGATTTAAGAATGTTGAATATTCTTTAAAAGATGGAAAATTTGGAAAGCGTTGTGATTTAATTACAGAAAAGGTTAGTGTGCATGCATTCATATCAGAATTTAAAAGTAAAATTGTACCAAAATATGTCAAGCACTCTCAACAAGCTCGATGGCTTGATGGACAATTTCGTGAATGTAGAAACACATTTCCAGTAGGTACTATACTATCAGTGGTTGATTTTGCGGAAAACTATACTTTAGCTCCGCAAGAGGAAATTCAATCACAATATTACAATTTAGTGCAGGTTGCTATGTTTGTTCATATTGTTTATAGACATGCAGATGATAGCATAGAGAATGATAGAAAAGTTTTGAGGGAGTATCATTTCTATTTGAGTGACAACCGGTTACACTCGTCAGAGTTTGTTCAATATTGTTTCAATATATTTTATACAAATTTAAGAGAAAGAGGAATCCAGATGACTGAACATCTTATATGGTCAAATAATTGTACGGGGCAGTTCAAGAATGCTCAAATGTTCTATTGGTTATGTAGGGTTCACAAGGAGAATAATGTCCAACATATGTAGAATTTTTTTGAAGCTGGACATGGTAAAGGAGAACATGATGGAGCTGGTGCATGTGTTAAAAGAATTCTTGCTAGACAACAATTAAAATTTGAGGATGTAGTAAAATTTAAAGATGCATGTGGGATTGTAGATTGGTGCAATACAAGATTATGTACACCTGGATCAAGCGAGTACTCTATAGTTCATCGATTCTTTTGGTTGGTTGAAGAAGAAAATATTCTACTTAGACTTGATTGCCAGACAATCAGTGGATCTACTAAATGGCATTCATTTAGGAGTTCGAATGCAAGTACATGGACTATCTGGACAAGGGAGCTTGCATGTTTTTGTCAGTTTTGTATTTCAGGAGATTGGGAAGCATGTGAGAATATAGAATGGGTTGAAGAGTGGAAACAAAGACTATTGACACTTGCACAAGCACACAATCAAAGTGAAACAACAATTGAAGACAATGATCAACTGTTTGTATTAGACGATTATGACCGTGTTTCAGACCTTGTACAAGAAGGTAATTTAATTCAAATCATTTCATTTTATTTCACTTTGATTACTAATTTGTAGTGCTTTTATTTATTTATGTGTACATATGAATGCATGTATGTTGATTAGTCAAATTTTATGGACATGTGCAAGTTATTGAATCAAAATTTGTTTTGCAGGACATGTGTATGCTGTTGTTGCACCAAAGAATAATGAAGAGGAAACTAAATATTGGTTGGCTCGTTGTGTGGAGACTAAACATAAGTTAACAGCACCTCGAGAAGATGATGATGGCTTTCCTTATCCAACAGGTTTGGTGATCCCCTTAAGACATCCCCTTAAGCAAATTTTGATAATAAGTCTTTGATCCCCTTAAGCATATTTTAAGAACTTCTTTGATCCCCTTAAGAAAAATTTAAGTATTTCTTTGATGATGCCTATCATTATCCAATAGGTTCGGTGGTGGTTGTTGACACTTGGCTACGGAAATACCTAATAAGGAAGAATGGTTTACCTGCATTCAAAGATTATGAAACACATAAGAAGATTATACAATACTCACATTTGGTGTTGGCAACAAATATAAAACTGGAGAGGTATCGTGGAAAACCTACAAATAAAGAGCTATGGAACATTTCTATGGAAGACCATGAGACAATCATCGATGCGTTGGAAAAAAGAGAGGATGGAGATGGTACAATGGAATAAGTAAATACAGGTAAATATAGTTAAATAGATTTATATTGTTGTTTTAAATATGTATTAAATACATGTTTTGATATTTCTTGTGCATTATTAGTTGAAATTGATTTAATTTATCCTTTTATATCCTCAGGCCATCATCACAAATTCATCAAATACTTTGAAACAAAAACTTGAGAGGCACTTGTAAATACAGGTACAAATTGTGTATATCTAGATAGTTTTATATAAATTAAAATACATGTTTTGATTCTCATATATTGATAAATTGCTTGTATTATTTTTATATCAGGTGGCATGAAGACCTGCTACATTCTCCTCAAGTTTTGGATTTTCTTGAGATGGCATATAACGACATTTTGTATTTACATTATTTTGAGTTGGCATATATGTACATACACAATTACATTATTACACATTTTGTACAGAAATTTGTATACATGTGTATGTACACAATTTTATACTCTACAGTATTAAATTTATCAAAATTATTATTTTATGTATTTTATTTGTTAAATGTCCATGTTTTTCTACTTAGAATTTACTTTAAATTTGATTTATTATATTGTTCAATTTGGTTGCCTTGGGCAACTTCACCAAATTTTGAGAACTTAAGACGTCCCCTTAAGACATCGTAAATTAGGACCCCTTAAGACATTCAAAAAGTTAGCATACAACTTCCACCTTAAGTGGACACTACAAATGCAAGAAGTTGTTTAATTTTGTTGAAGTTCTACATGGAGAACTCTACAAATGTATTATCTCTGTAATCCCATTCTTGAGATAATACATTGGGTTTGTGGTCCTTTGGAGGCCAGGTTTTTTCTAAAAGGGTTTTCGCAAGGTGCATATTGTGTTATCTTGTAATTATGCTTTATTCTTCTTTTGTATTATAGATTCTGCATACTATTTAGCATAGTTTCTCTCATTAAGGTTATGTGGAATTAGTATTTGTGGCTTGAAACTCCTAACATTTGGTATCTATAAGTACTAAAATCACATCAAGCCTACATGACAATTTGATGATGATAAGTAAGTCCTAATCATAGTCATGTAGGTGTGAATTACACTCCTACCAATAGTTTCACTCTTGGTGGCATGTCCTGTGTGTTCTTCCCCCTTTTGACCATCTTTTTCAACCCCTAAATTGAAACTAGTTTTCCATCTCTCCTTTGCAACTAGTTTTCCATCTCTCCTTTGCAACTAGTTTTCCATCTCTCACTTTAATGAGATACTATAATATATAGATCGTTCAATGTCAACAAGCAATGTTGGACAAGGACCTTGGTCACTTGAGAGTTAAATGTCCACGCATACTTTCTCGTGTCACTTTCACATGGCACACACTTGATTATCATGCTGAATTATACCATTATCCCATACCTTTATGCCCAAATCATATTTTTGAGGGTCCACCGATGTTAAGAGGAATTTGGTGGAAATATTACATCATATCATGTCCATTGAAAGTCATTAATGGTGGTCCTAAGTCATGCAGGGGAGTACTTGGGGTGGGTGGAATCTTTTGAAGAAGTTGTAGAAATTTGACTTGGGACAGGGTATATGAACTTGGCAAACTTTTGCAAAAAATGTTACAAAACTTCAGGTGGGAATTGGATGAAATGAATTGAAGAAAGGAATGATTTCTTCAAGGCAGTTAGGCTTCTACAATTAGGAAGAAATGAGTGTTTCGATGTTATGGGGAAATCATGTTAAACTAGACAATAGGATAGGAAGTGGGATGGGATAAATCATATCCTAAAGTTAATCTAGCTTTCACAAAGTGGAGGGAAGGGAAGATACAAAGGAATATAAATTGTGGGAGAACCATATGGGACCATAGCTAGGAAGTGGAGGGGAGAAATAGATGAGATCCAGGGCCTTTTGTCTAAAAATGTAAAGTATTTTGATTTTATAAGTTCCTATAGACCTAAACTTATTTTAAAATTTGATTCACATCCAAGGTTTGTGTTCATAGGATGAAACATGTCAAGCAGGAGATACCCTTGAGTCCTAATGGACACTAAAGATCATATTAAAAGGACTAAGGGAAGTTCTCATTTTAGTAGTTACACTAAGATTTGAAATTAAAGTTGACAAATCCTAATGAGCTTGGGCAAGCTTAGGGGAAGGTATAGATTTATATTATTATTATTTTTTATTTTGACAAGTTAAGCTTAGTCCAATTAGATAATGACACCTAGAGTATGATATAGTAAGAACACTTTAGCTTAGTCCAATTAGAGAATGACACCTTGAGTATGATATAGTAAGTATATTTCAATGATTTGACAAGATAATTAAGGTAATATAAATGGTTTCATTTTGTAAAATATTGGAATATCCCATCAATTTTCTTTGCATTAATGAAGTAAATCTATGATGAAATCTTTTGTCTTGTAAATTAAGTTGTTTATTAATCAACTTATCAAATCAAGTGATTTCTCATGATTATTTCTCAAATACATGTATATGAATCTTATTGTGGAGAAGACTGTGAAACAAAATAAGAAGTCAACTAGAACCAAAGTGATGAGAGTTTATTCAACTATAAATAGTTTACATGTAGAAGCATAAATGGAATCTAAGTTACTAGATTGCAAGGACACTCTATGATACCCACATAAGGCCTTGGGATTTAATTTAATATAATATTTCTTCATAGATTAGCTAGAGGACAAAGGAGATGTAGTCACAAATGTTGGTAGGTTAGAGCATCCCACTTACATAGGCTGGATAGAAAATTTGATGTGTTTAACTTTTTAGATATCTTGCTAGATACTTTTAGGCATTGTACCATAAATGTAGACTATATCAATAATGTAGAAAATTAGACTATAATAATGGTGAGAGAAGTAGTTTTCAAATAAATGTTGAATTCACTTGAACCCACTTTGAGGTACAATGTTATAGTTGCAAGGTAATGGTCTCAAGAGTATAATGTAATTGAAGTGTTAAAAGATTGGGCTAGTCCTAATGTGGATTTAAAAAGTTAAGGAATGTGGAGGATTACACAATTGTAAGTTTTCCTAGTGAAATGAAAGAGGCCATGATTATGATGTGCAAACTATTTTGGAACAAAGACTCAATACATTTAAATGCTAGATGGGTGTCATTATTACACATGTGATTTACCAAAGGGGAAGATTTCTACTAACTTCATTCCTAATTTGTGTCATTTATGCTACAATGAAATTCCCACCTCCACTAATAAATTGTAGGCCTAGTTCCAAAGTTATAGTTCACGTGTTTTTTTTATCAACAATTTGGTGAAGAAGTTGTGTCCACTTAAGACATCGTAAATTAGGACCCCTTAAGACATCTTAAATTACATGATCAACACAAGATGTTCAAGCACCAAGGCACTTGGATAAATATAACTATAACCATGCTAGGATCATTTAATATAACTTAGTTGATCTCTAGATGAGAAGATGTGAGAGATTGATCCCTCCTAGTAGGCGAGAGATCCTCATGAACTTATCTCATTTTTTAATGCTTTGTTTTGATTTGCTTACCATTTTATTGCTTAAAATTTGACCAGGACCTAAATATGTATACCGTGAATGAATGGAGGAACTTTATTAGGACCTCATCACTACATAAATTCTTTCAATGCAATTTCTTCATTAAGTGCAAATCTAGATCAACACTCTGACACTTGTAGATTTATATATGACAATTGATTATTTCTATTGATGTCAATCTATATATCTTATTATGGTTGATCTCAAATGTTTACATTTCTTTTCCTTCATGCACATGGTTAGATTAGTGTTTGATTTATGATTAAATTTAGGGATGCTTGTATATACATATGTATGTGATGTTATGCTTTTATAGTTTATGATGTATATGCAATGTATGTATGCATGGATAACATGTATATATAAATATGAATGCACCTAAACTAACATGATGGTTTTACATGACTATTACTTTGATAGGTATATGATTTTGAACTACAACAAGATTGCATTTATTGTGTGACATGTAAAAATATATAGTCCCTGGGAGGTTCAACAATATATATATAAAGTCCAGGTCCATGTTCAAAAAATATATAAAGTCCACATGTTCAACAATATATATATAAAGTCCATGACAAACAGTATATAACAAATAGTCCATGAAATAGTCAAATATATAAATTCCAGGTCCATGTTCAAAAAAATATATAAAGTCCATGTTCAACAATATATATATATATATATATATATATATATATATATATATATATATATATATATATATATATATATATATATATAAAGTCCATGACACAGTATATAACAAATAGTCCATGAAATAGTCAAATATATAAAGTCCAGGTGAACAACAATATATATATAAAGTCCATGACAAACAGTATATAACAAATAGTCCATGAAATAGTCAAATTATACATAGCCCATGTTTGAAATAACCTATCACATACTATCTCTATCATCAAGAGTCCTCTTCACACCATGCGAACTACTCAGATGACCTGAATCACTCTGCAAAAGAGAAAGATTTATATGAAATTAGATGTAAGATGATTAGTCCAAATCTAATTTAATGACAATTTTTAAATTTATAATTTAAATATCATAAAATTAAATTACCGTGTGAGGCTAAGAGGCATGCTCTGGTGCACCTAGACCTGTGTCTCCATGCTCTGAATCAATCTATTTAATACAAGAGAAAGTTCAAGTTGAAATTAGATATACTTGACGATTTTAAAAATGATTTAATTCAATTTAATTTATAAGAACTATCATATTTAAAAATTATTATACCATAAGAGGAACTTGTTGTGAATCCTCTATTCCAGGACCTGTCTCTACAGGCTTAGCTCCATGACATGTATCGAGCTATATTTTAAGAAAAAAGAATTTTGAATGTACATGTCAACATATATATATATATATATATATATATATATCAAGAAATTTACTTTAAGTTCACAACGTTTATTTTAATTGTTCAATTTAAATATAATCTAAATTTTAAATTATACTGTATCAGGTTGCCCATCTCCTCTGTCCTCCTGCTCTGCATGTGCTGTGTGTTGATCATGAAACGTGTCACTAACAAGCTCCTACAATGTCATTTATATTTAAGTTAGCACATGTGTGTACAAATTAGGTTTTAAAACATATATATAATTGACTTACAGTGTACATGTTATTAAATACGTTTTTCAACAACCTGAAATGCAGTTGACTCCTGATATAAACTTGGATTATCCAAGTGTGGTACAATGCCCATCCTCATAGTTGTGTCAACCTGCATAGACATATTTATAAAATATTAAATATGTATGTGCACATTTTTAGATACACTGATATCAAAATAGAATTTAAATTTAAGTATATATACAGTTTTTTAAAACAATATACATACTGTAAGAGTGTCATGTGAGATGCCCAATGATGGAGGAGCGCTCGAGACACCCTGAGATAGAGGATTCAATGTGGAAGAACCCTGAACCAGTTCATAAATAAGTTCATAAATATTTAATTGTACACACAATCAAGACTGAATTTTACAAATTTACAAATCATTGATTTAATGTACCCCAAATGGGTGCCCGAGATGAACAGGTGTCGATGAAAAATTAATTCGATCAATTGTGACCCCTGTTGCCATCATCTACACCAAACAAACCAAACAATTTGATTGTTAAAATATTACAATTTAATTGATCATCTATATGTTGATTAAAAACATGTGGTTAAAAAATTGTTTTAAATTCAACATGTGTACATAACCTATATGTACCTGTGTCGAATGATCAATGGGATGATCCTTAGCAAATAGATAATCAACAAATGATTCAGTGCCCACATTATCAGATGATGCATGTGTAGCTGAAGTGGGTGCAACTGCCTGATCAGGTCCATAACACAACTGATTGCAACTCGTACATGTATGAGGCATCAACGCATGTGGAGTGGCACTAAGACCACTTCCATCATCAACTCCTCCATGCTCTCTAACTCGAGCTACCATCATAGAAGTCTGCTCATGTAGGCTACCTGAGAGTGAACTCAATGTGCCTAGTGTGGATACCACTGCATGATGCTCAAAGGGCGAAGGAATGGCAGCAACAGGAGGGTCAATAAGAGGTTGAACAGGCACTGGTCGTTGGGGATCAACCCGTGCCCCCAACCTCTGTTGTGGCATGCCACCACCAACACCTTGGAATGATCTAAAATCAAAGTAGTTGGGTTTTTTATTCATAACAAACTCTACATATAATTTTCTCAAAAAATATAAAGGAACCTCACAATTAGCATGAGGTGGATAATAAAACACCATCCACCATCTATCCCAAAAATTGGCAGACATTCCTTCATGCCTACACCACCTGATTGATATTCTTTTCTTATTTGCAGGAATAGGTTCATTTGTAATGGGATGTCTAAAATATTGTGCTAAATGAGCTTTTGTGATTTTAAGATCCAAAATAGTCTTATAGGAGAGGCCATCAGCATAAAATTGGCGCCTCTCCTCTCTCCATTTCCAGAATCCATCAAAATCTGAGTCAATAGACCTCACAGAATCTACAATGTTTTTCATCAAAGATGCAAAATGTACTACGTGAGGTGGCATGAATTGTTCACTGCGAATGGAATTCAGTTTTTCTTGTATCGAATCCACATTTTCATTTATTATGGCTCGCAAGCGAGCCTGGTCAGTTCCAGGTGGGGGTGGAGGTGGAGGTGGAGGTGGGTCATCTGCAGGTGGGGCATCTAGAGGTGGGGTATTTGGTGCTGGGGG
This sequence comes from Cunninghamia lanceolata, assembly GCA_027924645.1. Taxonomy (NCBI): domain Eukaryota; kingdom Viridiplantae; phylum Streptophyta; class Pinopsida; order Cupressales; family Cupressaceae; genus Cunninghamia; species Cunninghamia lanceolata. The sequence goes on along the minus strand of BSBN01001304.1, from coordinate 229,525 downwards.
TGGGGGTGGGGGTGGGGGTGCAGCTAGATCATCTTGTGCATTAAGGAAGTCCTCAACATCAAAGTGAATATCATCTAGATTCATGATGTATATATAAAAATCTAGATATGAACATGCATATATATACATATAAACATACAAACTTCAGTACAAATTTAAAATTAAATCAAGAATATATATATATATATATATATATATATATATATATATATATATATATATATATATATATATATATATATATATATATATGTTTCAAGAAATTACACTTGAAATAAATTTAAATTAAAAACATACAAATAATGTATACATGCATGTACAAATTTCAAAATGTAAGAGAGCTATTAGGACTACCATTCAATAATGATTGATACAATGGGCAATATATATTTCAAAATTTCAATGTGCATTTAAGTAAGGAAACTTCTCTAGACAATCATCATGTATTTCTTAAATGTGAATATGCATCCCAAATTTTAGAAGTTATTTTAAAGAAATATGGTGCATTTAGGAACTTGGTGATTGTTGGGGTAAAGAGGAATATATGATCATGCTAGAAGAGGCACTGATTAGGCTCATAATTGGCCAAGGTTGCTTTGAATAAGGTTAAAACAAGGAGATACCCATGTTGATATTCACACCCTTTGGTCCACACCTACATTGGGATGGATTAAGCTTGAAATTTTAATGGGTAGCCAAGGGTAATCCTAGTAGGAGGAGTATGTTTATTAAGAGATGATAAAGGAAAACCTCTACCTATCTTAAAGCTTATGATTTTGGTGTCAAGAACAATAATATGGTAGATTCTAGGGCCATGATATCCAAGGCCTCAAGATGACTTGGAAACTAAACAAGATATCCCTTAGTGTGGAAGGAGATTCCAAGATCAACATTGATCATATGAAAAAGCATAGATGAAGCTTGTGGTTATTGGAAACTATTATATATTGGAAGTTAGAAACTTGGTGAATACTTGTTTAAATCCATCTCCTTCAAACATATCAATGGGGCCACCCTAGGATAAGGCTTGTGTAATTTGTCCCACCACCCTAGGATAAAGTTTTTTAGTTTATTAGTAATTCTAACACTACTTTGAAACTTATTACTCTAGGGTTAGGGCCACTATAATTTTCCCTACCACTAATATATCTTAAGACACCTATTGGTTTATATGTTTGATGTCATTGTAGTATATTAATTTCCCCTACCACTATTGATTGAACAAAACTATACCATATATATTAAGTACTCTAGCTTAATGATCTTAAGATTAATGAAATCAGGACTAACTATATCATCATTATGCTTAGATACACCCAACATGCTAATCAAGAACTTAATTACCTTCACAACCCTATTAGCATTGTATCACTCCTATTAGGGAGTGGACTTGAATGGGGCCAAAAGATTCTTTACCTCTTACGATTGTGACTTTGGGTTTGGCATGGTCAACTTGGAGAGGTTGTGTCACGGCATATCCCTATAAGAGGATGAAGAGTGATAGGAGGTTGTAGGATGGCTAAAAGCATTCACATGACGATAATGTTCAAGTTTAAATTTCAACATATGCATCATGGAGACCTACAAGGTTCTCTTGTTCAAAAGGTTCATCATATTCTAGACAAGGAACTCACAATCATTGGTACCAAATTCAAGGCCTCCTATTACAAGTCTCCATATATAGCTTTAAACATAACACCTATAAACACAAAATTTATAGGGCTTGAATACAAGCCCGCCTCCCAGTTAGGAGACTTCCAAATAATTGGTGAACTCACATGCAATAAGGGAATAACACATGCATACAAAATATGTAGAAGAAATCCCTGTAGCATGACTCATGATTAATTAAAGTTAGGGTTAGGGTTTCAATTAGGATCAAGCTTAGGGTTAGAATTGAGGTTAGGGTTAGAATTAGAATTCAAGGGTTGCTAAATTAGGGTAAGTATTAGAGGATATTTCTAAGATTTAATGAAGATAAACCTTCATGTCTTGATGCTAAATTGGATGATTCTATCCACTATGAGAATTAAGATGAGGAGGAGGTGACATAAATCCCTCCTATCAAATTCAAACAATGTTAAAAATGTCAAGGAAGTGGTAGAGGCTTTGTAAGGCTTGTGTAATTTGTCCCACCAACCTAGGATAAAGTTTTTTAGTTTATTAGTAATTCTAACACTACTTCAACTTATTACTCTAGGGTTAGGGCCACTATAATTTTCCCTACCACTAATATATCTTAAGACACCTATTGGTTTATGTTTGATGTCATTGTAGTATATTAATTTTCCCTACCACTATTGATTGAACAAAACTATACCATATATATTAAGTACTCTAGCTCAATGATCTTAAGATTAATGAAATCAGGACTAACTATATCATTGTTATGCTTAGATACACCCAACATGCTAATCAAGAACTTAATTACCTTCACAACCCTATTAGCATTGTATCACTCCTATTAGGGAGTGGACTTGAATGGGGCCAAAAGATTCTTTACCTCTTACGATTGTGACTTTGGGTTTGGCATGGTCAACTTGGAGAGGTTGTGTGGCATATCCCTATAAGAGGATGAAGGGTGATAGGAGGTTGTAGGATGGCTAAAAGCATTCACATGACGATAATGTTCAAGTTTAAATTTCAACATATGCATCATGGAGACCTACAAGGTTCTCTTGTTCAAAAGGTTCATCATATTCTAGACAAGGAACTCACAATCATTGGTACCAAATTCAAGACCTCCTATTACAAGTCTCCATATATAGCTTTAAACATAACACCTATAAACACAAAATTTATAGGGCTTGAATACAAGCCTGCCTCCTAGTTAGGAGACTTCCAAATAATTGGTGAACTCACATGCAATAAGGGAATAACACATGCACACAAAATATGTAGAAGAAATCCCTATAGCATGACTCGTGATTAATTAAAGTTAGGGTTAGGGTTTCAATTAGGATCAGGCTTAGGGTTAGAATTGAGGTTAGGGTTAGAATTAGAATTCAAGGGTTGCTAAATTAGGGTAAGTATTAGAGCTACAATTATGGTTTGGGTTACGGCTAGAGTTAGGGTTACAATTACAATTACAAGTAGCTCGTTAGGGTTGGGGTTAGGGCTAGAGTTAGAGTTACAATTACAATTACAATTACAAGTAGAGTTAGGGTTAGGGTTTGAATTGCATATAGAATTAGGGTTAGGATTAGGGTTAGAATTAGTGTTAGGGTTAGAGTTGGAATTGCATATAGAATTAGGGTTCAATCTAGCTAGAAATAGATAAATTAGTCAAGATGGTTCTAGCTCAATTTTGTTTCCTATTTCCTAGAAAATGCAAAACTAGTTATTGTTTTCTATTTAGTTGTTCTAAGTCCCAACTCTTTCCTTTTAAGAAGTATATCAAATCTAATGTAGTAGTAGATACTTCTACATATACAAGTTTCTGTTAGGAGAAAATATATTTTGCCAAATATATTTAGAGTTGTCTATAGTGTGTTCCAGGGTAATCAAATGATGTAAGTCACAATTTAGAGGGTTGAGGGATAAGTTTGTGTTGAGTCTATAGGACGTGTTTTCTTACATAGACCGAGCTCCATAATCTAGGTGTCTCCATGTCTAACTCAAATGTTTCAACTTGGTCCATATTATATCCAGATTAATGATAAAATTATATATATGGCTATGCACAAGATCCATGACCATATCAATGTTTGGTAGAGAAAAGTTATCTAAGTTGGGGTAGATCCTTTTTTGATGTCTCAAAAGTTAGTGCAAACATGAATTCCCTTAGTTTTCTTGTTAACTAAGACCACATTAGATCTACCCATTTAGGATAAGTAATAGTCTGAATGAACCTTGGACATCCAAGAGTTTATACAATTCTTCTATGACCACGAGGGCTACTTGGGGGTGCATTTTGTGTAGCTTTTATTGAATAGGTTTGGCATTGAGGTGAACCACAAGATGATGCATGACTTTAAAGATGGAGTCTCAAGGCATTGATCACCATAAGACCACATGAAGAAATCAATGTAATATTTAACATGGTGACATGGTTATATATGCCTTCTTTGATGTCAAGGTCCAGTGGAGCTACTATCTTAGAGAGTTTAGGGTCCAAGCTTCTATTCACAGGTTGATGTTTATAGCATGTCCTCAACAAGGAGAGGGGAGTCATGTCTTGTATCTAAGTGGTATATAATGAAAGGTGAAGTTTGTCAAATTGAGGAGCTCTTGGGAAGTGTCCATTTTTATTGTATCATTTTAATCGATCACAAGTTTCTTCTTATATAGATTGTTGCTATTCTGCCTAGACTAGGGTGCCTCAGGACTAAAGGGTTCTTTCTTTCTCTCCAAAATAACTATATATGTAGGTGTTAAGTATGGTGGAAAAGTCTTTCTTATGATTACAATGGGGATGTGGTCTTGACACTTCATAAGTTTCATGATGGCTTCATCATTTTGGATGTGATAAATTGGTTTTATTATGGTTTGTTGTAATTTTTTTACATGATAGTTAGCTATTCAATAATGCCTTTAAAATACAATGACATACATTGTTATAAGTAAATTTTATAAAAACCAAATATATATATCATCCCAATGCTATATAATTTTTGACAGTTTGTTCAAAATCTCTCCTTTCATATGATACAATCGTTTCAAAATTTCAATTGCATTTTCCAGCTAAAATGTTTAAATATAGCTATTCAACACTCAAATTGAACTCAAATTTTGACAGTTTGTTCAAAATCTCTCCTTTCATATGATACAGTATTTTCAAAATTTCAATTGTATTTTATAGCTAAAATGTTTAAATACAGCTATTCAACACTCAAAATGAACTCAAATTTTGACAATTTATTCAAAATCTCTCATTTCATATGATACAGTATTTTCAAATTTTCAATTGTATTTTACAGCTAAAATGTCTAAATATATCTATTCAATTCTCAATTTTAAACACAATTTTGACAGTTTGTTCAAATTCTAACCTTTTATTTGATACAGTCTTTCAAAATTTCAATTGTATTTTACATCTAAACTATCAAAAATCAACTACTGATTTCATAAACCCTAAACCCTAAATAACAATTCAAAATTTAAATTTTGATTGTATTTTACATCAAAACAAACAAAGGAAACTTAAAACAATTCATGGGTAATTTGTAGAAGTGGAAAAATCCACTTACTTGGTGGCTGGATGGTCTCTGAACTCGGGATCCCGTTTTCGCCTGTCGCCTGTCGCTGTTGAAAATGGGGTCTTTGCCATTTTTAAAAAAAATTAATACTTTGTAAAAACGGGATCCCGTTTTATAAAACGGGATCCCGTTATATATAACGCGATCCCGTTATATAAAACAGGATCTCGTTTATAACGGGATCCTGTGTTTTGAAACGGGATCCCGTTTCTGGCTCCTAGGTTCGGGATCGCATTTTTGGTTCTAGGCTTGGGATCCTGAGGCAAAACGGGATCGCGTTTTCTATAAACGGGATCCCGTTTTATATAAACGAGATCCCATTTTTGGTTCCCTGATTTCAAATTTTTTTCTAACTCTGAAACTTCCACCTTAAGTGGACACAACTTCTTGCATTTACCCTATAACTAAGTTTATCTTTTCTAAGGGTGTAATCCTGATTGCTAATAGTTTTTGGCACACTTGGTGGGACTCTGAAAGTGTTTTTAGGGACGTTTTCAATTCTCAAAGCTACTATTCTAGTATATGCAGTAGTTTGTTCTACCCTTTGGAGGTTTCAAGATATACTTGGTGACTCCATTTTTTGGTTTTTGCATGCAGATCTAGTGAAACAACACATGAAAAAGGTCACATACTAAAGGATCAGGTGTTTTCTTCAGTATTATCATCCTTTGGAGGCAAAATTATTAGACACCCTAGTGACTCTAAGTTTATATCAGTTGGTTTTAGTAGCCTAATAATCTACAATGAACTAGGTTGGTGGTGTCTTTCTTAATGTTCATATTATGAGTGCCATATGATTCTAGCTTGCTATGCAAAATGGCCAGACCATATCCTTTTGTTGCATTTAACGGGGGCAACTGGTTACAACTTGTCTAGCATGATGACATTCCTATTGTAGCCCTCAAAGGTCTGTCATACTTTACCGAAGAAGACCAGATCACTGTTATTGAGCATATTTGAGATGTGTCAACTTTGTGCTCAGTGCATAATGTTACCCAAGAGAACGTAGCAATTAGATTATTGGCTGCATCACTGAAAGGGAAAACTTTGTAGTGGTTTAGAGGACTCACAGTAGACTCAATCACATCATGGGATTATCTGGGAGATGGTTTACATAAAATTTTTTAGGACAAATCTGATCTTTTGTCTCTGTTGGAGCAGTTGAGTACCATCAAAAGAGCTCCTCACGAGCACATGACAGACTTTAACTACCGCTTCTAGAGGACTTGGGATAGGATCCCCGTGATGGTAAAGCCTACACCACAGCATGCCTTTTTATTCTATCTTAGAGCTTTAAATAGTGAAATATCTGTTATGATTCAGTCTCTTAGTGGATCTACCCTTCCCGATGCTTTTGAGATTGTTGTTAGAGTAGAAAATTGTCTTATTCAAGCAGGGAAAATAGCCCCAAGGCCTCCCTTACCCATTTTTCTAGAAATCTAGCCACTTGTGCCCATGGTAGTTTCCCCTTTGTCTACTATCCCAGTGGTCCCAGCAATAGGATACCAAGTTGCAACCCAAAAGACCACTATCCCAACCCAAGCTCAATAATTCCAAGAGCTTACAAACACACTAAACAACATTGCGAATGAGTTGGTAAGTTTCAAGAAGCATAGTGGTCAAGAGTATAGGCCTTACCAAGCCCCGTATCAATCTAATCAGCTAAATAGGCCACCTTTCCAAACTGATCTATAGGGCCAAAGAAGAAGTTATAACCTTGAGGTGGTTTTAATGAATTGGGAAGGCATTGAATTTTGTGGTGTGAATTATCCCTAAGGCCAAAAGTCTATTAATCCTCAATTTTAGCCACATCAAAAGCCTGAACTAAGTCATCAAAATTTTGAACAACCCTGGCAGCCTTCTTGGACTAAGTATCTTGGTTATAAGATGTTGAATCTTGTTAAGGCTACCCCCCAAGCCAATCAAAATTTTAGATTTCAAGCCAACAGCTGAAAGATCAAATAGGGAGCAATAGATTGTTGTTGTTTGTGCTATTTTTCTAGTTGATTATGAGCATGATACATATTGAATGGATGTTGATTCAAACCTGATGCCGAGCCTATTGCATTTTGATTAATTTGAAAAGTTTTCTAATGCTATTTATAAGATGAATGAAAGAAAGATGTAGAGATTGGAGGACGAAGGTCTTCGATTTCAAAGACAAATTACCCAGGTTCTGATGGAGAAGGAACTAGACAAAGAGGAGGATTCAGTTTCCTTGTTTGATCAGCTGCCTGCTTATGTTGGTGATGATGAAGATAGCATGCAAGAATCCCACTTATCAACTGATTCAAGACAGCTAGAGGATATTGCAAAGAATGATGTACTATTGTTTCGTAAAGGCAATGATGAGATTAAAGCCTCATTTCAGTTTGAAGAGCAAAGAGACAATTTGGTTTTCAAATTTAGCATGCTTGTTTCACATGAAGACCCTGACTACAGGCTAAACACAAGGTTAAATCAAATCAAATTCTTTGTGAGGATGAGGCATTTAGTTTGTTCTTAGAGATCCCATTGTACTGTAATGAAGAAGCTGACATGAATGAGACTAAGGCATCTTGTCTTGAAGAACAATCAAGTCGACTAGCTGAAGATGATGAACTTATCCAAGACAACTTCATACTTGATTGTCAAGATCCTGACTGTTCAACTTGTAGAGAGCTTGCCACTCTACTAATTTCTTGTAGCGATCAAAATCCCAAGCCTGTGGATGATGGGGACAATAAATAGGATGAAGAGAATCACTAAGGCAAAGTACAGATTCAAGAAGAATCGAGTGAGGATGGTCATGACTTGGAGGATCAAGAGACTGATTCAGAAGGGATGGCTACCATAGATGTTGAAGGTATGAGTTTTGAAATCCATTATGAGGACAAGTTAGAGCATACATTGCATGATGAAATCATTCATCATGAGGATTTATTCTCAACTGTCATTGAAAACTTTTGCTCTAACATTGTTGATATCTTAGCACCTTTCAAGACAAAGGTCGATGATCAATATGATCAAGTGATCAAGGAGGTTGTGGTAGAAGAAACAATTCCTAGAGGAGAAACCAACAAAGAGAGTTTTCAGCTTATCATCTCAAAAGGATGCCCAATTAGGTATCTTTCTAGAATGGAGCCTAAGCATCAAAGTGCAGTTGAAGAAGGATAGATTCAAGTCATTCTACCACCCCAGGGTAGCAATGTTTCTGTTCCAAATGAAGAGGTTAGCGATCTTATATATATTCTTCAACATGTGGTGCACCTAGTTCATGACTTTTCAACCATTGTTCTTTTCCATGTAGCTGTCCAAGATTATGTGAAACATCAAATATTATGTAGAAAGGGCAGCTCTTTTACCCAATCTGTGAATAGGTTTGTTTGATCAGCTTTTTTGGGGTTGTTAGAGTAGGTTAGAGTTAGTGTTTTTAGTTAATAAGTGCTCAATGCACATTTACTTTTAGTAATTTTGTTTGGACCTAAGTGTTGCTGCATAAGTTTTCTGGCCACCAGGGCCTTCTAGTTTGTTTTCAGTTTGGTTTGTTTTTTGTTTCCTGTTGCTGTTTGGACTGGTTGAAGTGCTGAGTTTCAGTGTTTTCTGAGTTTGAGAAGAGCAGAGTATGACTCAATGCCCAATGGATAGCTCAAGGCAACTAGTCCCGATGCTTAGCAAGCAAACATCTAGCAGAAGTCACTAGAAATGTTACCAATTTTTCTTACAACCCAAATTAGTGGAGGTGGAGTACTTTCAATTTATTTTAGTTAAGAAAGTTTTAACATTTTCTACTGTAAGTTATTTGCATAGTCAGAATGTTTCAGTGATGTTACAGTTCAATTGATCAGCAAAAGAAAAGAATTTTAGATCATCATTCATTTGTAGAAGAGTTTATAAGAGATAAGTTATTTCATTTCACTACAATGATTATTTATCTTACAAATGAAATACATAAAAGAAATAAGCATTGCATTGAATGAAAAGATGATAGATCAAATGTCCCACACAAGCCATGGGAATAGTTGAACAGGTGCAAATATAAGAAATATATTATACATCTAAAGATAGAAGAGAGAAGGATCATAGCCATAATTGCCTTTTAGTGTCTTCGGTTTCTAATGTTGCTTTCTGTCTTTGCTTCTAATCTCCAATAAGAACCTACAAAAATTGGAAAAAGGCCTATTAGAGCTTCGACTATGAGTTCCCTATGTGCCTATCAGAAGAGGCATAATACATTGGCTATAATGCACTAGATCAAATATACATCATTCACACATAGAAGAAATTGAAAAGAAACAATCATTGTATTTCATTGATTTTATCTAATATGTTTGTTTCATGTGCAAGTATAGGATAAGTTATGTAGCTATTTGAAGATATATCAGCATGTGGTGTCAAGTGGGCTCCCACAAGGGTTGAGCCCAGCATGTTGCCTCTGAATCTCAAAGGGGATGGAATGAAATAGAGATCATTTTTCATATTTCTTAAATTGAATAACTGAACTGAAGGAGTATCAAATCTGTCAAGTTCATTGGTTTCAAGAATAGGACACACTCATGACTGTAGTTCAAGAAATGAAGTGAAACCATAAGGATGAACAGAACTCATATAGGACACAATTCAATACATAAGAACATATGTCATTATTACTTCAATAGTCATTGGATAAGTGATAGTTATAAATGAGCATTGAGATAGCTCAATAATATATAAAACTGAGTACAGAACAATAATGGTCAAAATAGGATGATCAAGTAGACTATGTGTGCAGATGGAGCTCAACTCTCATCAAATTCTTTTGCCATTATAAAGATGAGATTTTTGTTACTCCTATCTCAAGAGTGACAGGAAGTAAGTTTATGATTATCTTTGCTTATCATGAACATCATAGATCCATGTATGGGACAGCAAGAACATCAGTTACAATTCCAACATTTCTATGTTAAATATTTGCCAATGGATAACATCATTCAGTGATGTATGACTATTTTAGTCAGATGATTGCATGAGAATAAGTATCAGATATATGCATGATGGAACAAACTGAAGAGTGCAAATGGACAACCATAATGATATAATTGCAAGATATAGACAGTGCATATTGCTTTTGACAGTCAAGATGCAGTTGCAAGTGGTGTCTACATGTTACTCATGCTGGTAAAGTGAAAGAGTTGTAAGAATTCAATTTGGTATGTGTATACATTTACATTTGATATGATACATTGAATCAAGAGCCAAGTGTGTATGTCATGGGACAAATTTAATTGGGACATCAAGTATATGCATATCAAAAGTAAACAGAGACACAAATCATCACAAATTCTCTTTCATATAATACGGCTGCTTCAAGAAAATATAAGTATAAAATTGCATATTCAATGCCAATATATCATAACAGATGCAAAAGGTGTTGGCAAGAGACACTGTGTGGCTTCATGAGTGTTGTCATTGATGGCAACAAAGTCCATCCCACTCATCCATAGCACATAGTATGTCTATACTGGAAGTCTGATTGAAGAGCGGTTTGGTCTAGTGAGCAAGAACATAGTATGCAACAAGGTCCGACAGTCAGGTCTAGATTTCTCAGAGGATGTACCTAAAAAAAGTGCAGATCTGGGGAAGTCAAGAGGAGTACCATGACTACTACATTCCAGAGATTGAGCCTCTGGTGATGAAAGAATGAAAAGATATGAGCATCTAAGTGCTGGGTTCCTGACAGGTAGAGTAGACCAAGGAAGAACTAATCGGCAGAGAATTAGACCTTAATCTTGATGAGAAATTGATGGTGATCAAGCTTCTTGATGGATCATTCATGGTTGGCCGACATGATTGATGACTTCTATAACTATCTCTTTGATACGCATCACTTAGTAAGCATGGATTCAGCCGATAGACCAGAGTTTGGGAAAATCTTGAGTATTCCGAATGCCGACTAGAAAGATGTTGAAATCCTTGGCGCGGATATATATACCAGATGGATTTCGATGTGAAGAAGTGGATTGTGTGATAGTGTGAGAACAAAGGCAGAGATAAATGTGGAAGCAGCAATACAGGTCCGGTATGTCGGTCAGTGCAAGAAGTTGGGTCCACTTTTTGGCCAAAAAGTGGAAGTGTTTTCCCTGATTTTCAGAATTTGTCACATTTGACCTAAAAATTTGAAGCACTTAAAGATGGAATCTTTAAAAAAGTCACTAAATATAAAATGTAGTACTCGGAGTCTAGTTTCCAAATATGTAATTTTTTTCAATACCCAGATGATACAAATTGATTTTCAATAGGCATTTCTAAAAACCACTATTTAAAAGTCACTTTTTTTTAACCATACCATACACGTGTACAGCCAACATAATTTCAACTAAATAAAATTATTTTTCAAAATCCTTTTTGGAAATGATGTGTAGTACAGTGAAGTTTGATGAGGATATTTTTTTATAATTTTTTTCCAAATAATTTTTTTTTATTAATTTTTTATTAGGCCTAATTGCTACTTTTGAAAACACCTTGTGTATGGCCAACATAATTTGAGCAAAAAAACCATAAATTTTTTTTTTTTCATTGTGTAAAGAATGATGTGTAGATTGATGACATATAAATTTTTTTTTAAAATTTTAAAAATTAAAAGTTATTAAAAAATACAAACACCTGTCATTTCAAGTTTTTGGACCAGTTTGCTCATAAATTAAATAATAAATAGAAAAACAAGTCCAATCCAAAAAAAGTTACATATTTGAAAACTAGACACTATGATCTGTAATGGGTTTTAATTTCATAAAAAAATTCAGAAAAAAATGTCATCAGCCATATAGGTGAAGTCAGTCTTTCCTCTGGTTTTATACTTAGAGAAATACTTGCAGGTCCAAGGCTCAAGGTCAGCTACCCATGCCTTTCTCGAGCCTAAAATGAAACCAAAAGCGTGGGTGTGAAATTTAAAATTTTAGAAACGGGTACCCGTTCTAGAAAATAATAGAAAACAAAACGGGTACCCATTCTAAAAAATAATAAAAAAACAAAATGGGTACCCATTTCTAAAATAGTAAAAAAAATGGGTACCTGTTCTAGGCTCAGGTGCCCGTTCCTAAACGGGTACCTATTTTCTTTAAAACTCATACCCGTTCCTATCGGGATTTTTTTTTGCATGACACTTCCCCTATATGTGGACCCAACTTCTTGCTTTTACCCATGTGACAGAACAGCAACACCAAAACAGAGGAAGAATGAAGTGCAGTAGATCAGTATATTGAGCCTAACTAGAATTGAACCTCAGCATATGTGGATGCTTCTCATCAGTTCAAATACCTGGTTACTTTCTATAAACTATTGTAGGTAGTAAGCCTCTTGTGAGTAGTGTGCTTGGACAGTGAGCCCTAATTGGCAAGTGCCATTTTATACTTCTTATTCTTTTAACAAAGAATACAATCTTGCGTTAGTCACCCCGTTGTTTTTCCCTTAATATGGGTTTCTACATAAAAATCTTTGTGTTATGTGTTGATTTCATTTTTGCTCTCATGTTCATTTATGCTTATATGTTTTGATACTGCACTATTGTTAAAGAAGAAAAGAAAGTTAAGAAATTTAAGATAACTGATTCACCCCCCCTCTCAGTTATTTTCCTTGTTTCCAACAATTGGTATCAGAGCTAAGTTCCTCTAAACAGAGCCTAATAGCTTGAGGAAGATCTGGGAATTTCAATGGATATGTATGGTATGAGGGAACAACTTCAGTCTGCCCTAGATGATCTTGAGCAATCTCACTCTAAAGTCAATAACCTGAGGGAAAGACTCAAACAAGCTGATGATTTCATAAATGAACTCAAATAAAAATTGAGTATCTCTGTGAAAAAGAGAAAGGAACTACTTCAACAATTAGCAATTCAAAGTGAAGCCAATGATACAAATGAAGATCTAAATGAGAAAAATAAGTTATGTGACAAACTATCAAAAGAGGTCATTATGGTAAGACATGAAATGGAATCAGGGGTTACGAAATTCACCCAAGAAATTGAAGAGAAAAAAAAATTGAAGATAATCTAAAACAATCTCTCAAGGAGAAGTCGGAAGACTGCCACAAAATGGATAGAATAATCAGGCATATGGAATTTGACCTTGAAGAAGCTAGAGATAATGAAGAACAACTTGACAATCAGATAGACACTCTTAAAAGGGATCACCAAATAATAAATGAATACAAAGAAAAATTTAAGATAAGCTTTGCTCAACTTGAAGTTCTTCTTGAAAGCCAAAAGAGGGTAGATGACAAGCATGGCTTGGGATATGAGAAAGGTGAAAGCTTCGGATCTGGTCAGAAGAACTCTGGATCAGGAAATCCAAGGTATAGGCCTAGAAGACCTTTGCTAAGACAACCAAATGCTCAAAGATATCCATCCTTCAATGGATACTGCTACAATTGCAATAACTTCGGTCATAAAGCAAATCAGTGTAGAAGAAGAATGAATCAGACTAATTCATCCTTCTCTGGACAATGTTTTAACTGCAAAAGGTAAGGTCACAAATCTCATGAATGTAGAAATATGCAAATAAACAATTCATTCAATGGTAGATGCTTTGCATGCAATAGAATGGGACATATGGCTAATCAATGGAAATCAAGAGGATACCAGTCAAATATGCAAAGAAATGTTGTTTGCTACAATTGCAATAGATCTGGTCATATTACCAAATTCTATAGAAGTAAGAATCAGGACAAAAAGGGTCCGGTGCATCATAACCAGAATCAAGACAAAGGAAAAGGAAAAGTGAATGCAGATGAAGTTCAAAGGGAGATGAACAAGATTTGAGTGAAGAGAAGTACAGAAAATGTTGGGGATGGATCCGCACTAGAATCTGGTGCTGATATTCCTTCCGGAAACTAAATAAGATGAGCTCTAGCTCAGGGGGAGTCTCAAAGGAAAATAAATTCCCCCAGCCAGTCAATTGGTGCCTGAAATTGGCACATTGAAAGTTGTGGATTAAAGGGTTCTCAGAGAAACATCTAAATAACCCTTGGTAAAAATATGAAAGATCCGCAAGGAGTTTGAAAAGGTTAATCATCCAAGATTAATCCAGTTTGACAGTCATCCGGCAAAAGCAGGATTTTCACAGTTAGATCTGGTATGATTCAAAATTGAAATATTTGGATCTGCGGTTAGATGGAATGATTGGAGAAAGGGAGATACATTGTCAATTATCACCAAGAATAATTCTAAGTGCATCTCAGTGATTCAGAAGGATCTCTCTCAGAACAAGGTCAAAACAAGGAAACTGGAATAACTTAAGGTGTGCATTTATTGCAATATGAAATTAGGTTTTATGCAGAAATATAAGGGCTCTTTTGTTCATCATTTTGCACATTTTCATTCGAGAAGAAGGAAAGAGCTCTACAACAATATTGCTTCAACCCTCTCAAGGATCAACCGTAGAATCCAATTCAACCAACGATCCTTTTCAGCTTATATCATGAACCCTAAAAATGTATTTCCGTTCTTGAATATCTCTCTCTGAATCTTTTGCAAGATGGCTACTCCAAATGTTGTTAAGATCACTGATAGGTCGCACCCTAAGTTCAAGAAACATCCATAGAAATCCCTAGAAGTTGATCCCTTAGGCACATTCTCTAGTATTCCGCATGGGGTTCTGTATGTAGAAGATGTTGGGGTATACATACATGCCAATATTGAGGAATTTGGGAAATCCAAATTGATGGATATCTATCACAAGCAAATAATAGATGAAACATTTGAACTTAAACTTCAATACAAGGCCATCCGAGATAAGCATTTTGGACATTGCATCCACTTTCCCTATTTTGCAGAGGATGAATGGGTCCAGTATGTTCTGAGCAGAATACATGACAACTTCATGTGGTTGATGAGGCCATTTAAGATCACAAAAGATGCCATTAGGGTGGTAACTGGATTGCACTCATCCAATGGGTTGCCTGCTCTCAAATCAGTCAAAAACCAAACTGTAAGTGAGGCTACTGGATCAAAATTTGACAAAAGAACAATGACAATTGATGATATCACAGATCCGGATATCAAATTTTCTTCTATGATAATTGGTTATAAAATATATCACTCCAACAGGGAGAATTCTGTATCTGGAATAGCAATATACACTGCTTATCAGATGCTAAGGGAAAATGGTGATTATGATCTTTGTGAGCTTCTCCTAAACCAACTGTTAGAGAATTTGTAGAAAATAAAGAAGGATAAGAAGAATTCATTTAAGTATGGTGGCTTGATACTATGTCTCTTCTTCTACTATATGAATGAGCTACTCGGAACTAGTGGTTGGATATGGCAAAATGATAGACCTGTTGCCATACAAATCAGAGATTATATGTATGGGCTTGGTGATGCCAAGGCTCAAAGCACAACTCTCTGGGGATATTTCAAGAATTTCCAAGGTATGATGTAGACTAGAGAGAGAATTCCTCAGATAATAGTTGAAAAATATAAAGATACAATGTGTTTTATGGTAGACACTGATCAATGCCTAATGGAGGTAGTAGAGCCCAGAATAGTCTGGATTATGCCCATGGGCTATGAGGTGGATGAGAAAATTCTGGAACTGCATGTCTAACACCTACTAAGCCAGCCTAAGGACCCTGAGGCAGAAAGGTTTGGAACCTTTGAAGAATTGAGTGTGAAAATTCATGTTGAGCTAAGACAACCAGAGATGAAAAGAAAAGTGAGAAGAGAAATAGAGGAAGTTGCCAAAAGATATGGCATTTCAAAAGAAGCAGTGGATGTAAATAGAGAGAAAATAGAAAGAGCAAAGAAAGAGACAAGATGCAGAAAAAGAAAGTGATCAGGTGCAAACCCCCTCCCGGACTAGATCCTCAAAGAGTTCTGCACCTACCACCTCTAAGAGCTCAAAATCCTCTAAATCAAAAGCAAAGACATTCGAAAAGGGAGAAAAGAGTAAAAAAACCAAGGCTACAAGATCCTACATAAGTCAAAAGGATGATGAAGAGATAGAGACAAATGAGGAGGTTAAGAAAATGAAGAAGAAAACATCAGGTGGATCCTCTGCCGGTGCAAATAAAGAAGAAGAGGTAGAAGAATTTGTTGAAAGGTCCACTCCTTCTGTTGATAATGTTATCAAGGCAGTCACAGTGGATGGAAATCTGCAACCATTAACAGAATTTTATGATGAGTTTAGTGATACTGACAAGAAAATCCAAGAAGATGCTACAGTCAAGTATCTTAACATTTATAATAAAGCATTCATTGAAATCATCTCTCTAATTCTCAAAAGTTTAGAGAAGAAACTTGAAATGAGAAAGGATAATGCTAAGGCAAAGGACCTAGAGATTCAGGAACAGATTGCTATTCAACTCTATCCTTCCATTACTCCTCAACAAATGAACATGATCTTCAAGGACTGTAAGGATGAGTTTCGAAGAAAAGCAAGAATGAACTAGCTTATGCTTGGAGAGATAGATCAAGTTGCCAAAGAAATAGAGGACATTCTTCAAAATGCATTTAAAAGATTCAATCTTCCTGTTATAGATGACATAGGTGATGAACCTTCTGACAAGGATGACAAAGGACTAAGTACATCAAAAGAAGACTCCACTATGAAAAATGTAGAAGAGCCAAAGGACATAGGTGAGGAGAGGACTAAGGACTTGGATTCCTCTATTCCAGAAGAGGAAGTCCATGAAGAAGTAAACATCTTTCTTCTAGATCCCCCAGCAGACTCTGGAACTGAAGGAGAAGCAAGAAAAGAGGAGACAGCAAATCAAGAAGAGGAGAAAAAGGGAAGAGAAGAAGAACAAACAGAGAAGACCTCTGATGATAGCTCTGAGACTGCAAAAGGAAAGAAGTCTTCGGCAAGAGACACTACAGAAGAAGTAAAGAATTTCTTGACCAAGGAATTAATGGAGATAGATGAACCAGAACTGTTTCATGGACCACTCAATTTTGACTCCCTCTCTCTGGTCCAGACAATGAAGGTAGCATCTTTTGCTCAAGCTAAAGCAAAAGAAAAGCTTCTGAAGTCTCACATGGAAGACTATGAGCTAATAGAGATTGCATCTAGTGTGCTAGAGAAAATCATGCCATGCTTTGAAAAGGATCTTTTAGCCTCCTCATCTAGTAATCTGAAATCTCTTGTTAATTCTGTTAACACACATTTTGATTCATTGGAGAAATCAGCAGAAGAGAAAGTTCAGAAAGATTTTTTGGGTAAGAGATTCTCTAAAGTACAGGGGCTCATAGAAAATGATAGGAGAAATCTAAATATTGGAATAAAGATCCTAGAAAATGCTCTTAAAGATGGTGAAGAATTATAGAAATTTTATTTATCTTGGTCCACAGCGACAACAAACATTGCAAAGAAGGTGGAAGAACAAGAGGGTAAACTCTCAAGTTTATCCCAGAGTTTTGATCCTCTCACCTCATCCATAATGAATCAAGAGTGCTAGGCTATTGCCACTATTAATGAGATAAAGGGCTTGTGAAGGAAAAGAAGAATAGAATAAGAAGAATGAGTGAACTAAGAGGGATAATTATCCCTAAGTTAGAGGCAATGCATGAGGCCCTAACTAATGCTCAAACTACAGCCCGGACCAGTGATCCGTCAGACTTAAAAAGGGCAGAAGCTTTTGCATTTTTGTTGAGTGGTCACATCTCAATTTTGGACAAGATGAAGCAGAGTTGGGCAACAGAGTTTGTCCAATTGAAGACCACTTTTGCGGATATACTTAAGTATATGTAAGTATAACTTGTATATATATTTATGCGGCTATATACATGTTACATTATTTTTTTGCAAATTTTGGTGTGTAGATTCCACCCTTTGCCATTGATGTCAAAGGGGGAGAGAGAAGTAGTGAAAAATGTGGAATCTAGCTAAGGGGGAGCTCCGGTAAAAGTGTACATAAGACAAAGCATCAGCCAAGGGGGAGTGTGCTATGACACTTAGTCATTTTTCACTAAGTGTTGCCATCAATACCAAAGGGGGAGATTGTTGGCAAGAGACACTGTGTGGCTTCATGAGTGTTGTCATTGATGGCAACAAAGTCCATCCCACTCATCCGCAGCACATAGTATGTCTATATTGGAAGTCTGATTGAAGAGCATTTTGGTCTGATAAGCAAGAACAGAGCATGTAGCAAGGTCTAACAGTCAGGTCTGGATCTCTCAGAGGATGTACCTTAGCAAAGTGCGGACTTGGCGAACTCAAGAGGAGTACCATGACTGCTACATTCCAAAGATTGAGCCTTCGGTGATGAAAGAATGAAACGATATGAGCATCTAAGTGTTGGGTTCCTAACAGGAAGAGTAGACCAAGGAGGAACTAACCTATTACCTATTGAGTCACCATTATTTTATTTATTGGTTGGTAGTATTTCTTGAACAAGAGTCAATTTGCCGTACTATATTTTTGGTCATACATTTGCTTCGTAAATCGACTCTTAGTCCTTGAATTTTTACTAGTGTGTCGTCTTTTGTATACAAGGTTTGAACCTTTGAACCCGAACCATTCTCAAAGTTCAAGGTTCAATGGTTCAACGGTCTTAAGGTTTAGCACTCATTGTCTTCTTATGAGTCAGGTCACGCAGTTACCTTGTCTACTAATATATCATTGAACCTTCCACTTGTACTCTGTTGAGGGGTTCAATGGTTCAAGGTTCAATAGTTCACTGTTTTATAATTGGAAACCTTTTACCAAAGCCGTGCAACTTTTTGTTGGTCTACATAACCCTTGCGTCGTTGAACCTTCGAATTGAACCATGTCTTCACAAATTCAACGGTTCATGAGTCAAGTCCTTGTTTCTGTAAGTCAAGCTTTTGCCTACCTATAAAGTCCAGTTGGCATGTTTGAACCATCATATTGAACCACCACATTGAACCATGTCCTAAAGGTTCAATGGTTCAATAAGTTCGAAGTTTTGGTAATTTTGGCCCCGTTTGCTCCTGCGGCTTTCTAAGTCAAATTTAGCGAGAAAGTTGGAGGAAAATTTGTCAGAAACTCATCATGAAACCGAGAGCTCTAATTTAGCGGAGACTATGGATAATCATTGTACTTCATGATGGCGCATGAACATTACTTGTTATTAATGAAGAAATCAGAGTTCACATCTTTTCAAATATTTTTAGCACGTATTGTTCCGAGCAATAATTATTCATTCTGGTAAGTGCCATTATTAACCAAGAACAAGCTAATTTTAGCAAGAAAACATACTGTGCAATGCGGAGAAGGATAGCGCTGGAAGTGTAAGGCTCTCGTTATTCAAGTTTTCGCAGTGAATTCAAATATCTTGAAGGTGAGTTCTGTTTCCCCTGTGCTATTCTGAATTCTTATACTGGAAAGAAGAGCCTCTGGAAATTCTGTTATTTTTAAAATTCGAAGTGTTTTATTATAATCGTCCAAGTATGTCTTTGAAATCTACATGTTTGGGGGATGAACATGGCCCTGGTCTCACTTACTCTCACTCAGAATTTGGAGATACTGCATTAGTTCAATATGATTTAGAGGAATTCATAGGAAGAACTAGAAACCCTGTTCAAACCCCCACAATGAAGAAAATTGTAGACAGTGGTTTAGTTGAAGCCACAGCCTTTCCTCAGGCTATATTCTACCCAGAGTTAGTTCAAGAGTGTATGAACAGATACGATCCCCAGCACAGGTGCGTCAGAAAAGCAGACGGGGATGTGTTATTCCATGTTGACAGACAAACCCTCATGTCCGTGATGAAGATACTGCCTAAGGAGGCGTATTCCAGTCTTGACATTACTACCTCGAATGGGTATTTCTCAGAAAAGAGACCAACATACAAAAGTGTAATAGCAAGGAACTGGCTACTAAAATTTCAAAAGGGCGGTTCAAGGCTGCCCAGGCCCCTTACTAGAGATCATTTGATATAGGAAGTAAGGGATATTGTGGTGTTGTTGTACAGACTGAGAGACAATCAGCATGCCTATTACTGGGAGGACTGGATGTACTTTTTCATACAAGTCATCCTTCAAGGCGAACAATATTTGGATTGGGCTAAGATAGTGGCCGACTGTTTACATCAGAGTTTAAATAATCGTCTGGGTAACAGGGATTTCTATATGTCTTCATATCTATTCTACTATTTAGCATCCACAAGAGGTTGATTTGACCTACCTCATGAGCCTTTAGATGAGAACAGTAAAATTTACGAATATTATTCATAGTTGCAAAGGAAAAATTGTTATGAAAATTATAAAAGGATTAATGATGTCTTCACTGGAAAGATGACCTATGAACTGGTAGGCAACTCAGGTAAGAGAATGACCAGTGAAGCAATGCAACTGATCAGTATCTACGGTAGCTTTTTCATCCAATTTTCTGAGTTTACTTATATCAGAGTTGGAGGATTTGATGGTGAACCTGTGAAGCTGCCTAGGTATGTATTTGATCGTTTTGTACTGATGGAGGTATGTCGGCAATTGGCACATGTTGATAAGAAATTCCCATCAAAAAGGGGTTGTGGTATCGCTTTTCCTATTGAACTTGGGCATTATTCATTCCATTCAAAGTCTGATGCCTTGAATCTGGAGGTGAACCTCAAAAGGTTCAATTTTCAATTCTTCACTGATAGGGCTCAATTTGATAGTAAACGGTTTGTCAAAGATAACCTAGATTCTGGAACAGGGCACTCACACCTTCCTAAGCTGGAAGATTATTGGGAAGACTGTCTAGATGAATTTGAGGTTAGGTGAAGGTTGTGGTGTAGACTTTCTTTGGGGCAGATAATTACCCTTAATTTAAACATGGATGTTTCTGGAATTTTTAATGATGATGAACAAGTGGTTGATCCACAATTTGAGAAGGTAGAACACTTACCCATTCCAGAGGTGGACTGGAGCAAGAAAGAGGAAGACAGAATTGAAATTAAAACCCTTCTTGTGATAAGGAGGATTGATAAATGGTTGAGAGAAAAGAGACAGGAAGGGCTTCAGAGTAAAACTGTCCAACAATTCTCTTCAATGGTTGCATCATCGCTTCCCATGGACTCTTCTAATCAACCCCTTCTATCTGTGGTGCAGGTGCATCCAAGCCATCGACTGAGAAAAGCCCTATCACCAAGAGATCCAGAAGAGTTCTCACAGATATTCTGCCATCTCGTGTTACCAGGTTGAGGACAAAAGGGAAAAGAAAGAAGCAGACTTCTGAAACAATAATTGCTAATTTAAATTCAGAGGAAGAATCAGAAGAGCCTATGGGTGACAAAGAGGCAAGCCCAAACAGAACAGAGGCACTTGACACTGGTTCACAGTCAGAGGCCGTTCTGGAGACCCCTGAGATGTTAATGATTTCAAATGAACCCTCTGATGGAGAGAAGCCCAGGAAGACAATCTCGGCCCCTGCACCGAAGTGGCTGCAGAGCTCCATATCTGACAAAAAAAAAAGTGATTCCTTTTGTTCTCCCTTTAGAGGACATGGTAAGTAAATGTCTGGGGAAGACCCCCAAGTCCAAGAGATTCAAAACAACGTCCAGAATAAATATTTACCCAAACACTAGTAACTGGAGTGCAGAAATAGCTAAGCCAGTAACTGAAGAAGAGGTTCAAGATCCTACAGTGCATGATTTCACTATGGAGAGGATAGATCTCGGTACTGCCTCCAGAGCTGCAAATGTGCACCACCTTGAAGCTTCCACTGAGAGAATGGTCAGTCGAACAATGAAAGATGAGAAGGACAAAAGAGAGTTGAAACAAGCTCTACGTTCAATGGCAGAGTACATTGAGGCCATTAACAATCCTAACCCACAGCCGATCTCACAGGTCCCTTTCTCTTTTGACCTGAAATCACCTGTCAATCAAAAAATGTTAGATCAAGTTCATAGAAGCAAAATGGTCTCAAAAACATTTGACAATTGGTTAGACAGCATCGAACAAAAAGGAACTAAATATATTCATGAACTCAAAGGCATATATGACCTGACTGCTGCCACCATTGAAGATCTTAAAGCACAGGGTTCTATCTGGGCTAAGGACGAAGGTAAGTGGACAAGTGTAATAAACCAAATAGAGGAAGTTTGGAAATATGGTCTGGAGAAGTTTTTGGCAGAAAAGAACTTGACTGGTGTGGACGAGGATTTGTTATATGTGAACAAAAAGAATATTGAATGGAGGAACTCCATATCCCGACAAGGGCGCTTTGAACTCTCAAAGCTAATCAAGGAGATAACGGAATTCACCCAATCACTGCAACATGATTTGCAATGTATCGATGTAAAATACTTAAAAGATGATGGAAAGCCTGTGGAAGATGTTGAAACAGTGATCTAATCCTTTAGAGATAAAATCAACTTTGTTAAAGAAAATGATAATATTCTAATTGAGGATTTCTCCAGGGTTTCTAAAGTTGAGTCGCTGCTCTATCTCTACATCGATGGACTCCCTGAACACAAGGAAAAGTTTGGGAAAATGCGGAGGGAAAAAAAAGTCTGGAAATCAAGGATGAAGCATATAGGTATACCAAACTTCCCTAAAATTCAGGAGTTCGTTGCTACTTTTCAGGAGTGGAAGACCCAACATGCTCCCCAGGCTACCAATAACAAATTAGGAGATGCTGACTCGTTGCCCCAGTCATAATTTCATTGGCTCGTTCTCTTTCAGTTCCTATTTCTGTTATTTCCAGCAATCTTGTTCTTTTATAATCAGTTGTTAAAAAAAAAACTAAATCCCGTATGGGTCAAAGTATGTTAACTCTGGGTTTAATTTGCTCAAGGACATGGGTTAAGACATTCATATTTATATGTTTTTATAATTTTGAAGGGGAGATAGTTTTTAGAAAGGAAAAGAAGAAGAAAGTTTTTGGGGCTGAACTGTTGATATTTGACATTATGTGATAATTGTCTGAATAATTTTCATCTATGAATGAGAAGAAGAACAATTACTGCTTATTTGGATCTATGTGTCTGAATGTGTGGAATTAGATTTTTTGTGTGAAATCTCCTTTCATCTGGTAATTGCTCTTTATTTGGACAACTCATCATATGTGTTCTATTCTTTTCTAGTTCAGCAAATTCAGATGAATGTATTCACATATTTGAGTGTATCAAAGTAGAATCTGTGCATTCTATCATGTTACTGTATAAATTTATCGCGTTCATCGCATGGTTATGTATGAATGTTAGTCTACCTTAAGCATTTTCTGGTTAAAAATGCATTTGGTTAGTTAAATAGGTTAAATTCATTGAAGATCTTAAAGGGAGCTGTACCTAAATTCAGAGGGGAACTAATTTAAAAGGTTCACCCATTTGTTGTTTAACTCATTTGTTCTTTAAAAGAGGGGTATAGAGTCAGAATAAATTATTTTCATAATAAGGACAAATCTGTTAACCAACAGTTTTTGGCGACTCTGCTGGGGAAATCGATAAAATCTTAATTAAAGATTGGTCACCTGAATATGAAGCAACAATGGTGCTTCCACACAAAAACATAATTCCTGTTCTACAACCAAATCTTGGATTTCAAGACAAGCAGGAAGACATTATTGGCCAGTTGAATACCCTTGCTTGGCGTACTCGACAGAATAATGAAGATTACAGAAGAGTAAGCAGAGTGTTAGAACAAGAAGAGGAATTGGCCGATAACCTGAGATTATTGTTACTCAGGCAGAGAAGAAAGCAGGCACGAAATGCTGCAAGAAACCAAGTCCTTGAAGTACAAAGAAATCAAGAACAACAAAGATATCAATAACTACCTATCCAGTTTCAATATTTTAAACTGGATTCTAGACCATACACAAGGTCTTCGAGAAGAGAGGGAGTTGAGGATCCTACCTTTCAAGTACGACAAAATCTTAATTTTCCTTATATCCCTACTCATGCAAGAAGAGCTAGAAGTAGACCTCCTAGCCCTCCCAAACCTGCTACTTCCCCTGTCTGTCAAGCTTTAACCCTTTCAGGCACTATTATCCCCTTAGCTATAAATTTTCTACCCATGGCTCAACCTTGGGGAGCTGCCATAGGGCCTCTGAACCTAGGGGCCAACCTAAATCCATTACCTAAAAATGCAAGAGAATTTACCCAGGTTCAATGGAGATGGTAAACAATCACCAGAAGAACATTTGTGTGGTTTTGCAGCAGCATGTAGTGTCTTAGGTGTACAACACCAAGATGTCGCCATAAGACTCTTTGTGCAAACTTTGACTAACACTGTGGCACAATGGTTTTACCACCTGACCGATTCCTCAATTACAAATTGGAATGAAATGAAGACTGCTTTTGAAAATAGGTTCAAAAGTGCAGAGGATGAACATTACCTCCTTGCACAGCTGACTTAGCTTAAAAAAGAAATTCATGAACCTATGAGGGAATTAGTGGCTAAGTTTAATAGAATTGTGAACAAAATACCTGCTACTAAAAGACCGTCTGGCAAAAATCAAAAATGTTTCTTTATTAATTCTATGCCTCCTGATATTAGCTTCCATCTCAGGAGAGGTGTAATTGCTGATTTACCAGCTGCACAAGCCTTAGCAGTTGGATTGGAGGATGATCTCATTATGGCCGATAAATGGAAGAGAGAGGTTCAGCTGCCAAATGCCCAACCCTCATCATCTATGGACCCTGTAGTGCAAAGGTTGGTAAATGATATGATTGCCTTGAAGAGGAAACTACCTAAAGCTGGTGCCCCCTTTCAACAACCGTATCAAGATATAAGCAGAAGGAATTTGAATCAACAAGCAAATACTGGTAGAGTTTTACCCCTGACGGTAGCACAGCCAAGACTGGCTATTGAACCTGCTCCTGGGAGAGGAAACATGTGTATTTTTCACTTAACTACCGACCATAATGGAAATTCTTGCCCAGAAATGCTCAGGTACAATCAGATGACTACTACTCAAGATATGCTAGGGGAAGCCACAGAAGAAGAAAGGAACTTCGGGGAACCTGGCGGCTCTAAGATACACTTCCTGGAATATGAATCTGATTCAGAAAGGGGAGGTGAAATATTGGTAACCCTTGAAGATCCTTCATGCGCTGTGCTCACTAGGAGTCAGAGGAATATGAAATCCTCTAATACTCAAGAAGTACCTGGCAAAGGTAAGGAGCCTCTAACTAGAACTCATGATGCTAATTTGAAGGCTCAGGAAAATAGATTGCTACATAGAAATGATCTAGATGCTTCTTTTGATATTGTAGATTTCTGTAAGTCTGCAAAAATTCAAATTTCTCCTATTGAGTACCTCAAGTTGAAACCTACTGAACTTGACAAATTAGTCAAACATGTTAAGGGTAGTCCTGCACAAACTGAATTTGAGAATCAATTGGAGGTTGATACTGAATCCCCCATTGCTAGATTATTTGCTTCCTCATCTGAGCCATCCTTGTCTGCCTCTAAGACAACTCCCAATTCATCCACCAATGCTCCTTATACTGATTTGAAACCTAATCCTTTTTATGTGTCTCTGTTTATCAATGGCCATAAACTTAGTAACTGCATTATAGATTCAAGAACCTCTGATAACATTATGCCTTCTTCTGTGGCTAAAGCCCTAGGATTATCACTCACAAAAACATTTGGAAGATGTTATTCTATGGATGGAAAATAGGTTTCCTTGCTTGGGTAGATTAAAGATGCACGAGTCGCACTTGCAGCTTACCCTGACAAGAGGGTAAAATTGACTATTCTGGTAGCAGATATTCCTGCCAGTTATGGAATGCCTTTGAGCAGGACATTTTGCAAGGATTTAGGTGGACAAATCAAACTGGATTGGTCAGAAGCCACAATCCTAGTGGGGAAGCAGAAAGTGAAATTGGAACTTGAGCCCAAGTGCAAATTCACTGTCTATCCCTCTAATGACCCCAAGGCCCAGATTTTGTATGAGGAATGTGAATTTGGCAACTATTTTCTCTCCTCTGAACAGAGCTGTGAGTTAGATCCCAAAGAAGAATTAATGCAAAGGTCTGTACATTTTGATGATTTATGGGTTATGGAATTTGATGGCAGTTGTGCTACTGCTGGTTCAGGGGCTGGGGTTGTGTTAATCTCACCTGAAGGTGAAATTTTTTCTTATTCTTTTAAGCTAGAGTTTAAAAACACCAACAATACTGCAGAGTATGAGGCTTTATTGCTTGGATTATTTGAAGCCAAAGAAAAGGGTGTGAAGGTACTTAAGGTGAAGGGTGATGCTGAACTAATTGTGAAACAGGTAAGAGGGATCTTTTCTATGAAAAATGAAAGACTAAGGCACTACAGAAATAGGGTATGGGATGAGATCGAATATTTTGATGCCTTCTTTATAGAAACAATTCCCAGAGATCAAAACTCCCGAGTAGATTCTTTAGCAGTATCAGCTTCTCTCCTTTTGCCACATCCAGATTTCAAGAAAGATTCTTATAGGATAGAAATGATATATCGCCCTAATGTCCCCGACAATGCTGAGAACTGGCAAGTTTTTGAAAGTGATAATCAGATCAGAAAGTTTTTAGAAAATGCTGAAATGTTCCTGGGGACCTATTTTGAAGGTTCCGAAATAGTGTAAAGAATTCAGTCCTGACCCTGGGATTAATCCAAGAGATGATATCATTCAGTTAAAGGGAAACAAAATCCCTAAAGGGCTGGTATCTTTAAAACATCTGTTTTCTCAAAGAGATGAATATGTTAAAGGCAAACCTCCCTGTATTCCTGATAAAGCAGAGGATTATGAGAAGATAAATATCGGGGATGAAGTTAATCCTAAATGGATATCCATTGGTAAGTGCTGCTCTTCGGAGGAGAAAAACAAATTGATCAAATTGCTAATCAAATATAAAGATGTTTTCACCTGGTGCTATGATGATCTCAAAAATTTTAGTCATGGACAATTTCAACATCATATTCCCTTGAAACCAAATGCAACTCCGTTTAGACAAAAGCTGAGGAATTATAATCCAAAAGTTGCTGAAGCCATTTTCAGGGAGATTGATAAGATGCTAAAAGCTAGGATTATCTATCCAATTCATCACTCCACTTGGGTGGAAAATATTGTTCCAGTACGAAAGAAGAATGGAGAAATAAGGATTTGTGTTGACTTTAGAAATTTGAACCAAGCTAGCCTGAAGGATAACTATCCCTTGCCTGTGATGGACCACATCTTGCAGACAGTTGCTGGGTCTAAAATGATGTCTATGCTAGATGGTTTCTTAGGTTATAATCAGATAGGTGTGGCTGCTGAGGATCAACATAAAACAGCTTTCACCACATCTCAAGGAACTTTTGCCTATAATCGAATGCCCTTTGGTTTGATTAATGCAGGAGCAACTTTTCAGCGGGCAACGGGTTCATCTTTTAGAGACCTGAAGAACAGAATTATTATTATTTACCTTGATGATTTGACTATTTTTTCCAAGAAGAGAGAAGATCACTTGAGAGATCTGGAGTCTGTCTTGCAAAGGTGTCGAAGCCATGGCATTTCACTCAATCCCAAGAAGTCAGTTTTCTGTGTGACTGAGGGAAAATTGTTGGGACACCTAGTCTCAAAAGACGGAATCAGAATTAATCCAGAGAGGGTCAAGGCAATTCAACAGCTTAGTCTTCCTTCAAATAGGACTGGAGTCAAGTCCTTCTTTGGTCAAATCAACTTTCTCAGAAGGTTCATTCCCGACTTTGCTGAGATTACAAAACACATTGTTGGGATGATGAGTGAAAAACAACCTTTCAAATGGAATGAAGTTGCTAAGAAGGCATTTGAGGATATCAAGGACGCGATTGCAAACACTCCCACTTTGGTAAATCCTAATTTTCAAAAGGATTTTATCATTTACTGTTATGCTTCGGAACACACCATGTCAGGTATTTTGTTGCAGAAAAATGAATTGGATGAAGAGGTTCCCATAGCTTTTATGAGCGTTCCCCTTAAGAAGCATGAGCTGAAATATTCTTTGGTTGAAAAACAAGCTTTCGCAGTAGTTAAAGTTGTTAAACAATTTAGATATTATATACTTCATTCCCATTCAGTTGTATTTGTTCCAAATTCAGCTGTGAAAAGTATTTTGACTCAGCAAGAGGTTGGATTGAACAATAGAGCAACGTGGGTTGCCAAAATTCAGGAATATGATCTAGAAGTTAAGCCTACTAAGCTGATCAGGGGTCAAGGCTTATGTAAATTAATTGCTGAGAACAAAGAACAAGAAGGAGAAGGGCTTCCCACAGTCTTATTGGTAAGTTTGCAAGATCCATGGTTTCTGGATGTGGCACATTATCTTACATATGGAGATTGTCCTAATCACTTGACTCCCAAAGAGAAAAGAAACCTAAAGCTAAAAGCTACAAATTATGTTATTTGGGGAGATGTCCTTTACAAGAAAGGGTTAGATGGAACTTTCTTGAGGTGTGTAGATAAAGAGCAGCAAGATAAACTCTTAGAAGTTTTCCATAATGAAGCTTGTGGTGGACATTTTTCTTCTTTAGTTACAACTTTCAAAATCCTCAGAAATTGTTACTACAGGCCAGGAATGTTCAAGGATGCGTATAGATGGGTGGCCAATTGTGAAAAATGTAAAATATTCTCAGGGAGGCCACAACTTGCAGCTCTGCCTTTAAGGCCTGTTGTTGTTGAAGAACCCTTTAAACAATGGGGATTGGATTTTATTGGGCCTATCTCACCCCTCTCTAGTGCAGGGCACACCCACATCTTAACAGCAACAGATTATTTCACAAAATGGGTTGAGGCAGCCCCTGTCAAAAGAACAACTTCGAAGGTGGTTTGTAATTTTCTCAAAGAAAATATTTTGGTACGATTTGGTGTGCCCCAGAAGATTGTAACAGATAATGCTACCAGTTTCTCTTCAGTTGAAATGACTTCTTTCTATTATGAACATAGTATTTCTCTCTCCCATTCATCAGATTATTATCCCCAGGGGAATGGACAAGCTGAGTCCAGTAACAAAAACATGATTGCTATCATGAAGAAATTGGTGAATGACAACCCCAGAGATTGGCATAAGAGGTTGTATGAAGCACTCTGGGCCGACAGAATAACTCTGAAAAGAGAAATTGGGATGGCACCTTTTGAATTAGTTTATGGGATAGGTGCCCAATTATCTTTACCTCTGGAGCTATCTACAGCCAAGCTGCAAAGTGTAGTTGAGGATCAGTATTTCCAAGATTCCCTAGAGAAGAGGATTATGTATTTAACCAAGATTGAAGAAGAGAGAAACGAGTTGGTTGACCGGATTACTGTGCATCAGGCCAGAGTCAAAGAAATTTTTGATAGAAAGACAAGACCCAAGAAGTTTATGGAAGGAGATGAAGTATTACTGTGGGACAGAAGGAGAGAACCAAAAGGTGCACATAGCAAATTTGACTCGCTCTAGAGTGGGCCTTTCAAGATTCACTAGGTACTAGGTCCAAATTCTTTTAAATTGGAATATCCTGATGGAACCGTTTTACCCCTGTCCTATAATGGACAGGATCTCAAGCTGTATCATCTGTAAACAAGGTCCCCCGTTTTGTATATAGTCTTCCCTTTTGTTTGGTTTTGTGTTTTCCTTTTCCCGTTTTTGTTTTGCCCCGCTCCATTTCCTTTCTCTATTTTCCTTCTTCTACGAAACCAGAGCTTCTGAGTTCTCTACATTTTGCCATAAAATGCAGTCCCCAGTCAAAGCCAATGTTACCTGTTGAGTTGCCATTATTTTATTTATTGGTTGGTAATATTTCTTGAACAAGAGTTGGTTTATCGTACTATATTTTTGGTCATACATTTGCTTCGTAAATCGACTCTTAGTCCTTCAATTTTTACCCATGTGTCATCTTTGTATAAAAGGTTTGAACCTTTGAACCCGAACCATTCTCAAAGTTCAAGGTTCAATGGTTCAACGGTCTTAAGGTTTAGCACTCATTGTCTTCTTATGAGTCGGGTCACGCAGTTACCTTGTCTACTAATATATCGTTGAACCTTCCGCTTGTACTCTGCCGAGGGGTTCAATGGTTCAAGGTTCAATAGTTCACTGTTTTATAATTGGAAACCTTTTACCAAAGCCGTGTAACTTTTTGTTGGTCTACATAACCCTTGCATCGTTGAACCTTCATATTGAACCATGTCTTCACAAGTTCAACGGTTCATGAGTCAAGTCCCTATTTCGGTGAGTCAAGCTTTTGCCTACCTATAAAGTCCAGTTGGCATGTTTGAACCATCATATTGAACCACCGCGTTGAACCATGTCCTAAAAGTTCAATGGTTCAATAAGTTCAAAGTTTTGGTAATTTTGGCCCCGTGTGCTCCCGCGGCTTTCTAAGTCAAATTTAGCAAGAAAGTTGGAGGAAAATTTGTCAAAAACTCATCATGAAACCAAGGGCTCTAATTTAGCGGAGACTACAGATAATCATTGTACTTCATGATGGCGCATGAACATTACTTGTTATTAATGAAGAAATCAAAGTTCACATCTTTTCAAATATTTTTAGCACGTATTGTTCTGAGCGATAATTATTCATTCTGGTAAGTGCCATTATTAACCAAGAACAAGCTAATTTTAGCAAGAAAACATACTGTGCAATGCGGAGAAGGATAGCGCTGGAAGTGTAAGGCTCTCGTTATTCAAGTTTTCGCAGTGAATTCAAATATCTTGAAGGTGAGTTCTGTTTCCCCTGTGCTATTCCGAATTCTTATACTGGAAAGAAGAGCCTCTGGAAATTCTGTTATTTTTAAAATTCGAAGTGTTTTATTATAATCGTCCAAGTATGTCTTTGAAATCTACATGTTTGGGGGATGAACATGGCCCTGGTCTCAGTTACTCTCACTCAGAATTTGGAGATACTGCATTAGTTCAATATGATTTAGAGGAATTCATAGGAAGAACTAGAAACCCTGTTCAAACCCCCACAATGAAGAAAATTGTAGATAGTGGTTTAGTTGAAGCCACAGCCTTTCCTCAGGCTATATTCTACCCAGAGTTAGTTCAAGAGTGTATGAACAGATACGATCCCCAACACAGGTGCGTCAGAAAAGCAGACGGGGATGTGTTATTCCATGTTGACAGACAAACCCTCATGTCCGTGATGAAGATACCACCTAAGGAGGCATATTCCAGTCTTGACATTACTGCCTCCAATGGGTATTTCTCAGAAAAGAGACCAACTTACAAAAGTGTAATAGCAAGGAACTGGCTGTTAAAGTTTCAAAAGGGCGGTTCAAGGCTGCCCAGGCCCCTTACTAGAGATCATTTGATATAGGAAGTAAGGGATATTGTGGTGTTGTTGCACAGACTGAGAGGCAATCAGCATGCCTATTACTGGGAGGACTGGATGTACTTTTTCATACAAGTCATCCTTCAAGGCGAACAATATTTGGATTGGGCTGAGATAGTGGCCGACTGTCTACATCAGAGTTTAAATAATCGTCTGGGTAACAGGGATTTCTATATGTCTTCATATCTGTTCTACTATTTAGCATCCACAAGAGATTGGTTTGACCTACCTCATGAGCCTTTAGATGAGAACAGTAAAATTTATGAATATTATTCACAGTTGCAAAGGAAAAATTGTTATGAAAATTATAAAAGGATTAATGATGCCTTCACTGGAAAGATGACCTATGAACTGGCAGGCAACCTGGGTAAGAGAATGACCAGTGAAGCAATGCAACTGATCAGAATCTACGGTAGCTTTTTCATCCAATTTTCTGAGTTTACTTATATCAGAGTTGGAGGATTTGATGGTGAACCTGTGAAGTTGCCTAGGTATGTATTTGGTCATTTTGTACTGATGGAGGTATGTCGGCAATTGGCACATGTTGATAAGAAATTCCCATCAAAAAGGGGTTGTGGTATCGCTTTTCCTATTGAACTTGGGCATTATTCATGCCATTCAAAGTCTGACGCCTTGAATCTGGAGGTGAACCTCAAAAGGTTCAATTTTCAATTCTTCACTGGTAGGGCTCAATTCGATAGTAAATGGTTTGTCAAAGATAACCTAGATTATGGAACAAGGCACTCAAACCTTCCTAAGCTGGAAGATTATTGGGAAGACTGTCCAGATGAATTTGAGGTTAGGAGAAGGTTGTGGTGTAGACTTTCTTTGGGGCAGATAATTACCCTTAATTTAAACATGGATGTTTCTAGAATTTTTAATGATGATGAACAAGTGGTTGATCCACAATTTGAGAAGGTAGAACACTTACCCATTCCAGAGGTGGACTGGAGCAAGAAAGAGGAAGACAGAATTGAAATTAAAACCCTTCCTGTGATAAGGAGGACTGAGAAATGGTTGAGAGAAAAGAGACAGGAAGGGCTTCAGAGTAAAACTGTCCAACAATTCTCTTCAATGGTCACATCATCACTTCCCATGGACTCTTCTAATCAACCCCTTGCTATCTGTGGTGCAGGTGCATCCAAGCCATCGACTGAGAAAAGCCCTGTCACCAAGAGATCCAGAAGAGTTCTCACGGATATTCTGCCATCTCGTGTTACCAGGTTGAGGACAAAAGGGAAAAGAAAGAAGCAGACTTCTGAAACAATAATTGTTGATTTAAATTCAGAGGAAGAATCAGAAGAGCCTATGGGTGACAAAGAGGCAAGCCCAAATAGAACAGAGGCAGTTGACATTGGTTCACAGTCAGAGGCCGTTCTGGAGACCCCTGAGATGTTAATGATTTCAAATGAACCCTCTGATGGAGAGAAGCCCAGGAAGACAATCTCGGCCCCTGCACCGAAGTGGCTGCAGAGCTCCATATCTAACAAAAAGAAAGTGATTCCTTTTGTTCTCCCTTTAGAGGACATGGTAAGTAAATGTCTGGGGAAGACCCCCAAGTCCAAGAGACTCAGAACAATGTCCAGAATAAATATTGAACCAAACATTGGTAACTGGAGTGTAGAAATAGCTAAGCCAGTAACTGAAGAAGAGGTTCAAGATCCTACAGTGCATGATTTCACTGTGGAGAGGATAGATCTCGGTACTGCCACCAGAGCTGCAGATGTGCACCACCTTGAAGCTTCCACTAAGAGAATGGTCAGTCGAACAATGAAAGATGAGAAGGACAAAAGAGAGTTGAAACAAGCTCTACGTTCAATGGCAGAGTACATTGAGGCCATTAACAATCCTAACCCACAGCCGATCTCATAGGTCCCTTTCTCTTTTGACCCGAAATCACCTGTCAATCAAAAAATGTTAGATCAAGTTCATAGAAGCAAAATGGTCTCAAAAACATTTGACAATTGGTTAGATAGCATCGAACAAAAAGGAACTGAATATATTCATGAACTCAAAGGCATATATGACCTGACTGCTGCCACCATTGAAGATCTTAAAGCACAGGTTGTTGTCTGGGCTAAGGACGAAGGTAAGTGGACAAGTGTAATAAACCAAATAGAGGAAGTTCAGAAATATGGTCTGGAGAAGTTTTTGGCAGAAAAGAACTTGACTGGTGTGGACGAGGATTTGTTATATGTGAACAAAAAGAATATTGAATGGAGGAACTCCATATCCCAACAAGGGTGCTTTGAACTCTCAAAGCTAATCAAGGAGATAACGGAATTCACCCAATCACTACAACATGATTTGCAATGTATCGATGTAAAATACTTAAAAGATGATGGAAAGCCTGTGGAAGATGTTGAAACAGTGATCCAATCCTTTAGAGATAAAATCAACTTTGTTAAAGAAAATGATAATATTCTAATTGAGGATTTCTCTAGGGTTTCTAAA
Source organism: Cunninghamia lanceolata (assembly GCA_027924645.1). Classification (NCBI taxonomy): domain Eukaryota; kingdom Viridiplantae; phylum Streptophyta; class Pinopsida; order Cupressales; family Cupressaceae; genus Cunninghamia; species Cunninghamia lanceolata. Next base: position 195,736 of record BSBN01001304.1, on the reverse strand, counting down.
GTCGAGTCGCTGCTCTATCTCTACATCGATGCACTCCCTGAACACAAGGAAAAGTTTGGGAAAATGCGGAGGGAAAAAGAAGTCTGGAAATCAAGGATGAAGCATATAGGTATACCAAACTTCCCTAAAATTTAGGAGTTCGTTGCTGCCTTTCAGGAGTGGAAGACCCAACATGCTCCCCAGGCTACCGATAACAAATCAGGAGATGCTGACTCGTCACCCCAGTCATAATTTCATTGGCTCATTCTCTTTCAGTTCCTATTTCTGTTATTTCTAGCAATCTTGTTCTTTTATAATCAGTTGTTAAAAAAAAAACTAAATCCCGTATGGGTCAGATTATGTTAACTCTGGGTTTAATTTGCTCAAGGACATGGGTTAAGACATTCATATTTATATGTTTTTATAATTTTGAAGGGGAGATAGTTTTTAGAAAGGAAAAGAAGAAGAAAGTTTTTGGGGCTGAACTGTTGATATTTGACATTATGTGATAATTGTCTAAATAATTTTCATCTGTGAATGAGAAGAAGAACAATTACTGCTTATTTGGATCTGTGCATCTGAATGTGTGGAATTAGATTTTCTGTGTGAAATCTCCTTTCATCTGGTAATTGCTCTTTATTTGGACAACTCATCATATGTGTTCTATTCTTTTCTAGTTCAGCAAATTCAGATGAATGTATTCATGTATTTGAGTGTATCAAAGTAGGATCTATGCATTCTATCCTGTTACTGTATAAGTTTATCGCGTTTATGACATGGTTATGTATGAATGTTAGTCTGCCTTAAGCATTTTCTGGTTAAAAATGCATTTGGCTAGTTAAATAGGTTAAATTCATTGAAGATCTTAAAGGGAGTTGCACCTAAATTCAGAGGGGAACTAATTTAAAAGGTTCACCCATTTGTTGTTTAACTCATTTGTTCTTTAAAAGAGGGGTATAGAGTCAGAATAAATTATTTTCATAATAAGGACAAATCTGTTAACCAACATAACTGACAGAGCATCAGACCTTAACCCGGATGAGAAATTGATGGTGATCAAGATTCTTGAGGGATCATTCATGGTTGGCCAATATGATTGATGACTTCTATAACTATCTCTTTGATACGCATCACTTAGTATGCATGGATTCAGTGGATAGACCAGAGTTTGAGAAAATCTTGAGTATTCTGGATGCTGACTAGAAAGATGTTGAAATCCTTGGTGTGGATATATATACCAGATGGATTTTGATGTGAACAAGTGGATTGTGTGATAGTGTGCAAACAAAGGCAGAGATAAGTGTGGAAGTGGCAATACAGGTCTAGTATGTGACAGAACAACAACACCAAAATAGAGGAAGAATGAAGTGCAGTAGATCAGTATATTGAGCATAATCAGAACTGAATCTTAGCATATGTGGATGCTTCTCATTAGTTCAAATACTTGGTTACTTTCTATAAACTATTGTAGGCAGTGAGCCCTAATTGGCAAGTGCCATTTTGTACTTCTTATTCTTTTAACAAAGAATACAATCTTGGGTTAGTCAACCCGTGGTTTTTCCCTTAACAGGGTTTTCCACTTAAAAATCTTTGTGTTATGTGTTGATTTCATTTCTGCTCTCATGTTCATTTATGCTTATATGTTTTGATACTGCACTATTGTTAAAGAAGAAAAGAAAGTTAAGAAATTTAAGATAACCGATTCACCCCCCCCCTCTCAGTTATCTGTCTTGTTTCCAACAAAAGGTATTATCATATGCATAGTAAGGTAGTCAAGTGTCAGTGAGTGTCATGAAGATACAGTGAGCTCAATTGAAAGTAGTCAATGCCATGTCATGCTGCCAATCTATCATTCAAGGTATATACAGAGTTCAAGATGCATTTCAGAAAAAAGTGTTGGTAATAGTGAGGTTGCACATCCATAGTCATCTACAGGGGGTGTATACATCAGCGTAACAATTGCAACAATATGTCAAAGTAATATGCATTGTCTAAGTTCTGGTTTGATTGTTCAAGTGAATGCAAAGAAAGAATGAAACTGGCACATTCATCAAACCAAGCACAATGAAGTTATAACTATATGAATGCCAAGAATACACATGGAATTTCAATGCTCATACACAGCTTCAAAGGAACAATAAATATTTTTATGTTGTCATGAATAAATGAATATGCTGCTATATAATAGGAAGAGAGTACATACAGGTGAATAAAAGAGTATGATTTTGTTTTTGCATATATAGAAGGAGAGCCAGTTCATGTGCCAGGGGATGGGCCCATTACAAATCTTTGCCATTATTATGCATAAACAGTTTCAAGTACAGTCAAAGAACATATTCAGGAGATAAAAGGATTGGAACAAAAGATGGCTAAAGTACAAAATTAGAGGAAGATAATCATTCATCGTGCTACTACAAAAATGGGGGTCTAGATATCAAGGAGCATGAGTTCATATACCTGAAAAGATTTCTCAGAAATGTCAAAATGGCAGACACAGAGGACAAATATTGAGTTTGGAACTCACAGCCATTAAAAAATGCACAGAGATATCATTATGCCATCCTTAGCCTTATAGAAGCAATTGAACAAGAGATACATGTACTTGAATCCATTTTTTGCATAGAGGCATCATAACCCTTATGGGTTTTATACACAGATTCCAAGTACAAGCAATGTTATATAGCTATGGCCTTCAAAGTGAGCAGAGGTTCTATAGAAATACAATAGCTTTCATAGTGTTTCTAACTAAATGTAAAAGAGAAAATGCTTTCATATCAACGAGTATTCTGAAACCCTTATCTATTTTCATTAAAAAATTACAAAGGCAGAGTAAATGCAAGGGTTCAAGTGACATGGGTTTATTCAAGCATGTCAAACTCATAACAATGAATCATAGCCGTAGCCTGGATATAGAGAGAGAACATCTTATTCAATTCATACAAGCAAAATACATCAGAGAGTTTGCCTTAGCCATGGCTAGCTAGAGGATACCCACTTTGGGTTTTCAAGATATAGTTGTAGACAAAGACTGAAACATGGAGTTTGGGCCATGAAGACACAACAAAACACTACAAATACATATGGCCATGGCCTACCAAAATAAATGTGTTATGAATGTGAGATTCAAACAATGTAAGGTTCAAAAAATGAAACTCACCTTTTTAGATACTCAGAGCCGAAGGATTCTTCTTCTCTTTTTGTTTCATTTTGCTTTCGAATGGAGCTTAAATAGTTGTAGTCATGATGCCTCAAATGGCAGTGAAAAAATAAACACAAATCCATCAAAAATAATGCAAAGGCCGCCATTTGAAAGGTCATTTATATTTTAGAAATTGAAAGGAAATCAAGAATATGAGTCACATTTGTATCAGACAATATTTTACCTTCATTTTCTCTATGAGATCCATGGAGAAATGCAGAGACACAACTAGAAATTGAAGGGTTTTCTCTAAACCCTAGCCATGGCTGCGCTAAGGTAGAGCTCCATCATCTTAAAAATGTAAAAGTAAAATGATGCGACAATGTAGGGTTTCAAATTACTTTTGTTCTAGGGTTCACTTAGAATACCTAAAAGAAATGGTGATTTTAATCACATTTTATTCATTTTGAAGGCTTCAACTAATTCCCCATCATGGTATCATGTTTTTCCTAATGCCTAAGTCCCAAGACTTAGAGTGGTGTTCAAACCTTAGGTTCCCTTATATATGCTATGCCAAGGTTTGATACCTTAAGTTCATTTTATTCCCTTTTGGAGATATATCTCATGCCCTTAGAGTTTTGCAGACCTATTTGGAGGGGCAGGCCATAAAGGCCTTTCATTTTTTATAAAACTCCCATATGCCTTGAAATATTTTTATGACTTTTTATTAAAAAATCAATTGTTATGTAATCTATATACTTGGTGAGTTATAAGCCTTGCATTTCCATTTTTGTAAAAAATCAAATCAAATAAAGATGAAGAATAAAGTTGCAAATCTATTGTAAGACAAATATTAAAGCAATATTATTTATAAATTGCTTTTAATATTTTGTCATTTTATGCTGTTAAAACAAATAAAGCAAATCAAATATCCTTTTTTGGATTTGCTTCATTTTGGGGCAGATATGGACAGGGATTGAGTTTTTTTGGGGTAGACAAAGCAAATTTTTGGTGGGGGCTACCTTGGAGAAGATTTTGGCAACTTTCACACACAGTTTGAAGGCATTTTGGTGGCCCATTTTTTGGCTTTTTTGAGGAGATCAAAAATGGATTTACATGTCTATTATTAGGAGCTTTTTTCTAGTCTTTCAGGGAGATCATTCCATAGGATATATGGTAGATAGTTAGTTGTTTCTTAGCAGTCAAAGTTAGGGAGTTAGAGAGTTAGAGATTAGAGTTCAGATTTTTTGAGTCTTACTCTCACACTGAGAGAGTTGTACTAGAGATTTTGTACTCATTACTCCTTCCAGTTTATAGAGCAGTAGTTTTCCTTCCCATTTGTTGATTCATTTGCAAAATTAATTTGATATTGCATTGTGATAGTCATTTATCCTCTATTTTTTCTTGAATTTTGTGATGGGTATGCAAGCATTTATTATTTAATTCAGGTTGCATGTGTTCTGATGAACCTTCATGTGAAATATTAATGAATTAAGTATAATCAATGGGTTGTGAGAGTTAAGTTATGTGAACTGATTGTGGGTAAGATCTGGTAGGAAATTAAATATTGGTGCATCACCTAGAAGTTAGTTTCAGTTCTTTGTTTTATTTACAGTTATCCTTCTATCCCTTTTCCCTTCGCAAGTCATTTAGATTAGGAAAATCATAAAGAGAACCAGCTCACTCTGGAGATTCACTCTCAACATATATTACCCACAATCTGAGAGTGTTTCCATGTTGCAATAGGATAGCTAAGTTTATCTTTGCTAATGGTGCAATCATGATTGCCAACACTAACACCGTTGTTTGGTAAAGAGTGCATATCCTTGCGAGATAGAGGCAAAAGTAAATTGATAAATGATTGATTGAACACAAATAGATATCACCTTGGAGGTGTATCTCACATGTAGATGAATATCCTTCAACACATGAGAAGATGAAACCAAATATGCATAACGAACACAATAACAAGACAAGTCTACTCTGCCACAATGAATGCTTTGAATGCTCTAAAATCATAAGTGCACCAAAAGTTCATAATCATCTTCTAGTTTACAAATAAAACCCTAAACATGCTTATATATGTATTCCCGCTACAAATTTCATAATTCAAACTTAATATGTTGACAACGGAACCTTTTAACGGTCACATAACCGACATTTAAAATTTAGGTCCTAACCAAATAGGGAAGGACTAGGGTGCGAGTGCCCAATCCCTAGGCCCCATTTTCAAGGCAGGATCAAGTCCAACAATGTCCCCTTAGCCCCATTTGACATAGGTTTTTAGGGATTTTGCATTAGGAGTTAAAATGAATATGCAATATGAAAAACAAGGGACCCAGGAGCTAAACTTAGGAGGTAAAAGTCCTAGGGGGACATTTTACAACATTTAGCCCCTACTTTAATGTATGTATGATCTTATGATCCATACATGCATTAAAGTATGGTCAATACACAACAACCACACCAGGCACTTGAAGCTAATGCATACACAAAGATTGAGGAACTATTTCTAGCCCCCAGTCTTAGGTAGACGTTAGAGAAAACAAGCCTCAGACACGCCAAACACAAAGAAGTTAGTAATAGGCTCGCAAGCCACGGAGAAGATAGTAATAGTCATAGAAGACATAAAGAATAAACTATTGAAGACACACAAAACATGATGAATATAGTGAATGAAGTGATTATTTCTTTTTCATTTTCAAATATATAAATGAATGCAGATACATGGAAAGTAAAAATGCAACATACAACCCCAAATGTAGGAGGGGGATTTCACCACACCCTTTAGGCTACACTTGAGAACAAGCATGCCATACAAAACCCAAAGCATAGTAGGGGCATTTTGTCACACCCTTGAGACTATTCTTGGGAGACAACATGCCATACAAAGCATGAGTGTAGGAGTGGTATTTCACCACACCCTTGAGACTACACATGGGGTAAAACACATGGAAGACACACGAAAAACACAAGCACCGTATAGTATGCCAAAGACATGCTATACATCCAAAACATGACAAAAAAGGTGATGGAAGGAACTTATTGCTAAGCACCCACTATCTCAAACACACTACAGGCACACTTGACTGTTGGGCTTATGCCACAACAACCACCAAAGACATGATTAAGGGAGGATATACCAACCCCACCTACTTAGAGGAATTTTGAAATAAAAATGATGTGCACTAGCTCAAGAGATACACCATCCCTGCCTCCACAAAAAGCTTTGAAAAAAAGGATATGCATGATATCCCACCTCCACAGAGGGCTTATTGATTGCAATATAGAATAAAGATGTGCACTCGCACTAGAGATACAACACCTTGCCTTCACAAAGGGTTTACAAACACGCTTTACTAGTACCATAATCATTAAACAACTTACCTTATATGCCCCCATCTTAAGGTGGTTGATGTCGTGTATCGATATCAAGCATGTTAAGGTAGAGAGAAAACACACAAGGGAACAAGAGATTTTGCAAAACCCATGCCCCCAAAGGTGACATGTACTTAATGATCGCTGAATGTTCCTACAAACACGCACTTCTTAATCTAAGAAATGCATGAAAACAAAGAAGCCAAGGCTACACAAATGGGTTCAAGTCTGAGTATAGCCATGGGGCTTATACTATAGCCATCTCAAAACTGAGCGCAATGACAAGGTGAGACACCTAAAACAATCAAAGTGCACTGAGAAGATGTAATGTTATGATTTGTTAGCATGATAAGACAACATCAAAAAATCACATGGAGTGATTCTACTAGCCAAGCACAGATATATAAATCAAACCCGTCTTCATATATGGACTAGGTCCATTTTCACTTTACTTGTTGAAGGGATAGGTAGTCCATATACGTATATGTTTGTTTTTCATCATCCGATGACTAGGTAGAATCACTAGAAGAAGGTAAACAATAAAATGAGAGGAGAACAAGTGTCATAAGAACAATCATGTAGGAGGATGCCCCTAGGTCATCAACCACAATGATATGCACCTAAGACACAACACACAACAATAAAAATAGAGGAGAAGCAAGATAGAAGAATGATGATACAAATAGAAGAATGGTCACAACAGAGGCAGTCTTGTGGTATCCTTGACCTTACAAGAGTATCAAGGGTCATCCAAGGAGGCCTAAACAATACATAACACATTACAGGGAGAACACAACACAAGAGGAGAGGATACATAAATGAGCAAATAATACTACGACATAGGTGACCACCAAGGTTAGAAATACTTACCTGATACAACCCAATGCTAACAATATATATCTAGCAGTAGACCACCCTTGAGAGAAACTAGAACAGGTGCTACAATGAATGTGGTGAAATGAGGGAGAAATACTTACATGTTTTAGTGGGGTATTACTTGGTGGATAAGTCAGTTCTATCATCTCAAGATATATCATATTTAGTCTTGAAATTGTTGATATTGTAGTAGCATTAGTACACTTATTCACTATCCTCCTAAGAGATGGAAGAATTGATTTGTTTTGAGTGATATTGACATCCATCCATAAGGGATTTAATGTGATAGACCTTTCTTCATTGACTAGTGTTGCTTCTTTTGGAGAGAGAGCATAGGAATGAAGGGAAGGTAAGGTGTTGTGAGGATAATTGTTAAAGTTTGCATCTTTAGTGATGTTAAAAGAATATGCAACCAAAGGAGAGGTAGTCAATGTTTTTAAATCCTTAGTGATATCCAAATGAATTGAATATTCAATCAAAGGAGGGAGATTAAGGGTCTTCTCTTCCTTAGTGATATCCAAGGTGTGTGAACAATCAACTAAATGAGAAAGGTCGATGGGATGATCCATAGAGGTTTCATGTTCTATGGTAGGGATAGAGTTTGTAATATTATTAGATGAATCTCATTATCTATCCTTGGAATACTCTTTGTTAGAGGGGGTTCTTCATTCACTAATGCTTCATCTTAGCCAGAGAGAGCATTGGAATGGAGAGATGGTGGTGATTCTTAATTCACTAATGCTTCATCTTGGCCAAAGAGAGCATTGGAATGAAGAGATGATGATGTGATGTTAAGGGATATGCCAATGAATTAATCCTCTTTCTCCAAAGTGTCCTCATAAGTGGGAACAACTTTGGGAGAGATATCATAAGGTAGAACTAAGTTACCATCACATGTTTTGGCAATAGGAGTCATAGTGGAATGTTTAATAGAGATAAAGTCATTTAAGAGTTCATCTAACATATTGAAGTTATCACTACCAATTATATTATTGGCTATGAATTTAGTAAGATCATCTAATATTAGAGGATATGTTCCCACGAGGCTTGTGAAGCTATCAAAATCAGATATATCGAAAAGGATTTCATATGTGGAACACATAGAAATATCAACGTCATATATGCATGCTATTTATTTCAAGACTTGAGGATATTCATGAGTAAATTTAGAAAAATTATCAATTTCTATGATGTATAAAAATAAAGCTTCCAAAGATGAAAAAAAAAAAGTATCCATGATGCTAATTTGAAAGAACTTCAATACACATGAATTTCACAACGATCAACAAGACAAAATAAGTGAGACTATTTCGCACCAAAGCACTTGTTTGAGGGAAATGAGTACTAAAATACACATGGAGTCCACAAAAAATATAATGGGTACGAGGAAAGAGTATAACACAACAAATCCCAATTGATGATTTTAGAGGTTTTGATCAAAAGATGTGAATGAAGTGTGTGGACAACTAGTGTTGAAATACACACTGTGTAATTAAAAAGATGTTAATTTTCACATAATATAATGAAATAATGCCAATTTTTCAAATGATAACTGAATGAATTATTTAATATGGATGCAAGATCTGAAATTGAAGGTATTTAGTGTGAATTTAATGAAACAACACCAATTTATGTTTGCTTATGTGCCTAAAAATGCTCAAATTTTCCACTTTTTTCAAAAATTTCAATGCAAATGACTAGAAGATGAAGTGTTGTAATGAAATTGATGAGGGAAAGAGAATTAAATCCTTATTATTATTCCAATAATGCATAAATATCCTTCACAACACACCTATAATGCAGATCTAGATAGATGACAAGGCAAAATCTAGTGAAAATGCAAGGATTTTAAACCCTAATTGTGAAATTAAGGCATAAAACTATGCAAAATGATGTATCAATGAAATATAATTAGATTTAAGATGTGAAATAAATCAGTTCAGATCTGAAAATGATGTTACAAGTTCTACAATTCTCAATGCAAGTGCAATTTTAAGGAAAGATGAGTGAATATGGTAGTTTTTGTTGAAATTGACTGTGTAAATGTAAAATTTGAGATGCAAATGCAAAAACACACTATGATGAAACACTACAATAATAAATAAGTCCTAAAAGAGTGTTCAAAGGAGTATTAAAATTTGAAACAAGATTTTAACTACAAACCCTAGCTTTTGGAAAGACTAGGCTATATGAAAAATACACAATTTCAAGCAAAATCTAACAATTTAAGCATGAAAATGCAATGCAAATGATTATTAAATGATGTAATACTATAATTTACATCATATCTGATGTAAAAATCAGAAATTAGATGAAATTTAATGAAATTAATACAAACTACGCAAAAATGCAAGCCTAGGATGTTAATTTTTTTCAAATTTTCCAAATTTTTAATTTTTTTTTGTAAATTTTCAAATGCAATAAGATGAAAATGAAATGAATGAATGTAAATATGAAGTACAACACTTAGTAAGGTGTAAAATTCAATTAATACATGGGTTCACCAAAATGTTATGTAGGAAAAGTGGGAATAGGGTTGATTTGATTGTATGCCTAGATCCTCCTTTCACTACATACCATTCAAGGACATTTAACTGAGTTGAATCACAAATTTTGTAAGAGGATTCACCAACATGTTGCTTGTCACTTGTAATTACAAGGAAATTTGGAATTCACTAATTAATGTATTAATTTAATGCCTGATTATGCTTAAAACCCTAATTATGCACAATCATAAATAAACAAATGAATCCTGACAAATACTTACACACATAGATATCAAATGACATTTAGATAAATACCAGCTTTCAAGATTCCAGATACAGAAAAGTCAAGGGATTAAGAGTAGGTGCCTAAGCTTAGGGTAGGAACTTCTTTAGGGATTTCCAGAACTTGTTTGCTACTGATCACCATTGTCTCAGAGATTTTCTACCCTGTAAATCTGGAGGGCTTCAAGGAAGATGCCCAAGCCCTTGTAGTGCTTTTTACTTCATATACGAGATCTCCACACTCTGTGACAGCCTCCTACAACTCTACTTCCACAGAATATGACACCTGTTACCTACAATCAAAAAGAAGGGGGTTGGGGGTTGTGTTGTTTATGAGCTTGCCTAAGTCAAGCCTCAGAATGGCATTCAAGCCTTCCAACACCATTGTTTGATAAAGAGTGTGTATCCCTATGGGATAGAGGCAAAACCAAATTGATAAATGATTGATTCAACACAAATAGATATCAGCTCGGAAGTGTAGCTCGCATGTAGATTAATATCCTTTAACACATGAGAAGATGAAGCCAAATCTGCATAACAAACACAATAACACGACAAGTCTACTCTGCCACAATGAATTCTTTGAATGCTCTAAAATCATAAGTGCACTAAAAGTTCATAATCATCTTCTAGTTTACAAATAAAACCCTAAACATGCTTATATATGCATTCCCGCTACAAATTTTGTAATTCAAACTTAAGAGGTCAGCAATGGAACCTTTTAATAGTCGCATAACTGACATTCAAAATTTAGGTCCCGACCAAATAGGGCAAGACTAGGGTGTGAGTGCCCAAGCCCTAGGCCCTATTTTCAAGATAGGATCAAGTCCAACAATGTCCCCTTAGCCCCATTTGACATGGGTTTTTAGGGATTTTGCATCAGGGGTTAAAATGAATATGCAATATGAAAAATAAGGGACCCAAGAGCTAAACTTAGGAGGTAAAAGTCCTAGGGGGACATTTTATGACATAACACATGCCAACATTGGTGTCTATATTAGCACATCCATTACAAAGTATTTTTCTTTCCACCTCTTTCCAATGACAATTTATGTGGTAGAGACATCATTAACACCACATTCATTAAAGGGGGCAAAGCTAGGAAGTTCATCAACATAGAATTCGGGTTCTTTTTCTTCAAACTAAAAACTTGCATGTGCACATCATCAACACCGTCATCTTCAAGAATTGATCCATCTAACTAAAGGTATGTGTACACACTATTTTTATAATCCACATAACTATCATATGATGTATATTTTCGTACTTCAACCTCAATAGAACCTGCACTTACAAAATCTTCCTTAAAAGCCTCACTAACACATGGTAGGTCTCAATCTCATGATTTGCAATAGATAACTTAGCATTAACAACACTTGATAATACCATGTTGTACACATATTCTTGTCTCATATTTTCAAGGATGTTAACCGATCCATAGGGCTAGTTAATATTAGTAGGCTTCATCTCCTTAGATAATGAACTTAAGTTAGGCTCAAAAGCCTCACTAAATAGGTCAATACATAGTGATTTTTTAGGTCTATATTATTTAGGGATACTCAAAAGAGAAACAACAAAAAGAATGGGGCTAGGGATGGCTAGAAATTGAGGAATAAGAGTGGTGGTCCTATTATGCAAAAGGGAAAAAGATATAACACCCATGACAGTACCAGCAAAGGTGTGAGTGGCAAAACTAATAGACTTTCCTAATTGTAGAGTTAGAAGTACTGGAAATGCTTCATAAAATATAGGCCTTCTGGCCCCTAGTTAGTGTGGCCTTCTTTTTGTGTTTTGTTATTGTTTCTAGTTTTTTCAATCTATGTTTCTCTACTTGGTAGAACTTTGGTCCTCGTTACAACTTGTTGGTTGTGTTTTGGCTATAATTTTGTAAAGGGTTTATGGTGCCTTAAAAACCACCTTATCATATTTAAAACAACAAATCTTTGATTGAAATATAAAATAGACTTTCCCTCTTGCCTTCTAATATTTGTTAATTCTTATACAAGATAAATAGTGTCAACAACACACATATATTACTCATTGAAGGCTATAACCAAAATATCCCAATAAGAGAAATGATGCTTAGGGAAACAAACCAACTACTCTCTTGAACTCCCACACAAGGACCTAACATAAAAATTCATCCAAATATCTTTTTTTTCAATCTAAAAATATTCCATTAGATGAACAAAGATTGCACATGTGAATCACTTTGAGAATCATCAAATGGATATCAAACTTGGGAAAATAGTTATAGATTTATTTTTACATGGGGCACATGCTATTTGTTGATCAAGACAAGTCTAGCTATTTGAAACCACTAACAAGGGTGGGGTGGAGTTGGAAGGTTAAACCTTTTGAGTCAAGTAGTGGATGCAAGCTAGGATTTGTGTTGTGGCATACCAAGTGTTTATTCCCAAAATAACTACAACCCAAAACTTTAAAACTCTCCTAAATCACCTAGGCTAGGGAATATCATCAGGGTGAGAAGAAGAGGTTTATCAACAAGTTTTGGGCAATTTTGGCCAACTAACAGGAGTCCAGGTAGACTCCTTTGCACTTTGAGCTCAACTTACACTTTGGAGGGATATTCCAAGGGGTATACTTGAATAGGTATCAAGTTCAAACCAGATGAACAACTATAAATACTCGACAACCAAACCCAACCCATTATCTTGACTCCAAAGACTATCACTAAGATAAGAATGACTAGTTGTCACATAACCCTTATATAGTTTATTCAACTATGCAAATGTACATGCACAAGAAGGATGGTTTTTACCCTAAACCATAGGTGAATGATTTGTTTGATTTATAAAAAGTGTTTGATCCCTCTCCAATATGGACCGGTGCCTATTCTCTTGGGTAATAGAGTCATAGAATGCAAGGAGGAAATGAAAGACACAAAAAAGGATCAACAGAACTGGGCATACATTTACATATATGAATTTTGGATAGATCTGAATATAATGGACATACTTAATGATCTAAAATTGAACTGCAATGATTCATATGATACAAAGAAATGGCAAATACAAGCCTTGTATTAACTTAGGGGTTGTCACACACCTCCAAACCTCTGTTACAATCATACCAAAAAAAGTGGCAAGGGAAAATATACAACTATTTTATATATTTACCAAAATCAATACAAACTCATGTGGAGGCATACCATTACAATCAAATATGCATTACATATCCTTCCTACTCTATGCTAAGTAAATCCCTTCGCTAAAAAACTAGATAGATTCATGTGTGGATGCTAGAGAAACTCCTTAGGATCTCCCAGACTAGACAATTGGCTCAGAGACCAACCCTCAATACATGTAAAAAATTATCATATATAGCAATCAGCTCCCAGGCATTGGAAGATTTGGTCAACAAGCAACCATGCTGTAATGACTGTGGCCCATGACCTCTATTAGAAGAATCAATAGAAATCCTAGGTACCCATACCCTGTATACTGATTCACATCCTTGGAAGGACCTGCAAAAAATATACTCATTGAAACACTACATCTTTACATTAAATTTGGGGTACCTACGCATTGATGGCAAACACTATTCTAGTAACCATCTTGACATAATTGTTTCTGCATTTGTGCCACACATTTGACCTTTAATTTAACTTTGCCTTATCAGCAAAAATATCCCAGTGTGAACTTGTCTCTACTTGCTTCATCGACACATTTCTTCTTTTGCTTGTTTCCTTTGTTTTCTCCTTATTTTAAACATTAGTCAATAAAATTTTATTATGCTGAACTAGGTGGCTTTTCCCCTTATCAGTAAGTTTTCACTTTTTAGAACTTTACCCCTTAGCACCCTTTTTCATTCTTTATCAGCAAATGCCAAAATTTGTGAACTTGAGCTATTTTACCTTCTTTGCCCTTGTCAAAAATTTACATGAGTTTTGCCGAACTTCAGAAACTTCATCCTTCTTCTCCTAGACATATTTGCCTTATCAGCAAAATTGAAGAGTCATGAACTTGGCTTTATCCTTTGGTCTTATTTGCCTTATCAGTAAATCCTAAATTTATCGAACCAAGCCTCTATCACATCTTTTTGCCTTTATCAACAAATCCTCAAATTTTAGAACCAATTCTACCTTGTCATTTTCTCTACATTTTGTCTTATCAACAAAAAGGCACTTTTGTGAACCTTGCCTCCTTTCTTCACTATCAAAAAAATGGCTATTGGTGAAACCCCTTGTTGGCAAACCTAGAGGTTTACAAACCTCCAACTTCACTGATAAAGCCTTTTCTTTGTCTTCTTCCTTTGCCTTAGAAACTTTTGCACACTGGGCCACTTTATTCTATCAATGAAAAGGCCATTGGATGAACCACATATTGATAAACCTTCAGGTTTTCTAACTTTGCCATTTCACCGACAGAAGACTTCTTCCCTCACTCTTTCAGACCATGGGCTTCAGACCTTCCACATTTCACCTTCCAAAAGGAAGAAGAAATGAAATGGAATTGTCTGCCTTCCAGTGCCTTCAACACTTAGCATAAAGAAGAGAGGACCCATCGGGGATCATCTATTGAGCCTTCCCCATTTTGCCTTCCAAAAAGGAAGAATGAGGAGCTAGTCCTTGGACTCCACTAAATACTTGATACTTAGAATATTTTCCATGTAGACCTATTAGGCTTTGAGGCTTCTTCGATTCCTCTTACCATCAAGAATACCAATGGCCAAAGGCCCGAGATCTGACCTCTGAAACACTTAGAGGAAAATAGCTCATTAGATTTCGGCCTTTGGGTCCTCTACCTTCCAACTACAACACTAAAGAAGCCTAAACTACACAACTCTGAAGTTTGATGCTTCAAAGCATTTCTCCATACTTAGAATAGTTTTTCATCTCTTTGAGTCGACTTCAGCCCTCAGCCCTTCTTTGCAATGCTTACCATTAGGAAGACAAAAGGCAGGAACTCCGACCTTCAAAACTCCACCAAACACTTAGAATTTCAACACTTAGACAATTTTCAGGGCCAAAAGGAGAAGCACAATGGAAGGAGGAAGTCTAAAACTCTGACCTCTGACAAAGGGAGAAAACACAAGGGAATACTTAGAAATTTTTGAGACTTAGTCATTTTTGAGCTTTTCTCTCTTACATTTTCAAATGGCTATCACATGAAAACCTATGATAAATGTCTCTGATTAGTTATAAGCTATAGGCTCAAGTGGAAATCAAATGGAAGTTGGAGGCAAAATGGGGCATTTTGGGGACTAATTTTTTAGGTGTCAACACTAGCTCTGGTTGGGGACGTGTGCCAAGCATTGGCACAACGAGAATCTAGAATATCTCCAGGCAAACCAACACACAAACACATGAAGGGACACACACACAAAACATATTTACAAAGAAACACACAGTCAAAAATGAGTGCAGCCAAAATTTTGGGACACTGTAGGCCACCCCTACAAAAAATTGAATGAAGCTACTTGCCTCTATCAAAGACAAGCCTATTGAAGGAGTTGATATCCCTCAATGCTTTTCTGCATTGATCACCCAACATCAGCAACAAAAAGATTTTGCATGCATGCACATACAAAATATAGACATTAATATCATCATGCTGAGGATTGAAATTTTTTTTACCAGGGTAAGGAAACCATAAACAATATGATTCATCATCATGTTGACTCACATATAAGCACTCACCTTTAAGTCCCATGTCAATATGATGCATTTCTAGGCCTGCATAAATATCAGCATGAAGGAAACTATCAAGTTGAAACTCATCCAGCCCAAGTGCGGTCTCATACTGGGCTATATCATATGACTGTTCAACTTCTTGTGGCCTAGCTGTACTGATGCTAATGCCTTCCTCAATGATTGAATCAAAGGCATGATTCAGATTTAATTCACCATCATTAGCATATAACTATAAAATCTGAGGCACTTCAAGTGAAGACTCACAATCTTTAATTTGCCTCTCTATTTCAGATTCCTTGGTACATAGTACTATGTAAAATTTGCTGCTATGAAAATCAAAAATGATTTTCTCCTCATCACCCTACATGTCAACAACTTGACCCACACTAGAAAATTTAGCCCAAATGTCATCAGGCCCAGCCAACGAGCTCAAATATAAGCTCTCAACATGATCCACATTTATCAGAGGTAATTGTTCCAAACAGAGCTCTAAAAAATCATTTGTTTCACAATCTTCAAAGAAGGAAAGAATTACCTCAGAATCACTTGTAGCTGTAGCATTACCCTCATGATGTCCAGCTAAAGCATAACTCACATCATCTTCATGCAAATAAGTATAACCTCATTGTCATCATTAGGGATAAATGAGGGTAAGATACCAAACAAGAGACCAGTCTTTTGTTCACCCTCAACATCATTTTGTACCTCTTCTCTTTCCACTTATTGTCCATAGGTAGCCATGTCACATTGCATAAAACTTTCCACCTCAAAAGATGACAACTCAAATTCATTGGTCCCAACGTCATATTCAAAAAGGGGATTATCCATGCACTAATAATAATCCGAAATAATGCTATTACCTGATGGACTTGCATACTCTTCCTAAAGGGCATTATCTCTTATGCTCATCTCTTCATCATCATTTGCTTCATCAGCATATGTATGCATTATATAATCAACTACCTAATCTGATTCATTCAATGCCTCACTTGTATACATACCTTCCAAGCAGTCTACAATACAACAACATGCAATAGGGTCAAAATTCTCTTCACCAGATTGGATGTCATCATTTATTTGTTCATTTTCATCATCCATTGATGACTAATCCAATTGAATGTGGGTGTAGTCACCATTGTTTTCATCTAAATCACTCTCATACATTGCACTAGTACCTTCCTCTACCCTTCTACATACATGCAATCATTACTTTCTATTGTGTCTGGATCATATGAAACATCCACATCCCTGTTGTCTACAACAACCTATTCATTATCAGCAACCTCTTCATTTGAGGATATATTTTTTGTAATCATATCCTACTTAACTTTGTCAACATAATCAATGAACACATAGGCCTGTTGAAAACCCATTAGATTGAATTCCTCCCATATAGAACTTGAGTTTATAGAATTGTCCTAAGCTCTCAAATACATATTAATACACACAGGATGACTATGTCTAAATTTTTCTAGGAGGTGAGACAAGGCCATCACAAATCTATAGTTGAGCTCCATACTAGACTCTCCTTCTTGCCTTCTGATATTATCTAGTGTTTGGACAAGAAAAATAGGATCTAGACTACTTAAAAAATCTTCAAAAGCAACCACCAAGTGATCCCAAGAAGCAAAATACTGGTCAAGGAAACTAACCAACCACTTTCGTGCTATTTGACATAGAGATCTTACAAAAAATCTCATCCACATATCCTCATCTCCAAATTTAAATTTATCCATGAAGTCTGAAAATTCATCAATGTGTTCCTTCCCATAGAAAACCCCACACCCATCAAATAATGACATATGATTGTAAATATTTTGGGTATTGTTGTTCATAACTGATCGATGAGAGGTCCAGTTGTCTATAAGTGTTTTCATTTGCAATAGGAGGAGGACGAGGAAAAGAACAATTGGGAACAACAAGAGGGGAATCAAACCGCGACATGGACTAATGCAACCTGATTCGACCTGCTAATTCTTTTTCTTACTATAGAAAAGACTCTAACAAATGCTTTTCTTTTTCAATTTTATTCTGCAGCCAAGATTTTTCATTTCTATTATGCAAGGGTTCAAAATTTTTTGGGTTTGTAAAATTGGCAGGGCTATGATTAGAAAATGCATTACTGGGATGGTCAAAGGCCATATAGTTCCTAGGGTCTTCAACAAAAGAAGATGTAGGGAAAGAATCCTCCTTAGGGTATCCATATTCATAACAGTTGGCCATGATCAACTACACACCACTTGTGAAGGACAAATGAAAGAAAATGACATGTTCCTTTACTGAGAAAGAAACCATGGTCAAGGAAGAAAGAAAAACTTGTACCTTAACCAGCTACAACCTCCTTGAAATGTGCACACAATAGCAACACTTTGTTTTCCTTTAACAGTAGAGTCACCATCTCAATGAATGAGGAAATCCCTTGAAGCGTGACTAATCTCCAAGGGTTTAGAACTAATTCTGGGTTGCTCACACCAACAAAGTCTTCAAATATTTATAACCCAGCAATACATTGGCACCAATCTGTTTGAGTAAATTGAAAGGCTACCAACTTACCCACAGCAACAGACTGTACAACTGCAAACATGCTATTAGATAGGTCTAAAAATAATCTAGCTTCCTAAAACCTAACAAAGGCTAATGTAATTTCTTCCCTGACAATGGCGCTAGAATGTTGGTGTAAGTTGGCGGGCTACCAACTTACCCAAACACACTGAAAAACTACAAACTACTATAGGGGCCATCAGAATAATTCATCATTTTGTTTCATTCCCTGGCAATGGCACAAGAATGTTGGTTCCCAAAATAACTACAACCAAAAACTCTAAAACTTTCCTAAATCACCTAGGCCAAGGAATGTCATCAGGGTGAGTGGAAGAGGTTTATCATCAAGTTTTGGCTGATTTTGGCCAACTTACAAGAGTGGGTAGACTCCTATGCACTTCAAGCTTAGCTTAGACTCTAGAGGGAAATTCCAAGGGGTATACTTGAATAGGTATTGAGTTCAAACCAGATGAACAACTAAAAATACTCAACAACCAAACCCAACTCATCATCTTGACTCCAAAGACTGTCATTAAGTCAAGAATGGTTGGCTGTCACATAACCCCTATATAGATGATTCAATTGTGTGAATGTACATGCACAGGAATGATGGTTTTTACCCTGAACCATAGGTGAATGATTTGTTTAATTTATAAAAAGTGTTTGATCCCTCTCCAATGTGGACCAGTGCCTATTCTATTGGGCAACATAGTCATAAAATGCAAGGAGGAAAGGAAATACACAGCAAAGGATCAACATAACCAGACATACATTTACATATATGACTTTTGGATAGATCTGAATACAATGGACATACTTAATGATCCAAAAGAGAACTACAATGATTCATATGTAAGAAAGAAATGGCAAAGACAAGCCTTGTATTAAATTAGGGGTTATCACACACTTCCAAACCTCTGTTACAATCATACCACAAAATTTGGCAAGGGAAAATATACAACTGTGATAATATATTTACCAAAATCAATACAAACTCCCATGTAGACATACCATTACAATCAAATTTGCATTACATATCCTTCCTATTCTATGCTAATTAAATCCATTCACTAAAAAACTAGACAGATTTGTGTGTTGATGCCAGAGAAACTCCTTAGGCTCTACTAGACCAGACAATTGGCTCATAAGCCAACCCTTAGAACATCTAAAAAATTATCATATATAGCAATTAGCTTCTGGGCATTGAAAGATTTGGTCAACAAGCAATTGTGTTGCAATTGTTAGAAATGAAAGAACAACTACTCATTGGAAATCTGATTCAAATATATGTTTAATGATCTTTAACAGTGTATTATCAATGGAGATTATAACATAGAAAAGAAACTATGCATCACAAAAATACCAAATCAGAAAACTGAACACACAACACAGTGTTTAATGTGGAGAAAACCCTTTTGGGTAAAAAAAATCCACACATGAAAGAGGCCCAAGTTTGCATTAATATGAAAATAATTGTACAATACAACAACTCCACCAATCGTCTCTTCAGTCTTCAACCTGACAGCATTTTGGCAGCACCTGAGTACCTAAAATCTGTATTGCAAGAACAAATACAATGGAAAAATACTTATAGAAGTGTTTTCCCTCCAATCTAGGTGTCCATTTTCTGTATCCTAAGATTCCCCCACATGCAAACATTAAATGTTGTCATACATGCAACCTCCATGTGTCAAAAGATGCCCATGCAAAGTTGGCCACCCAAAGTCAAGAATAGCATCTTACAGCATCTTATGACATGTCATAACCATCATAGATACCATGAAAGTGTATCTTCCCAAGACAGGCACCTGGGGCTAAATATAACAAGTTACAACTAATGAATATCTGTCATATGCGTCATAGTGTCATATAATCTTATGACAACTTGCAACTATCATAGATTCTTTACATGCACCCACCAAACATTATGACATGCATCATATATGCTAAAAGTAGTAGATTCTCTCTATTCATATGCACCAGACAACTAAGAGGGGGGTGAATCAGTTGTCCAAAAAACTTAAACACTTCTTCAATTAAACATTAATCACTTATCTACAATTATTATGATTTAACAATGAATGCATGAAATCAAAAACTTAACCACAGATACAACATCAAACACAAGAGACACCAGATTTTACGTGGAAAACCCCAAGGTGGGGAAAAACCATGGAAAGGATTAGCTCTCAATATATTACAATCTCGAAATAATGATGTTTAGGCTTGGTCACTCCACAGGCCTAAACATACTGGATCAATGCCGTAAAGAACAACTAGATCTAACAGGCTCACTGCCTCAACCCTAAACCTAGCAAGATTACAATAAGGGCTATTAAACCCTAAGGGCTGTTAAACCCTACTGGTAGCTCACTACCATGATCAATACCCTTTTTATGTCTATGATTAAAGTACAACAATTCCTCTGGTCTGCTCTGGTCTGCTCTGCCTTTTGGACCTTTCTAATTATCTTTCCATCTTCTCTCAAGGACATCTTGTCCACAACTCAACTACAAGTATGTATACACTTCAAAAACCTTGGAATGATCATCAAGGTTGGCATTACAATCATCAACCATTGGAACAATCTCCAAGGTTGGTATTTCAAATATTTACAAAATAGGTCTTGACCTATTCCAACATTATGCAAAGGGGATGAAGAAAAAGTGTACGCAGATCATGCCACACCTTAGCTGGGATTCAAACATGATCTTTCACACTTCATCATGCTTCCACAATCTTCTAGAGATCTCCACAATCACTAGAGTTAACCAAGTCGGCTAAGACTAGTTACACGCTACATTATCTAGGAACAAGCTTCAAGCACAATCTCAATTCCTTAACATGGACCAGTGTCAAGATAGGAACATGATCAGGAGACATCCACAAGCATGTTATAATCATCAAGAGACCCCGCACAACCTTTAACCACTTTACTTATAAGAATCTTCACACCGGAACACATGAACTTCACTATCTTCAATTGTCATGAAGGAAAGATAGCTTGCAGACCACCAAACCATGAACCATTGCAACTATAAGCACTTATCATCATCCTAGACTTCTCTCTAGAACTGCAGAGCAAAATACTTTATTGCAGAGGAATGCAGAGCAGAATACTTTTGCCCTGTCCCAACTGAACTTATAGAAAAAATAGGTTTTACTCTAGTGAATGTAACTCTCTTAATTCTTCACACTGGAGGCTCAAACTTAGGATTTAGCATATTCAGACATTCCTTTATGTAACTTCTAATCCGCAGACCAAGATCTTCATCCAGCAAGAAATGTGGAGCAATCTACCAGACTTTTCTTTCAACATACAACTCACTATCTATACTGCACTTTACTGTAACTCACTTGTTTCTTTCAGAGAGGCTAATTTTCTCAATATCCTCAACATACAAAGCTTCTAAATAAGTAATAGAATAAGATACAATTAACACTAATGACAACAAAGATATGTTGATATCAAAGACAACACCGATTAGGCACATACTTGCAACAATCTCCCCCTTTGTCAATGATGGCAACGTATGATGTGAAAAATTGTGCAATAGTCATTAAGATAATATACTCCCCCTTTCTCTTTACACACCTGCACTCTTTCTTTCTCCAATATTCTCCTCCTTTCTCTTTACACATCTACACTCTTTGTCTATCTAAGTTTATCACATGACTTCTCTCTCCCTTTGACATCAATGGCAAAGGGCACATACTTGCACTCTTCTGCTCTGATCCAATCTCTTTTCTGAACTCTCTAACTACTCCCCTTAAGAAGTAGCCCTCAAAGGCATCAATCCAGATCTTTGAGCACCTCTGAGATGATGCACTATTGTGCATCATAGTTTAGAGCAGGAGGGGTGATAACCCCTAACTTTTCTTTGAGATACTCAAAAATATCCTTAGGTAGAGGCTTGCTAAAAATGTCTACAGTCTGATCTTTGGTAGAAACATACTCCAACTTGACTTCATTCTCTGTCACCTTTTCTCTTAGAAAATGATACCTAATGGATATGTGCTTTGTTCTTGAATGCATCATTAGATTCTTTGATATGTTTATGGAACTTGTGTTGTCACAAAAGATTGCAATTGGATCTTCATACACAAATCTGATGTCCTTCAAAGTCTGTTTCATCCATAACACTTGAGTGCAACCGCATGCTGCTGCAATGTATTCTGCTTCTGTAGTAGACAAGGATATTGAATCATGTTTCTTACTTAACCAAGATACCAACCTTTTTCCCAAAAAGAATGCACCTCCACTTGTAATTTTTCTATCATCCACATCTCCAACCCAATCTACATCAGTGTATGCATTGAGAGTAAAGTCACTATCCTTAGACTACAACAAACCATAATCCATTGTACCTTTTAAATATCTCAGAATTCTCTTGACTGCCATCACATGTGATTCCTTGGGTTCTGCTTGAAATATTGCCATAAGACATACTGCATGCATTATGTTAGGTCTGGTTTGAGTCAGATAAAGTAATCCTCCAATCATAGATCTGTACCTTTTCTGGTCTACCATGGGTGAGTTATCATCTTTACTCAACTTACAACTAGTTATCATAGGTGTGCAAACTAGTTTAGAGTCTTCCATCCCAAATTTCTTTAACAACTCTTTCACATACTTAGACTAAGAAATGAAGATACCTTTATCTGATTGACTTATTTGCAGACCTATAAAGAATTTCATCTCTCCAAACATGGACATTTCAAATTCACTTTGTATTTCTCCAACAAAAACTAAGCACATACCTTCATTGACTCTAAAAATAATATCATCAACAAAGACTGTAGCAATCAAGATTGTTCATCATTGATCTTGAAGTAGAGATTGTTGTTTGTAGTACCTTTACTAAACCCTATATGTATCAGATACCTATCCAACCATGCATACCATGCCCTAGGGGTTTGCTTTAATCCATACAAAGCTTTCTTCAATCTGCATACCATGTCACCCTGATCTGATTACTGAAATCTTTCTGGTTGTTCAATATAGACTTCTTCTTCCAACTCTCCATTTAAGAAACCAGAATTCACATCCATTTGGTAAACCTTGAAATCTTTGTAGGATGCAAAGGCCAAAAGCATCCTAATTGCTTCAATCCTTTCCATGAGAGAAAAAATTTCTTCAAAGTCTATTCCTTCAACTTGAGTGTATCCTTTGCATACCAACCTTGCTTTGTTTCTTACCACTTCACCATTCTCATTCATCTTATTTCTGAAGACCCACTTTGTGCCAATTACATTCTTATCTGTTAGTCTAGGAACAAGATCCCAGGTCTGATTCTTCTCTATCTACATCAATTTCTCTTCCATAGCCTTTGCCCAATTCTCATCTTTGCAAGCCTCATCCACAGTTTTAGGTTCAATCTTGGAAATCAAACAGAAATTTACTTATTCTTCTGTAACTTTTCTTCTGGTTAAGATCCCTTTTCTCTTATCTCCTATGATTTCATCTTCAGAGTGACTAAGTTTTACATACCTTGGAGTTTTGGTAGCACTTACCAGAGCTTGTTCTTCTTCATCTGAGCTGTCTTCATGCTGCACCACTTCTGAACCATCCTGATCATCTAACTCATACCCACTTGATTCTGAAGACCTTTCCTTATATTCATCAACTTTAACATTTGCACTTTCAATAATCTTATTCAGCCTCTTATTATAGCACTGGTAGGCCTTGCTCTTAGTGGAGTAACCAAGGAAGATTCCTTCATCACATCTAGCATCAAACTTGCCTAAATATTTTTCTCTTTTGATATAACATTTGCTACCAAAAAATTTGAAATATTTCATAGTAGGAGCTTTACCATGCCACTATTCATAAGGAGTCTTAGAACTATTACCTTTTACTTGGACTCTATTTAGGATATATACAGTGGTGTGAATTGCCTCTCTCCAATATGCTTCTAGAAGATCATCTTCCTTCATCATGGTTCTAGCAGCTTCTTGAACTGTTCTATTTTTCCTTTCAACAACTCCATTTTGTTGTGGAGTTCTAGGCATAGATAGTTGTCTCTTTATTTCATGTTCTTCACAAAAGAAATTGAATTCATTTGATGTGAACTCTCCTCCTCTATCTGACCTCAGGTATTTGATTTTGAAATCCATCTCATTTTCAACCATTGCCTTAAATGCCTTGAACTTATCTAGAGCTTTAGCTTTTTCTTTCAAAAAGGTGACGCAAGTCATTCTAGAATAATCATCAATAAGCAACATGAAATACATGTCTCCTTGCAAATTTCTTACTCTAGTAGGTCCTCACAAATCTGTATGCACTAGCTCAAGTAGTCCTCCAACTAATTGGTCCTTGCTTTTGAAACTTGTTCTTGTCTATTTCCCAAATTGACACTCCTTGCAAATAGGATTAGTACACTTCACAAGCTTAGGTAGATCTCTAACAGCCTGTGTAGTACTTATCTTCATAATATTATCAAAATTTATGTGACACAACCTTCTATGCCATAACCAACTCTCATTAGTTTGAGCCAACAAGCAATAGTTATCAGTTCCTTTCAAGTGAGATATTACCTCTGGTCTTCTTACCAGTTGCAATGACTATTCTAAAGCTTTCCCTGATCTTGCATCCATTGTCCTTGAATCTTAAATCATATCCCTTGTCACACATCTGACCCACACTCAAAAGATTGTGCTTTAATCCTTTCACATACATCTTCAGTATTATGCTTGCCACAAAAAAAATAGATCCTTTTCTACAAATCTTACCAGCTTTATCATCTCCAAACCTAACCCACCATCATATCTTTCCAAACTCAAACTTACTTTTGTCACTATTCATGTGGTGAGAGAAGCCACTATCAATAACCCATTCATCCTTGTCCTTAATGACCTAAGTAGCCAAAGCACTTTCCACTAGTTTTTCTTCCTTCACAAAGCTAGTAGAATTAGTAGACATGGGATCTTCCTTAATAGCAATAAAAAAAGCATTCATTTCTAGAGGTGCTAGCATTATTTGGTTCACCATTATCTGATACTCCTTCATCATCATCAAAATCTTCAACATAATAACACTTGTTTTGGGTCCTAGGCCTGTTCTCCTATCTTTTTCTATTTCTTTCAATTCTTTCAGACATCTGGAAGCAAAATGACCTACTTTACCACAGGAAAAACATTTGAAAGGTAATTTGCCTTTATACTTACTAGATCCTCTTTGTAGTCTATCCACAAAGTTGGCTTCAAACTCATCATCAGATTCTACATTGTACTTTGTTGATCTGGAAGTTCTTCCAAGAGTAATGGCTTTGAAGATCGTCTCAACTTTCGGCAGAGCATCACCAAACTCTCTCATTTCAAAGGTAGTAAGCTTACCAAGCAATTGATCCCTGTCAACCTTTTTTACTTGCATGAATTCTTCAATTGCAACTACCTTGTGATAGTAGGACTTGGGAAGAGATCTGAGAATTTTCATCACAATTTTCTTATCGTCGAGAGTTCCCCCTATGGATTTTATTCTTGTGACAAGTGAAAGGAAGCTAGGTGTGCGGAAAATGCTTCCTACACTAATCTAATGAGGAGAGGGCTATGCAAATTCAACTTTATCCTAACTATTACAGCAATGTTAAACCATTAACATGAGATATTGTAGCAAAACACAAGAACCAGAAAGAAGACAAAGAGAGAGAGACAAGATATACGTGGGAAAAACCCTTATGGATGAAAAACCCCACTCCAAAACACATCTCAAATTATTATAGTAAACAATAACAGATTACAATATAGTTTTAGAGCCAATGCTCTTTCAGGAGTCTTTAAATGTCAAATCTGGAGATATTCCGGCAGCATAATAGTACTTGGACCAAAGTTATCTATCTCCCATCCAAGCACCTATTTATATACAGTTTACAAGGCAAATATGGAACCTTCTAGAGATGGGCATCCATCTTGGACCCATGCCCCAAAACCCACGCCTAAGGACACTTGTCCAACATCCCATCCTAAAGTGGGTGCCTAGTCCCAAGATAGGTTATGACAGATGCTCTTACGCACCTTACAGCTATCATAGAATCCGTCATACACTGACTAAAAATATCATAGTCCTCTTACATGTCATAACCTCCCTTGACCGCCCAAAGATGCCTTTCTCTCATGCAGAGATACTCACCGACACTTGTCATTAATTAAAAATCGTTTGAGGTTTCAGGGGCATTGCCCCTGAGCCCCCATGAGGCACTACCCCTGGACCCCACAAGGGGCTACACCCCTTGACCCCATCTTGGGGGCACTGTCCCCAAACCCCCGTTAATTATTCAAGGTGGAAACCGCGGTTGCCAAAGTCACCAAAATTTACCCTGCTGCATATACACAAGGTGCTGACTATACCAACTCAACATGGGATAAATAAATACAACATTAGAAATTTGAAAAGGTTGAGACACCTTAATTCCCAACATTCTCCCACTTGTTGAACACCTTGCAAGGGCCAAAAGCAATGACAAGATCTAACTGCTAGGGGCCAAGAGGCCCATAGACTCCAAACACCATCTGAACTTCTCTATGCCCACTAGTTTCATCAATGCATTTGCAACATTCTTCAAAGTATCTACCTTCTCCAAATTTACCTTTCCATCCTCAACCATGTCTCGCACGAAGTGAAACTAAACATCAATGTGCTTTGTTCTAGCATGGAAAGTTGGATTCTTCGCAAGGCAAATTGCACTCTGACTGTCACAACTGATCATGATCTGACCTGCATCAACACTGTTGATGTGTAAAATTGCACAGGTTCCAACACCAACATGGGAAGTTTCAGGAATGTGGGACTTGCTACCTGAAACAACCTCCAGCTTTTAAAGAAGCTGGCTCTTCTCTATCTTGTATGGGTTTTGGGAAAAAGGGTAGAAATTAATAGAATTAAAGATACAGTTAAAGCAAATCTATCTATGGCGATGCGCCTGAGTAATAAGTATCTCTCTCAACTTAAGCACAATGAAGCTATTCTCAAGATTCAATTACATTAAAGAGCAAATGTTGCATGATTAACATAAACAGATATAATGAATAAACTCAAAGGCTCACGAATAGACAATTTACAATGACACAGAAAATATCAACCAAGGCATAGAACTCTGTCTTTCTCATTAATTTTCCAGCAACATAAGAGGCATAGATACATGCACAGTTACATTTACTTTTTGAATCAAGAATAACAAAAATAAAGGCAAAATGATATTCACTAGTCACTGCAAAAAGTCTCAAACTTCTCTATTGAATCTCTAATAGAAAATATCTCTAGCAAAATTATCTATGAATGAATCTATGTATATCTATCTATCACCAATGTTACATATTTATAACACAGGATTGACTCTAGATCGTCTGCATGATCGAATCCCAACGGCCTAACTGAACTGGAGCTAACTGGAAGTCCCTGACACTTAAAATCTTTTGGATCTGCAAATAGTTACAATAACTGCAAGTCCATTGGCTATGGCAAAAACATGTGTGGCGCATCCCTTCTATAGGGAAAAGACACTTGGTAGCATCCGTACTCTTTAAATAATAAACTCTGAGACACATGGCAGTGTCCACACATATATAACTTGAAACTTCTTCATCTCTCAGGAGAAACAGGAAACTGACATATGGTGGCGTCTGCAGCAACTAGAAATAGATATGTGTCTTTATCTGCTGCTTCTCGTTGAGCTGTGTCTCTATATTCGGGCAGCCCCTGCTTGTGACAACTGTCGCGATCCGCTACATTGAAACTTAATGAAATATTAGAAATGGGGTCCACAACTCTTCGCTTGCTAAGGATCAAACAGGGACAGGTGGTAGCTTCTGTAGTCTCCACTATTTGGTACGTGGTAGCTTCCGCATGCTTCTTGAAACATTAGAACCCTTTTGAGACTCACGTGAAGCCTAACACATGTTGGGCTCTGCAACACCGAAGAAACATTTATTATCGTTGGAAGAAAGGGGCAAAAGCTTTTACTTGGGTGCCGCATCCACCACGTGGCACATTCTGCATCACTGAACCTTTTCACTGGGGCCTACCTCCATTTATTACTTTCCATCAAAGGATATATAAATAGATACACAGAAGCTGACACTTGGCAAGCTCCACGGCTATCACAAAATACACATGGCTTCTTCCACGAGCACACTGAAACTTTATAACTGTGTCTCCGCATGCAACACATGGCATCTTCTGCAGGGTCGCAACTTAAAATGTATTAGAGACATTTAATCCACGTGGCACGATCTGCTGAAAAAGTTGTAACTTAGTAGAAACAAAAGCAGCTTAAACCATAGCTCAACACTTGTTGGACTTCGCGGCACTGGCAAAAAGAAACCCGCAGCAATAGTAAAATGAAACCCTTGTAAACCCTCGCGGCCATTCTCAAAAATATTTATATACACAGAAACTGAAACTCACGGGCATGTTGCTGAAAACAAAATGTAGAGTTTTATACTGTATAGTTCTTGGCAACCAGTAGGGATTTTGAGCCTGCTCAGAAAGAACTCAAAACTTGGAAAAATATATGTATATGAAATACAAGACAGGGTCACAAATTCTGCAAAGTTGTCTAATAGACAGACCATTTTGAATCTGAGAGTCCCTGTTTGCTCTATAAATCCTGAAAGGCAAAATCAAGATTTATAATGTCCTTGTGAGAAAACTTCTGCAGAATCTGAACCACAGTCTTCAATTGAAACTCTAATTGGGCCATCGGGATCAAGACAGCTTCTACCTCCTGTATCGATGAAGAATCACTTAAACCTTGAAAAATAGATTGATCATTTTGTCTTATTAAAAGTAGGGTCTTAATCTCATTAATCATCAATATAGTGCTAGCATCTGGAAATGGTGAGGGAAGACCCAACTGTACCAAATCCTCTTTGTGTCTCTTCATGTCCTTTACTCCTTCTTTGACAATATCCAGGAGCTCCTGGCAGTTTGTAGCAGCTAAATTGCAACTTCATTTACTTTCTTTACAGCTACCATCCTGTCACTGATCCCTGCTGCTGACAGAATTTCATCTGTTGTGTCATATAGTTTCTTCAGCAATAGTTGAGAGTCAGAAACTCTCAAAGAGATAGTAGACAGAGTGGCTTGAACAGAAGTTTCCACTTTCTCACATAACAACTGTGCATTTAACAAGAAATTTAATGAGGGTCTGAGCTGGATAATCTCCTTAGAGATTCTTTTCCACACTGACACATATAGCTCCTTGACTAGATTCAGAACTCTAGCATTCTAAGGCCTATTAGCTAACTCTAATGTTAGTTGTTTTGTTGTTTGTTTCTCTGCTAAGAGTTGTGCCTATATTGCAGCAGCAGCATTTTGTTCACTCAGTAGCTTCTACTGAGACTGTGTAGCTTGTTACAACTTTTCTTGATACCTCTTCTCTAAGGTGGCCTTTTCTTGCCTCAAAACATTTACTGTAGATTTTTCCTGAGCAAGCTCTACTTTTAGAGAAGCATTTTGAGCCATTGTCACTTGATGAATTTGACAAGAAACAGTATTTTGCAACTATTTATTTAGATTCTCTATCTCATCTGTTCTATATTAACTCTGTAGCAAGGTTGCTACTATTTGCCTTCTCCTGAGCTAAGTCAGTTTCAACCTTCTGCGACTTCCTGGACACTTTTAAGTAGTTAGTTGTAATGGTAGAAGTGGTTTCATTGAGTAGCACGACCCTATCTTGTGGTCTGAATAGAGACATGTCCATAGCTACTGCATTCATTGCAAAGTCCTAAGGCTGCATCCGCTCATTTGGCTTCACCACATTTGGGGACAAATGTGTGACAGTCAGCTACTGTTGTATAGGGTCAAAGAGAGACCTCATATGTGGCAAAGCTAGGCTCTTATTTTCTTTCTTTCTTTTCTTATCCAACCTGGCTTCTCTAGCCTTTTTTGTTGTATCTACTTGAGCTTGGAAAGTGGGGGGAGAAGCAATGTACCCTCTAGCAAAGGGATGACCCTGAGGTAAACCATAAGGAATAGCCAAATGTTGGCTAGGGGAGATTTGGGGAGGTGCTCTTCTTGGAACAGAGGGGGAAAAGAATGGCAATGAGGTGGCCTGTGAAGACATGGCTTGAGGATTAACAATTAGGGCAAGTGTATATATAGGCACAGCAGAGGTGGCAGGGGATAATAATGTTTGGCTAGGGGATTGCCACCCCTATGGTAGAGAAAGAGACTGAGAGGAAAAAGGAGAAGAAATACTTACCTGAGGAGCAACAAATGTGGTTGATAGTTGTTGTAGCAAAGGTTTTGCTTCTTCATCTAACTCTGGGGGTAGGTTTAGTTTTCTATGCTTCCTTGGCCTTTCTCCTATCTCTCCTTCTGATTCCTTTTCCTCTACATTTACCACTACTAAAGGTGGCAAGGGTACAAAACTAGAAGCCCCAATAGCTGAAACTGATGGAGTCCCTCTAGGTGGTGATGACACAACATCCTTTTGTTTCTCTAGAGTACTAAGAGATTGGGGCCAGGGAGATATAGGGGCTGTAGATGAGGCTTGTCTTATTACTTGCATTGTATGAGTTGACTCAACCTCCTCTTCAGACTCCTCACCCTGCTTGTGGATTCTACTTGTATCAGGGCTAGAAACTGGAGAGAGATGCCACTCATCCCAGATAGACTCCCATCTTTCATTAGTGTCAACCTTCCCAAAAGAGTGTCAACTCAGAAATTTCCTGCCTATACTTCCAATAGGCCTCAATTTTCTTTGGCTTCCATTCCTTTCCCTTCAAAGCTTTCTTTAAACCAGTGCCTATTCTGATCTTAGGGTCAAAGGCCTTTTGTTTAACATAAAAGGTCTCCCATGGCTTGGACCCCTCATAAGGCAAATCTGCCAGTTCCACATACAGGTTTGGGGTATCTTCTTTAGGATTTCTCCTGTCTTCCCAAAAGGGGCGACCCTCATGAACTATTTTAGCCCCTACTTTGTTAGTTTTAACCTAGGAGGCTATAAAACTATTTGGGTCATACTTCCATTTGTCTTCAATAATGAAGAATCCCAAGACAGCTAACTTTCATAGCAACAGATGTTCAGCATCTCTGACTTCTAGGGCCATGTTCTTTCTAATCCATGGGATATCATACATTTTCTTCTTCTTCCTCTTGGTGCCATACTCATTATCAACCACAGACACTTGCTGGGTTACTTCTAGAAACATTACCCTAGGGGTCAAAATTTTAGGGAGCAGCATAGGTTCCTCATTGAAGCCATGGACCCTAATGATAGTATTTTGGGCCCCAAAGAAATAATCACATGGCATTGGGCAATTGGTCATGAAACCCCTAATGCTCTACGTCAACCAATGTTCTACAGGTTCAGGGCTCAAATGACAAAATGCAGGGGCAATAAAGAGTTCCCAGAACTCATAAGGGTCTGATGCCTCAGATAGCACATGTGTCCATGCAGACATGAATAGTTCTATTTTGCCCAAAATTTGGGTCATACATGCTCAATTGCATATTTGGTGCAAATATATTGTGGTTCTGATATAACATCAAATGAAACAGATAAGAAGAATACCTGAATACTCCCGTGGCTTTGAAATTGGTGAGTTGATCAACCATGGAATAAGCAATTTGTTCTAAAAAATCCAGATGGTATTCTTGTGACTTATCCATAGTCTTCAACCTAAAAATGATTGTAATTTGCCAATCATAAATGGTGTTATCTTCCTTCATCCCAAAAATGAAAGACATCATGGACAGTGCCTCTTGACTGGCCTGGCTGAATTGTGCCCTTCCTGTAGGTAGTGTGGGCATCTGTGTGTTCTCCTCTTCTAACTGCAATTCTGAGTTGAGGAACCTAAGCTAGTTGTTGACATTTGACCATGTCTTTTGCATTTTAGCAATTGTGGGGAATGTCACCGTTCAATCATGATACAGGGCCAACATGTCTCTTATAGCTTTGGGTGTAATCTACACCATAAAGGGTCCCTGTTGAATGGTGCTTGATGGTGCATGGAACATCTCCGCGCATATATCAATTACGTCAAGGCAGAGGTGCACATTAGGGACCAAGAACTGTGACAACTGTGAGGTCTAAATCCTCATTCCAAAGGTCTCAAACTGTCCACTCTTCACCTTTTGAATGCATCTCTAGTGTACCTCTTCACGGAGAGCCTTGGTAGATTTTTGAAGGGCTGGGTCAAAAATACCATCTGCGAAATCCTTTACTTTCACTGGGTCGACGGAGTAACCTACTTCAGGGACTCTCATTCTAGGGTAGGGTCTCTTAGGTTGTGCAGGAGCTGAGGCATAAGATTTGCTTTTTAAAAGCCTGTCAATTGATTCATATATTCTAAGTCCCTCCTGAGAGGACTGTGCCTCGGCCATGACTGTATTTTGTAGAGAGAATGTGAGAAGCTTTGACAAAAATAGAAACTGTGAAATAGTAATGACACTCAGCTATGAAGTGCTTGCCAGGGATTAGAGGCAATAGTAATTTGCAGCAAAGAGATAGAAACAAATGAAAGCCACAGTTAGGATTTTTTGCTAATTTAATGAGGCTTTTAATGACACATTGAGTCTCATAAATGGCATTTACGCCAAGAAAACTATTAGTGTGTCTTTTGAAATCTCCGTGGAAAGGAGTGTCAGAAAAATTATGAGAGTGGCTGCAAAAGTGTACTTTCGAGGATTTTGGGGATTGGAGACAACCTTAATGAATGTGAGCTTTTGAAAAGAGAAAGGGGGCTTGTGCTGATGACACATGTTCCAAGAACACTTATTGACAAGGAAAGCGGGAAAGAGAGGGCGGGAAAACAGGAAAGCTACAAAAGGGGAAACTAACTATGGTACATAAGAGCCCCTACTTAGTTAAAGTGTTTCAAATAGATCCCATTTATAGGAATCTCTTCAGGTTCACTATCCATGGTCTCGAGCTCAAAAGAATTTTACTACTTACAGGAACAAATCTTGTAAGGGCCAGTCCACAGTGACTCAAACTTGCTGTGTCGGCCTGGCTTGGCAGCTCTTTCATCCCACTTCAAAACCACTGAGCCCACTTCAAAATGGGGTTTTGAAGTTTTCTTGTCAAAACAATCTTTGATTTTTTTTGGTGTCTCATTAGTGACTCATGTGCTTTCTCTCTTTTCTCTTTTACTTCTAGCAGTTCAGCAAGTCTAACTTGCATTGGGCCATTTTCCTCAATCTCAATTTGTTTCAATAATTGCAGAGCAGGAATCTCTAAGCTTAGTGGCATTACAGCTAGCTTACCATAGACCAATTCATATGGAGACATCTTTGTCACTTGCTTAGGTGTAATTCTATCAACCCATAGTGCTGTATTTAGCAGCTTATGCCACTCTCTGTGATAATTGGTCCCTATCCTCTTAATGAGTTTGATTAGGTTCTTGTTAGTAGACTCTGCCAGACCATTACCCTGAGGGTATAAATTTGAATAATTTTTAAAATAAATTCCATACCTTAATGCAAACTCAGATATTTTTGTTCCCAAAAATGCCTTAGCATTATCTGATATGATGGTACGAGGAGGGCCAAAACAAGCAGTAATGGTTTCCAGAAAGTCTAGTATTACTTTTTCTGTTGCTTCCTTGAGTGGTACTGCTTCACTCCACCTAGTAAAGTAATCTGTGGCTGTAAGGATCCATTTGTGTCCCATACTTGACACTAGATTGATCATACCAATGAAATCAAGACCCCATTGGGCAAAGGGTTCATCTATAATTATGGGGCTTAGGGGAATTGCTACATTTCTTCTTTTTCCTGTATAAAACTGATAGGCTTGGCACTCTTTGACCAACTGATAATAGTCTGTAAATAGATTTGGCTAGAAGTATCCTGCTTGAGTCACCTTTATTGCTGTGGTCCTTGCTGAAAAGTGTCCACCTGAGGTTCCATGGTACAACTCATGTAACATTCTTTGAGCCTCATCTTTTTCTATGCATCTCAAAAGTATGCCATCAACATTTCTCCTAAATAAGATCTGGTCAATTAGTACAAAGTAGGGCCCTTGCTATCTATAATACCTTCTCTTATCATGGGAGAGATCATTTGGAAAAATCCCATGTTTCATAAATTGAATCCTATTTGTGACCCAAGAATTCTGATCAATCTCTTGGATCCTCAACACACTCTCACTTTCTGTTTCTTCAGTCACCATTCTCTCCATGTCTTGGGCCATATATTGGCACAATCCTTTACCTCTTACTAACTTAGTGGGTTTGACCTCCACATCATATTCAAGGATCTTTGTTATCTAGTTTGCTCTTTTCTCAGTGATCTCACCCTCCATAATGTATTCTCTTACACTAGGATGAGCCACTAATATCAGAATTTTATTTCCTGTTACCATGTGTCTGAATTTCTTAAGGGTTTTAACCATGGCATATGCCTGTTTCTCCACAAAATTGTATCTGGCCTCATATTCCCTGAGTGTCCTAGAGAAAAAGGCTATTGGGTGCTCTCCTTCTTGCTGGTCATCTTTCTGAGTCAAAACAGCAGCAACACTGAACTCACCTCCATACATATACATTATAAAAGACTTAAAAAAGTCTGGGTTTCTAAGTACTGGGGCTGTTGAAATGGCTTTCTTGACCTCCTCAAAAGCCTGTCTCCCTTCTACAGTCCATTTGAAAATCAGGTCCTTTAGCAACAATGTCATTGGTCTAATTAGACTTGCAAAGTCAGATATGAATCGGCTGACAAAATTGATCTTCCCCAGAAAGGATTGAACTACTTTCTTATTGACTGGTAGAGATAAGCTCATAATGGCAGTGACTCTCTCAGGATCAATAGAGACTCCTTTTGACACTATATGCCCTAACAATTTACCCTGAGGTACTGCAAAGATACACTTCTTAGGATTCAAGGATATTCCAAACTCTTGACACTTCTTAAAAATAGCTTCTATATGATCAAAATGATCTACAACATTTTTAGAGAAAATAGTGAGGTCATCTAGATAAATCAAGATGATTTTGTTTAAGAGCTCTCCAAATGCTACATCGATTGCTCTTTGAAAGGTGGCTCCAGCATTTGAAAGGCCAAATGGCATCTTAGCATTTACAAATGTTCCCCATTTGGTAGTGAATGCAGTCTTATGTTGGTCTTCATCAGCCAACCAAATCTGATTATATCCAGAGAAGCCATCCAGTAAGGAAAATCACTCTGATCCATCCACAGTCTGTAAAATTTGTTCCATAGAGGGTAGGGGATAATGATCTTTCAAAGATGCCCTGTTCAGATCCCTGAAATCCACATAGAGCCTTATGTCACCATTCTTTTTCTTGACTGGCACTAGGTTGGATACCTAGGTTGAGTGTTTGATTGGAAAAATAATCTTTGACTCTAAAAGCTTTTGCAACTCATCTACCATTAGAGGTTCAATTCTAGGATTCACTGGCCTTTGCTTCTATCTGACTAGTTTAGATCCTTCAGTCAGCTCTATGGTGTGTTATATGATATCTCTATTATAGCCATGGAGGTCTTCATAGGTCCAAGCAATCACTCTATCATATCTTTCACATAGATCAATTAGTCTTTCCTTTTCTTGCTGGGTTGTAGAATTGCCAATCTTCAATTTTCTTCCTTGACTAACTTGGATTTTAGAATAGTCTATTTTATCTGCTTGAAACCTCTTCTTCCCCAGGCTTACATCTTCTGGGTCAAATAAGTTTTGTAAGGTAATCAATCCCTTAGGAAGCTTATTGGACTTTAATTGAATAATTTGGTCGCCATATGCTTCTTCAATCTTAGGGTGCAACTGATCAGCAAATTCTCCTAATTGTTGTAAAAATGAGAGGACTGGGAAATCATTTTCAAAAACTTGCCAATTTTGGTCATTGTCTGGGATAGTTGGCCTCACTATAACTTTGACTGACTCATTGTTAACTAGTAGATCAGTTGCTGGATCAAATTGGGAACCAATCTGTGTCATTCTATCTACGTCAAAATTCTGGGCTCTAGGAACTACTTCAATGTTGAAAGCTTCAAAATCATCTACTAGGTCTCAAATCCTATGCCTATAGGATCTCATCCTTACATTTTTGGCTACTGCCTTTTCTTTGATTTGTTTCACTACTAGTTCTGAATCTCCTCTTACTATCAGGTTCTTTACTCCTTTTTTCTTGGTTAACATGAGTCCATCCACTAAGGATTCATACTCAGCATCATTATTGGTACAAACAAGCTGAAAACAGATGGCTCTTAAAATTTTCTCACCATTTGGGGCAGTAAGGCAAATCCCTGCACTAGTACCATTTTTACTTCTAGCCCCATCAAAATTTAGAGTCCAGATTTCTAAGTCCTTTTCAGATTCTTGAGTCTGTGGTGTTTCTTTTCTTAAAACATTTGGGATCTCTTGGTCTTCTTCAAATATGACATAAGTGCCTAAACCAGTAGAGTCATAATTTCCATAGGGGTCACTTTGCATCATAGTTAACAACTAATTATTCTCTTCCTCCTATTGGTCATGTTCCATCCAGTCCCCTAACTCTTCAACAAAGATTCTTTCATTTTTATTCACCATAGCATGGGCTGCCTCTAATTTTGGGGTTGGTTCATTTGTGATATGGTCTTTTGATAATGGCTCAGACAATATCTTCATCTTTGTCCCATATTTGGTTCTTAGAATGAGGTGTGACCAATCTAATGACATGTAACCTCCTATCTTGGCTGTAAATTCTATGGATAGACATAGACCAAATACAGGAGGAATATCTATGACTACCACACCCTGATTCACAATTATATTAGGGCAAGTGTACAATTGTAATGGGAGTTGTTTAATTTTCCCTATTGTTTGCACTAATTTCCCATCCAACTGCATAACTCCTCTAGTAAGTGGCTCATACTTTATCTTCAAAGCATCTGCTATTTGTTTTGGCATTACTGTAGTACTGGCCCCAAAGTCTATCATTGCATTATGCAACAGTTTCCTCCCAGCTATCAAAGTCAAATAAAAGGGTTCTGGTTTAGATTTACCTACCTCAGGTGCATTGTTCAAAAGGGTTGTTGTCTGCAGAGGTACAGTATCTTTGAGCTGCATCTTTTCTTTATCAGCAAGTCCTCCTTTGGTACCAGTATGTTTAGGCACTTCTTGGCCCTACAGAGCTTCTTGCAATAGTGTCTTATGTTCAGGAATAGCTAGCATGTCCTAGATTGATACATGCGCTGGCATCCTTTTTAGTTGATCCACTATATTGACAGGTCCTAATACTTGGGCCTTTGAGTAATAAGGGTACCTTGCCTTTTCTTGAACTTGACCTAAGGCTACTTGATTCTGCACAGGTTGGGACATTTCTTGTCTAACAGTTATGTTCTGATGACCTTGAAAAGGGGAAGCTCCCATGATCTCATTATTAGTGACTTCAGGTTGTTCCATCATTCTCCTCTTTGCTCTGGTATAGTAATCTGATTGCACTAATGGCTTCTTGGAAATAGATGCTTCATTCAAGAACATTGACTCTTCGTCTTCAATCCATGAAAATAAAGCATGCTCAGGGGCTATTTCCTCTTCCTATTGTAAGGACATTCCTTGCATCTAGGCAACTAGGACTGCATTTTGTACACATGGAGACTGATATTGTGAAGTGTTAGAAGTTACAAATTGTCCTTCTAATCCTCTCTATTCTGCTATCTTTTGCTGTAAATTTCCTCTAGGGCAGTCTTTGGGCATATGGGCATTGTTGCAAGGAAAACACCAAGCATTTGTGCTATCTGCAAAATTATTTTGCCCTGGGACAATTTCCCTATTGGGATTAGGAGGAATAGCCTGTAGAGGTGTAGGGACTATGACTAACTGGTTTAATGGCTGAGGGTTAGCTTGCCTTTGAGGGCCTTGATACTGATTTGGCTAAAAGGGAGGTCTATTTCCTTGGTATCCTTGATATTGGGGTTTTGGATAAGGTTCTATTGTCTCTTCAGATTAATTATCTCTTTTCAAAAGGTTCTTAAAATATTCTTGACATCATCCATTTTAGATGATTGAACAGGGGCAATTACTTTAGCAGGTTGCTAAGGAAAAGAATGCATAGACATAGGTGGGGTTGTAGGACTAGGGACTTCTTGAGGCAGAGGTAAGGTAATTTCTGAAAACATGGGCATAGGGGGCCTTGGGGGCAACTTTCCAACATTTATTAAGTTATTTTCTGCCTTAACTGCAAACTCATAAGCTTCTAGTAGTGTCTGACCTCCAAGGGACTGGATCATCACTAATACATCTAAATTCAAAGCTTTAAGGTAAAACACAATAGCCATACCTGGTAATGGTCTTGATGTGGCTAGGATCCTCTCCCAAGTCTTTTGAAATCTTGAATTGAAATCAGTCATAGCTTCTTGTGGTGTCCTTTTGATGGTGATTAATTGTTGCAGCAAAGAAGATTTATCACCCTTCTCTTTAAATCTTTCAAAGAAGGCATCACCAAGCTGATCCCATGTAGAGATTGTGTTTGGTGTTAAAGATCTATACCAATCCAGAGCCTTCCCTTTGAAAGAAGCTGCCAATAGTCTTATAGCCACATTCTGTTGAGTGATCACATGCACTGCACAAACATCAGATACATCTTGTAGATGCTCTTCAGGTGTCTTGAAATCTTCCCCACTGAATTTAGGTAGAGCCTTAAGAGCATTCACTGGAATAGCATCCCAAGTAGCTAGTGGTATTGGAAGAATCAGAGGACTACCAGTGTTTCAATTTGCATAATTCCTTGGGTCTATAGGTGCTCCTATATTTACTCTTGGTGCTGCTGCAAACTAATTCACTCTTCTCCTTGGATTAGCTACCAGCAGTGGCAAAAGAATGCCTGGTCTAGTAGCATATTTAGCTCTTGTTATAGGTCCACAACTCTGACTTCCTGTGGCTTTCTGGCTCATACAATCTTGATAGAAACCCCAATAGGGAAATTGTCCCACCAGGCGTGCCAAAAATTGTTGATGTGTAAAATTGCATAGGTTCCAACACCAACATGGGAAGTTTTAGGAATGTGGGACTTGCTACCTGAATCCCACATTCCTAAAACAACCTCCAGATTTTAAAGAAGCTGGATCTTCTCTATCTTGTATGGGTTTTGGGAAAAAGGGTAGAAATTAACAGAATTAAAGATACAGTTAAAGCAAATCTATCTATGGCGATGCGCCTGAGTAATAAGTATCTCTCTCAACTTAAACACAATGAAGCTATTCTCAAGATTTAGTTACATTAAAGAGAAAATGTTGCATGATTAACATAAACAGATATAATGAATAAACTCAAAGGCTCACGAATAGACAATTTACAATGACACAGAAAATATCAACCAAGGCACAGAACTCTGTCTTTCTCATTAATTTTCTAGCAACATAAGAGGCATAGATACATGCATAGTTACATTTACTTTCTGAATCAAGAATAACAAAAATAAAGGCAAAATGATATTCACTGGTCACCGCAAAAAGTCTCAAACTTCTCTATTGAATCTCTGATAGAAAATATCTCTAGTGAAATTATCTATGAATGAATCTCCGTATATCTATCTATCACCAATGTTACATATTTATAGCATAGGATCAACTCTAGATCATCTGCACGATCAAATCCCAATGGCCTAACCAAACTGGAGCTAACTGGAAGTCCCTGACACTTAAAATCTTTTGGATCTGCAAACAGTTACAATAACTGTAAGTCCATTAGCTATGGCAAAAACATGTGTGGCGCATCCCTTCTATAGGGAAAAGACACTTGGCGGCATCTGCACTCTTTAAACAATGAACTCTAAGACACATGGCAGTGTCCACACATATATAACTTGAAACTTCTTCATCTCTCGAGAGAAACAGGAAACTAACACATGGTGGCGTCTGCAACAACTAGAAATAGATATGTGTCTTTATCCATTGTTTCTCGCTGAGCTGTGTCTCTATATTCAGGTAGCCCCTACTTGTGACAACTGTCACGATCCACTGTACTGAAACTTAAAGACATATTAGAAATGGGGTCCACAACTCTTCACTTGCTAGGGATCAAACAGGGATAGGTGGCAGCTTCCGCAGTCTCCACTATCTAGTACGTGGCAGCTTCCACAGGCTTCTTGAAACATTAGAACCCTTTTGAGACTCACGCGGAGGCTGACACATGTCGGGCTCCGCAACACCAAAGAAACATTTATTATCATTTGAAGAAAGGGCTAAAAGCTTTTACTTGGGCGCTGCATCCACCACGTGGCACATTCTACATCACTAAACCTTTTCACTGGGGCCTACCTCCATTTATTACTTTGCATCGAAGGATATATAAACAGATACGCAGAAGTTGACACTTGGTAAGCTCCATGGCTATCACAAAATACACGTCTTCTTCTGCGAGCACCCAGAAACTTTATAACTGTGTCTCCGCATGCAACACGTGGCGTCTTCTACAGGGTTGCAACTTAAAATGCATTAGAGACATTTAATCCATGTGGCACGATCCACTAAAAAAGTTATAACTTAGTAGAAACAAAAGAGGCTTAAACCATAGCTCGACACTTGTCGGACTCCGCGGCACTGGCAAAAAGAAACCCGTAGCAACAGTAAAATCAAACCCTTGTAAACCCTTGCAGCCATTCTCAGAAACATTTATATACACAGAAACTGAAACTCGCGGGCATGTTGCTAAAAATAAAATGTAGAGTTTTATACTCTACAAACACCAATATCTGAACACAATCTCTTAAGCCAAATGGCTTCTTTACAAGCATGAGTTGCTGCCATATACTCAGCTTCTGTCATGGACAAAGCAACAATAGGTTGTCGGTTACTCATCCAACTAATAGCACCACCAAATAGTGTAAACACATAAGCACTAGTGGATCTCCTGCTGTCAATGTCACCTGCCCAATCTAAATCCACAAATCCATGAATATCAACAGAATGTGGAGGTCCTGAAACATTACCATGATAGAAAATGGAATACTCAGAAGTACCCCTCAAATGTTTGAACACTCGCTTAACTACATCCCAATGAACTCGTCCAGGATTAGCCATAAATCTACTAAGGACTCCCACTGCTTGGGCAATGTCTGGTCTTGTGCAGACCATAGCATACATCAAACTACCAACAGCACTAGCATAAGGTACTTTGCTCATGTCCTCCACCTCACTAGGAGATTTTGGATAATCCTCAATAGACAACTTTGTCCCCAAAGAAACGGGAACACACAACGGTCTACAATCTGCCATGCTGAACCTGTCCAACACAGTCTTCACATACTTACTCTAGCTTAACCAAAGTTTTCTATTAGTTCTGTCTCTTCTGATTTCCATTCCTAGAATGTACCTGGCTACCCCTAAATCTTTCATTTCAAACTATGTTGACAACTGAGATTTAAAATCAGAAATCATATTCTTACCCTTCCCAATGAGCAACATATCATCAACATATAGTGCAACAATGAGAATACGATCACCATCAGATTTATAATACACACAGTGATCCGATTTCAATCTCACAAATCCAATTGACAACACAAAGGCATCAAACTTCAAGTACCATCTCCTAGGGGATTGCTTCAAACTATACAAAGACTTTTTAAGTTTGCAAACCAAATTTTCTTTACCTTTCACTATGTAATGCTCTGGCTGTGACATGCAGATCTCTTCCTCCAAGTCACCATGAAGGAAAGTTGTCTTCACATCCATCTATTCTACCTCCAAGTCATAAGCTACTACGAGTGACAACAGGAATCGAATGGATGTTAGCTTTTCAACGGGAGAGAAGATCTCACCATAATCTATACCCTCCACTTGTGAATACCCCTTCGCAACCAATCTAGCTTTATACTTCTCAATACTGCCATCTGCACCAATCTTCTTCTTGAACACCCATTTACATCCAACAGGTTTCCATCCAGGAGGTAAAGGCACCAAGTCCCAAGTTTGATTCTTTTCCAAAGAAGCCATTTCTTCCTCCATGGCCTCCTTCCAGGAACCTGCATCCTTCATATCCAAAGCCTCTGATACAGTTCTAGGTTCATCACTGTTAGTGAGCAAAGCATAAGCACAACTAGAATCAAGCAATGTAAAACCAAATGTTTCAGGTTGCTTCCTTATCCGTGTAGACC
The DNA here is from genome assembly GCA_027924645.1 of Cunninghamia lanceolata. Lineage (NCBI taxonomy): Eukaryota > Viridiplantae > Streptophyta > Pinopsida > Cupressales > Cupressaceae > Cunninghamia > Cunninghamia lanceolata. The sequence continues at coordinate 153,369 of BSBN01001304.1, read as the reverse complement.
TCCTCAAGAGCTGAGGTTGAGGTTTAGCTTCTTCTTCTGAGCTTTCAGAGCTACTAGAGCTCTCCTCATCATCAGGTCCAACATTGTCTTTCTGTTCAGTCTTCTCACGGGTGAGAGGAAACTAAACAACATCCTCTTTCTTTTCTTTTTCTTCTAACTGTAAAATAGTGGAAGAAGGTGTAAGCTCTCTGAAGATGACACTTCTACTATACAACACTTTTTCAGCCACGGGATCCCAAAGCTTGTATCCTTTCACACCAACAGAATAGCCAATGAAGATACACTTAACAACTTTGTTCTCCAACTTTGACCGCTTCTCCTTAGGCACATGTGCATATGCCTCACAACCAAAAACACAAAGATGCCTTACTGAAGGCTTTCTACCAAACCACACCTCCATGGGTGTCTTTCCAACAAGAGCTGATGTAGGAGATATGTTTACCAGATAGTAAGCAGTGGCAATAGCTTCAACCCAAAACTTTTGTTCTAGACTAGCTCCACTAAGCATACTCCTAGCCTTCTCCATCAGTGTCCTGTTCATCCTCTCTACAACTCCATTTTGCTGCGGTGTGTATGGAGTTGTCTTATGTCTTTCAATCCCAATTCCCTTGCAATACTTATCAAATTTTGTAGAACAGAACTCACCACCATTGTCAGTTCTCAAACATTTAATCTTTTTACTAGTCTGATTTTCAGCAAAGGCTTTAAACTCCTTAAACTTGCTATAGACTTCAGATTTTCTTCTGAGAAAATAAATCCATGTCCTTCTACTGTAATCATCTATAAAAGATACAAAGTATACAGATTTTGATAATGAAGGAACATTAACAGGACCAAACACATCATAATTAATGAGGTCCAACACACCAGAAGACTTATGAGAACTCGAGTAAAACTAAACATGGTTTTATTTTCGATAAATGCAATGTTCGCAAAAGTCAAACTCAAGATTACAATCATCTAACCCCTCAACGAGGTTCTTATTTTTCAGGGTATGCAGACCCTTCTCACCAATGTGGCCAAATCTCTTATGCCATAACATTGTCTTTTTTGCAGGAAGTTTAACTTCCAATGCACGATTACAACCATCAAGATTAGAAACTACAGATTTCTTCACTACTCATTTAGATGGTGGGGATGAAGTGACTACTGCCCTCTTCCTTGACTCAGAAGAACTATTGCATTGTGCAATGCATGCTTCCAGTTGAAATAGAGTACCTCTCCGAGTACCCTTAGCAAGCACCATAGATCCTCTAGTCATCTTGCATCCATCTTTTGAAAAGACAACCTGCACACCTGCATCATTCAACATACTTACAGAAAGCAGGTTCCATGCTAAGCCTGGGATGTGCATAACCCCAGTGATCCCCTTCACTCAACCATCATGGAATCAGATAGAGACTCTTCCATGACCAATGATCTTCAGATGAGAGTCGTCACCTAGATATACCTTTCCACCATCGAACTCCTCATACTTGGTGAACCAGTCTCAATGTGAGGTCATATGGAATGATGCACCAGAGTCAATTAGCCACACATCATCAGATGCATGGGTCACCAGGGCTGTGATGAAGGCATCACCGTCATCTTGTGATTTGTTAGAATATAAATTAGGAGCTTTCTTCTTTTTCTTCTTGTCCTCTTTGTATTCCTTTCGAAAATGCCCAGTCTTGCCACAGTTCCAACAAAGAGCCTTGGACTTTCTAAGAGATTTGGATCTCCCACGGGATTTGGATCTACCCTTCTCAGCTTTCTTGTCCTTCTTCTTCCCTTTCTCCTTGGGTCTCCCATGAACTGCAAGAGCTTCTTTGGCTACCTCAGAAGACTTTCTCCACATCTCTTCAGATAATAGTGAAGAGACCACCTCTTCCATTTTGAATGTGGATGTGGTGCTTCCGATTGCCATGACAAGATGATCCCATGAGTTTGGCAGAGAACAAAGCAAGTTCATACATCGATCCTCCTCCATCTTTACACCGATAGATGTCAATTGTACAACCAACATGTTAAAGGCATTCATATGCTCAGCCATGGATCCTCCGTCCTCCATTCGAAGAGAGTACAACTTCTTTCTTAGGAAAAGTTTATTGACAAGAGATTTGGCTTGATACACATCCCCCAACTTCTTCCAAAGGAGTGTTACAGTAGCCTCCTCATGGACATTTAACAACACAGAATTAGCAAGACTAAGTCTTATGAGACCCTTAGCCTTCTGATCCTTGAGATCCTAGTCAGCTTGTGACATTGCAACTGGTTTAGTTCCGTTCACACTTTCCCAAAGGTCTCAGTCAACTAACATGTCTTCCATCTTGAGCTTTCATAGCTCAAAATTACTACCATTGAACTTCTTTACTTCAAACCTTCCTGATGTGCTTGCCATCTCCTTGCTGCAATAAGATACATAATGCTCTACACAGACTCCCACTCAACCTAAGATTAGCTCAAAAAACCCCTACCCTACAACTAGGACCAAAGGTGATCAAGCTCTGATACCAACTAAACAGAAGCTAGGTGTGCAGAAAATGCTTCCTACACTAATCTAATGAGGAGAGGGCTATACAAATTCAACTTTATCCTAACTATTACAGCAATGTTAAACCATTAACATGAGATATTGCAGCAAAACACAAGAACTAGAAAGAAGACAGAGAGAGAGAGAGAGACAAGATATACGTGGGGAAAACCCTTAAGGGTGAAAAACCCCACACTCCAAAACACAGCTCAAATGTATTACAGTAAACAATAACAAATTACAATATAGTTTCAGAGCCAATGCTCTTTTAGGAGTCTTTAAATGTTGAATCTAGAGATATTTCGGCAGCATAATAGTACTTGTACCAAAGTTATCTATCTCCCATCCAAGCACCTGTTTATATAGAGTTTACAAGGCAAATATGGACCCTTCTAGAGATGGGTGTCCATCTTGGACTCATGCCCCAAAACCCACGCCTAAGGACACTTCTCCAACATCCCATCCCAAACTGGGCACCTAGTCCCAAGATAGGTTATGACAGATGCTCTTATGCACCTTACAGCTGTCAGAGAATCTATCATACACTGACTAAAAATATCATATTCCTCTTACATGTCATAACCTCCCTTGACCGCGCAAAGATGCCTTTCTCTCATGCAGAGATACTCATTGACACTTGTCATTAATTAAAAATCATTTGAGGTTTTGGGGGCATTGCCCCCGAGCCCCCACGAGGGCGTTGCCCCTCAACCCCTCCCTATACCATGACAGGGAGTGCACCAAGGGCACTGCCCCTGGACCTCGCAAGGGGCTATGCCCCTTGACCCTGTCTTGGAGGTGCTGCCCCCAAACCCCCATTAATTATTCAAGGGGGAAACCGTGGTTGCCAAAGTCACCAAAATTTACCCTGCTGTATATACACAAGGTGCTGACTATGCCAACTCAACATGGGATAAATAAATACAACATTAGGAATTTGCAAAGGTTGAGACACCTTAATTCCCAACAACAAGTTCATCAACTATTTTCATAAAGGATGATATGTTTTCATCTTCATTCATCTTTAAACTTTCATATTTCACTTTTATACTTTGTAGCTTGGCTTCCTTCACAGAATCATCTTCTTCATACAAATTTTTCAACTTTTCCCATACCTCATTTGCAGTTTCGAGATCCACAACTTTCATCAATATTGAGTTGGTTAATGAGCTTAGTAGAGCATCCTTTGTCTTGACATCTGTCTCATATTCTTTGATTTCATCTTTAGTCATCAAATCATTTCGAGGCATGGTGTATTTGTTTCTGCAACTTTCCATACTTTGTAACCAAGACAAAGAAGACGGCTTTTCATTTGAACCTTCCAAAGAGCATAATTCATTCCATCAAAATGTGGCACTTCATTCTTGTAAGACACGTTGGATCTTCCTCAAGCTGCTAAACTTTCTTCAAAGGAACTTGGTTGTGATACCAATTGTTGATATGCATCAAACAACTAAGAGGGGGGGTGAATTAGTTGTCCCAAAAACCTAAACACTTCTGTAATTAAACATTAATCACTTATCCACAATTATTATGATTTAACAATGAATGCATGAAATCAAAAACTTAACCATAGATACAAAATCAAACACAAGAGACACCAAATTTATGTGGAAAACCCCAAGGTGGGGAAAAACCACAGAGAGGGTTAGCTCTCAATATATATTGCTATCTTGAAATAATGATGTTTAGGCTTGGTCACTCCATGAGTCTAAACATACTAGCTCACTGCCATGAAAAACAACTAGATCTAGCAAGCTCACTACCTCAACCCTAAACCTAGCAAGATTACAATAAGGGCTATTAAACCCTAAGGGTTGTTAAACCCTACTGGTAGCTCATTGCCAGGATCATTTCCACGATCAACACCCTTTTTATGTCTGTGATTGAAGTACAACAATTCCTCTGGTCTGCTCTACCGTTTGGAACTTTCTTATTATCTTTCCATCTTCACTCAAGGACATCTTTTCTATAACTCAGCTACAGGTATTTATAGACTTCAACAACCATGGAATGATCATCAAGGTCGGTACTACAATAATCAACCATTGGAACAATCTCCAAGGTTGGTATTACAAATATATACAAAATAGTCCTGACCTATTACAACATTATGCAAAGGGGATGAAGTGAAAGTGTATGCAGATCATGTCATGCATTAGCTAGGAATCAAACATGATCTTCCATCCTTCATCATGCTTCCACAATCATTCGAGTTAACCAAGTCAGCTAAGACTGGTTACGCGCTACATTATCTAGGAACAATCTTCAAGCACAATCTCGATTCCTTAACGTAGACTAATGACAAGATAGGAACATGATTAGGAGACATCCACAAGCATGTTATAATCATTAGGAGCAATCGTACAACATTTAACCACTTTACCCATAAGAATCTTCACACTAGAACACGTGAACTTCATTGTCTTCAATTGTCATGAAGGAAAGAGAGCTTGTGGACCACCAAACCATGAACCATTGCAACTGTAGGCACTTATCATCATCCCAGACTTCCCTCTAGAACTGCAAAGCAAAATACTTTATTGCAGAGGAATGCGAAGCAGAATACTTTCCCCCTGTCCCAACTAAACTTATAGAAAAAGCAGGTTTTACTTTGGTGAATGCAACTCTCTTAATTCTTCACACTGGAGGCTCAAACTCAAGATTTAGCATCTTCAGACATTCCTTTAAGTAACTTCCAATCCACAGACCAAGATCTTCATCCAGCAAGAAATACGGAGCAATCTACCGGTCTATTCTTTCAACATACAACTCACTGTCCATACTACAATTTACTGTAACTCACTTGTTTCTTCTAGAGAGGCTAATTTTCTCAATATCCTCAACATACAAAGATTCTAAACAAGTAATAAAATAAGATACAGTTGACACCAATGACAATAAAGATATGTTGAAATCAATGACAACACCGATTAGGCACATACTTGCAACACTCCCAAGGTGGCACCTACACTCATTTACTCATGAATTTTACAATTGCCAACAATAAATATCACTCAATTACCTTCGGTGACTTCAAAATTACCACTGCCAATGAAACTACCTCATTATGTTATGGGTAATTACAAATTACAAATAATAAATGGAATAAATATAATATTGGAGTTTACTTGAGGTTAATGGCACCTTATTCCAACATTCTCACACTTGACATTATACCTTGTAAATCAACCCATAGGAAATTAAATGAAATAATCAGGTACTAGAAACAAAGCCCATGGCCACTCTGCACCACATGAACTTCTCTATGCTCATAGGTTTGGTTAATGAATCTGCAACATTCTCCTGAGTGTCTATCTTCTTTAGCTCAATCTATCGATTTGCAACCAATTCTTGAACAAACTGATACTGAACATCAACATGCTTAGTCCAAATATGATACATAGGATTCTTGGCCAAACAAATAGCATTCTAGCTATCACTTGACCAATTTGAATGATCCTAAGGTCAAATCCAATACCTGCACATAGTCTTCTCAACAAAACTGCCTCCTTAGAGACATGAGTAGTAGCTATATACTCTACTTCTGTGGTGGACAAAGAAATTGTGGGCTGCTTCTTACTCATCCAACTCACTACTCCAAATAGAATAAACACATAGCCACTAGTGGACCTTTGACTATCCAAGTTGCCTGCCCAATTTGAATCAACAAATCCTTGTATGTCCAAAGATTTTTCAGTACTATAAATACCATAATAAACCAAATAATGATCATGAGTACCTGCAAGATATTTAAACACCCTATTCACATAATTCTAATGTTGTCTACCAGGGTTAGACATAAATTTGCTCAAAACTCCCACTACTTAGGCAATATTTGGTCTAGTGAAAACCATTGCCTACATCAAACTCCCTACAGTACTAGCATATGGCACATTAGACATATCCTCAAAATCATTCTCATTATTTGGACACATATATAATGAAAGCTTAGAACTAATGGGTAAAGGAACTCTAAGTGGGTTACAGTCCTGCAAACTAAATCTTTGCAAAATAGTATTCACATAATTACTCTATGACAACCAAAGATTTTTGTTACCTCTGTCCCTTCTGATCTTCATTCCCAGAATATACCTAGAAGCTCCAAGATCCTTCATATCAAATGCACATGAAAGTTGAGCTTTCAACTCACTGATCATACCCTTAGTATTGTTGAAAAATAGCATGTCATCAACATACAAAGCAATGATTAGTATAGAATCACCAATACAATGAATGTAAATACAATTATCCTCCTCACTCCTAACAAAACCCAATTTCAATACAAATGAATCAAACTTTTGATACCACATTTTGGGAGACTGTTTCAAACCATAGAGAGACCTCTTCAACCTACAAAACCAATGTTCTTTTCCTTTTACCTCAAAACATGTAGGTTGTTGTATATAAATTTCTTCCTCGAGATCTCCATGCATGAACACAATCTTAACATCCATTTGCTCAATCTCCCAATCAAAGGCTGCACCAATGGATAAAAGAAATCTAATAGAATTCAATTTAGCAGCAGGGGAGAAAATCTCACCAAAATCAACTCCCTCTCTCTGGGAGTAGCCTTTGGTTACCAGTCTAGCCTTGTACTTCTCCAATGAATCGTCTGCTCCAAACTTCTTCTTGAAGACCCATTTGCAATCTATGGCCTTTCTTCCTTTGGGCAAATGAACAAGATCCCAGATGTTACAAGAGTCTAAATCCATCATCTCCACCTACATGGCTAACTGCCAAGACTCACTATCATGTACAAGAATAGCTTCCATGTAGGATCTGGGCTCATCGTCAGTACTCAATAAAGTAGATATACAATGGAAATCTAGTGGGATATACATGTCAACTAGATTCCATTGTCTTGTGGTTCTCATCAAGGGTGGAGTAAGAGTCTCAAGTCATTCTTCTGCATGATCATCTATACCAACTTCTTTTGTAACAATAGATTCATCTTCATCAAAACTACTCAAATCTTCTTCTTCTTCTTCACCCTCCAATCCATCATTCTGTTCTTCGTAAGGTGCATCTTTCTTCTCTAAATCAAAGTGCACTCTCTTTACCTTTTCATCTTTTTCTTTTGGCTGCTCAGGTTTAGAAATAGCTCTAAGTTCCCTGAAAATAACATCTCTAGAATAGATAATCTTATGGGTTAGTGGATTCCAAAGCTTATAACCTTTTACATTATCACCATATCCAATGAATGTACATTTTTTAGCTTTTAGATCCAACTTAGATCACTTTTCCTTAGGCACATGAACAAAAGCCTTATAGCCAAAACCCCTTAAATGTGAAACAAAAGGTTTCTTACATGTCCACACTTCATAAGGTGTCGAATCAAGAGCCTTACATAGAGATCTGTTAATCAAGTAGCAAGTAATACACACAACCTCTAACCAAAAATATTTATCCAACTATGCATCGGTCATCATACTTCTGGCTCTTTCCATAATTGTTTGGTTCATCCTTTCTACAACACCATTCTACTTTGGTGTATATGGAGTTGTCTTTTGTCTGATAATACCCACATGCTTGTAAAATTCATCAAATTCCTTAGAGAAATATTCCCCTCCATTATTAGATCTTAATATTTTTATCCTTAATCTCGATTGGTTTTCAACTAAGAATTTAAAATCCTTAAACATAGTGAAAACTTTAGATTTGTGTTTCATAAAATAAATCCAAGTAAATCTAGAGACATCATCAATGAAGATAACAAAATAACAAGATTTTTTGATAGTATCATTATCTACAGGTCCAAACACATCGGTATGAATAATCTCTAACTTCTCTTTTTTGTTTTGTTTACCAAACACACAATGTTCATAGAAATCAAAGCGCTCATCTAAATAAGAAAAAAACATCTAACAAATTTTTATTTTTAATAGTTTTCAAAACATTATTACTTGTGTGGCTCAATCTACAGTGCCACAACATACATGTATTTTTAGTACTAGCCTCAGATACATAAGAGGCATTACAAACTATAGTGGCTTTGATCCTAAAAAAGTTTCCCAATCTCTTTCCCTTCACTACCACCAAGTTCCCTCTCACCAATCTGTAGCCATGCTTGTCAAATGTTAGTATGCATTCCCAAATCATTCAACTTTGAAACTGAAATCAAATTTCTAGCTAATCTAGGAACATGCAAAACACCAGGGATGGTTTTAATCCTCCCATCACTGAAACAAAACAATACCTTACCTTTCCCAACTATTGGATATGTAGAGTTGTCTCCAAGGTAGATATTACCTCCATCATACTCTTCGTATCTGGAAAACCATTCCTTATGTAGGGTCATATCAAACAAGCATTCTAAGTCAACCAACTAGTGATCATTACTAATAACATTATGTGGAGAAGGTAAAACATCTTCATCTGCATTTGAGGACTTATCAAAAGCATTCTCCCACTATTTCTTTGGTTTTCTACACTCCTTCACATTTCCCCTTTTACTGCAATTCCAACACTTAACTCTATTATTCTTTCCATGAGTCTTAGATCAGCCCTTAGACTTGTCCTTAGCCATTTTTTGATCTCCTTTTGGTCCTCTTTCTTTAGGTCTTCCCCTAACACTAAGAGCATCCCCTGAACTATCTAAACTCTTCTTCCTCAATTCTTATGAGAGTAGAACTGAAATAAGTGCATCCAACTTTGGATCTGTGAGGTTAGCAGTGATAGTCAATATGAACACACAACACATTGTTTAATGTGGAGATAACCCTTTTGGATAAAAAAATTCACATAGGAAAGAGGCCCAAGTTTGTATTAATCAGAAAATGATTGTATAATACAACTCCACGAATCTTCCCTTCAATCTTCAACTTGACAACATTCTGACAGTACCTGAGTACCTAAATCTATATTGTAACAACAAATACAATGGAAAAATACTTATAGAAGTGTTTTCCCTCCAATCTAGGCATTCACTTTCTCTCTCCTAAGATTCCCCCGCATGCAAACACTAAATGTCATCATACATGCAACCTCCATGTGTCAAAAGATGCCCATGCAAAGTTGGGTGCCCAAAGTCAAGAATAGCATCTTACAACATCTAATGACGTGTCATAACCGTCATAGATACAACCAAAGTGTATCTTCCCAAGATGGGTGCCTCGGGCTAAACATAACAACTTACAACTAATGAATATTTGTCATATGCATCATAGTGTCATAGAATCTTATGACAACTTGCAGCTATCATAGATTCTTTACATGCAACCACCAAACATTATAATGTGCATCATACATGTTAAAAATAGTAGATTCTCCCAAGGTGGTGCCTACACTCATTTACTCATGATTTTTACAATTGCCAACAGTAAATATCACTCCTTAATTACCTTTGGTGACTCCAGAATTACCACTGCCAGTGAAACTACCTCATTTCCTTATGAGTAATTACAAATTATAAATAATAAATAGAATAAATACAATATTGGAATTTACAAGGTTAATGGCACCTTATTCCAACAACAATGATCATGGCCCATGACCTCTGTCAGAAGGATTAGCAGAAATCTTGGGCACCCATACCCTGCATATTGATTCACGTCCTTGGAAGGACCTACTGAAAATATACTCAATGAAGCACTGCATCTTTATATTAAATTTGGGGTACCTGCACATTGATGGCAAACACTATTCTAGAAACCATCCTAACATAAGAGATTTTGTATTCACGCCACACATTTGGGTAAGTGCACAAAGATGAGGGACCAAAATGGGGTCTTAAGATGCCATTTTTTTTTTCTAAAATTAGGAAACATTGATGTTGGATGAGAAATTGAAGATAGCTACACTCAAAATTTGAAGATGGAACAAAATAAGAGTCATAGTGCTCTGAATCTAGTTTCTAAACTACTAACTTTTCCAAAAATGGTCGAGATTAAGGGGTTCAAAAAGGGAGAGCACACAAATTGGTCCTGTTTTTCTCAAAAAAACATAACATAGCATTTGGTGTGCTCCCCCTAAAATGTTAACTTTTTATTGAGTATTCAATAATTAGTCTAGTGAGAAATTAGCTAATACCATGTGGTTTATCCCTGATTTTTCTGATAATTTTTTCATGGATGATTGATTTTTTAGTAATTTTTAAAGTGGACACATCCTGAAAAATTGAAATTTGAGTGTGCTCCCCCCAAAATGTTTGAAAACTAATCGAAAATCATTTTTTTTAATATGTGTAGAATGGAGTCTAGTTTCTAAAAATGTAACTTATTTCAAATTTTGATGAATGGTTAAAAAAAAGTCAAAAATACTAGACATTGGTTTTTGACAAAAAATGGACACACTAACAAAAGAAATTCAAGTTGAAACCCTTAACGTACTCAAAATGAAAGAAAATATACAGTTAGATAGCTAACAAAGAAGTTAAGATTATGGTTGTATTTTTTTTGCGTTTTCATTGAAAATAGTGCCATCCTGATGGGGAGCACGCTCCAAATTATCACTAGAGCTAAAAACTGATAAAAACATGTCAAAGAAAGTTGAGCATAATGTGAGCACATTATAACACACTCACATTATGTGAAATCAATAACGTGAGCATGTTATAGCTGAGCACAACTGGCTATAGACATGCCAATTGCATTTGCTTGAAAGTTTCTACGGCCTTTTCAACAAATCCATTTTTTACATATCTTGCAATCGTTGCATTCCATTATAGAACATCTCTTTGAGGTGTTACGTCATATAATTGACATGCCTTGTCTATGCTTCCACACTTTATATACATGTCTACAAGGGCAGTTGCACTTCCTATCATCTCTCTCACTCTCTACTTCCCTCCCCTCTCTACGTCCTACCCTCTCTCTGAGTCTCTACTTCCCTTGCCTCTCTACCTCCTACCTTCTGCCTCACTCTCTTCTTCCCCCCTCTCTACCTCCTACCCATCCAAATCCACTGATCCAATTTCATCCCCCTCTAACACTCCCAATTCTAATCCATCTGGGCCTCTTATATCTATTCACTCGATCCTAATCCTAACTCCATAACATCTTCCATCATTGTCCATTAACTATATGCATATCCTAGTCTATCAACCCATGAAGCCATGAAGGATGTGACCCAAGGACTATTAGCAAGGAATCTAAGAACATCATGTACTCAAATTCCTATCCTTGAGCCTAACAAAGAACCTCCTAATAACATGTCATCCACTCCAGCACCATCATCCACTCCTATATCTATCCATTTCATTGAAGAGTGTCCTACCATAAGTCCAAGTCAAACCCCATAATGTAGTGATGTTGCTAAACATCCAAAGATTATTGATCCCATCCAAGAACCCATCACATCCATCTAAGAAACCCAATAGCTATGTTAAAAGCCTAGTCCAAAGCATGTGGAAACACCAACCACCCATCCTAATTAAAATCCAAACATCCCATCTAATACCATCTTGGTTCCCTTACCATCTCATGGTCAACCCTTCTATACATCAATCCCATCATTGATCCTCCAACATCTCCTAGTGAACTGCCATTACTGCCTCTTACTCCCCAATCCAATGAATATCAATGCATCCCCACTTACCCTATCCATATCTAATATCACGCTATCCATGATTATCCTCCCTGTGATCAAGATATTATCTATGATTAAGTTCGTATCCATGAGCAAGTAACCCACATCACTCCTATCCATCATCCTATTAGCCCTATCCATCATCTCATGCTAGTCCTATTCATTATCCATCACCCATGATGAGACACTTGGTCCCCAAGAAAACATAGATAATCAAACAAATAACTTGGATGGATATCAAATCACATCCCAATGAGGATAATGATAATCAAGATCCAAGAAGTCTACATCCATTCCCATTGATCCTCCATCATCCCCTATCAAATTATATGTTTAGTGTTGGAAACAATACAGATAACTGAGAAGGGGGGGGTGAATCAGTTACCTTAACTTTTCTATTTTCTTTCCTTTTCTTAACTTATCATTTAATGTTATGCCAGAACAAGACAATCATAAGAGCTGAAAAAGAAATTAACACATGACACAAGGATTTTTTTTTTTGAAACCCTGTTAAGGGAAAAACCATGAGGTGACTAACATAAGATTGTATTCTCTGTTAAAAGAATAAAGAGTACAAATTTGGCACTTGCCAATTAGGGCTCACTGCCCAAGCACACTACTCACAAAAGGCCCACTACCTACAAGAGACTTATAGTCAACAATTGCTTACAGATGATACCAAGTTGTTTGAACTAATGAACAACATCTATGCATGCAGGATTTCAGTTCTGGTTAGGTACAGTATACTGATTTGGCACATTTCATTCTTCCTCTTCTCAATATAACTTTCCTATCACATTCTGAGCTTGAATTACTGCCTTCACACTTATCTCTGCTTTTCTTCACACTTAACCATACATGCTATTCATTTCACACACTTACAGGCTTGAATCCATCGGGTATATATATTGGCATCAAGGATTTCCAACAACTTCTTAGTCAGCAACAAGAACACTTGAGATATTTGTAAGTTATTGATCTGTCGGTTGAATCCATGCTTGATTAGTGATGCGCATAAAAAACATAGGCATAGAAGTCATAAATCATGTCAGCCAACAATGTATGATATCACATATTGCTTGATCAACACCTTTACACATTCGGATTGAAGTTTGATACTCTGCTAGTCAGTTCTTCCTCTGTCTGCTCTACCTGACTGGAACCCAACACTTAGATGCTCATATCTTTTTCTTGCTTTATCACTAGAGGCTAAATCTTTGGAATACAGTAGTCATGATACCCCTCTTGACTTGTCCAAGTCCACAACTTACTAAGTTACACCATCTGAGAGATCCAGACCTAATTATCAGACCTTGTTACATACTCTGTTCTTGTTCACCAGACCAAAATAATCTTCAATCTGACTTCTGGTATAGGCATACTATGTATTGCAGATGTGTGGGATAGACTTTGTTGCCATCAATGATAACACTTATGAAGGCACATAGTGTCTCTTGCCAACAATCTCCCCCTTTGGCATTGATGGCAACACTTAGTGAAAAATGGCTAAGTGTCGCAGTAACTCCCCCTTGGCTGATGCTCTGTCTTTTGCACTATTTTACTGGAGCTCCCCCTTAGCTGGACTCCACATTTTTCACTACTCTTCACTCCCCCTTTAACATCAATGGCAAAGGGTGGAATCTGCATACCAAAATTTTGCAAAAAATATTCTATACATGGCCGCATAAGTATATATAAATCATATGTTATACTTACATATACTTAAGTATATCCGCAAAGGTTGTCTTCAACTGGATGATTTCTGTGGCCCAACTCCTCTTCATTCTATCCAAAATGGAGATGTGTCCACTTAACAAAAATGCATATGCTTCTGCCCTCTTTAGGTCTGTTGGATCACTAGTCTGGATTGTGTTTTGTGCCTTTGTCAAGGCATCATGCATTGCCTCTAACTTAGGGATGATTATCCCTCTGAGCTCACCCATTCTATCTATTATGTTCTTTTTCTCCTTAACCATTTCTTTAATTTCATTTATTATAGCAATAGCTTGACATTCATGATTCACCAGAGAGGTAGTAAGGGGATCAAAATTCTGAGACAAGCTTGATAATTTTTCTTCTTGTTCTTTCACTTTCTTCTCAATGTCCTCTGTCACTTTAGGACAAGTTAAACAAAATTTGTATATGTCCCCACCATCTTTAAGAGCATTTTCAAGGCTCTTTATGCCAATGCTTAAGGTTCTTCTATCATTAGTAATTAGCCCTTATACTTCACTAAACCTCTTTCTCAAGAACTCCTTCCAGACCTTAGTCTCTACCAATTTCTCTAAGGATTCAAAATGAGTGTTAACAAAATTGACTAAGTTTTTCAAATTACCGGATGGAGAGGTAGAAGGATCCTTTTGGTAGGTTGGCATAATCTTCTCCAGCATCCCAAATGCAATCTCCAATAGCTCATAGTCCTCCATGTGAGATTTCAAGAGTTTTTCTTTTGCTTTGGCTTGAGCAAAAGATGCTATTTTCATTGTCTGAACTGGGGAGAGAGAGTCAAAATTTAGTGGTCCTTGAAATAGCTTCGGTTCATCTAGCTCCATCATTTCTTTGTCTAAGAAGTTCTTCACTATCTCTACAGTGTCTCTTGCTGGTGACTAAGACTTCTTTCCTTTTGAGATATTAGAACAGTCATCATTAGTCTTTTATGCTTGTTCTTCTTCTTTTCCTTTATCCTCTTTTCCTTGAATCTTCTTCTCCTCTCTTCTACCTTCCCCTTCAGCTTCAGTGTCTGGAATGTTTGTCATAGCTGTAGTGGGATCCAAAGGAGAGATGTCACCTATGTTTGCTACTTCATGAACCTCCTCTTCCGGAACTGAGGAGTCTAAGTTCTCAGAGATTTCTTCATTTATTTTCTTTAATCCTTCGACATCCTTGTCAGAAGGTTTTTCATTGATATCATTTGATCCTTCAACATCCATGGTAGAAGGTTCTTCATCTATTTCCTCTACAATAGGAAGATTGAATCTCTTCAAGGAATTCAGGAGGATATCTTTTGTTTCACTTGCTACTTGGTCAGTTTCTCCAAGCATGAGTTTGTTCATTCTCACCTTGCTCCAGAACTCATCCTTACAATCCTTGAAAATCATGCTCATTTGTTTTGAAGTGATGGAAGGATAAAGATGAATTGCTATCTGCTCCCGAATCTCTAAGTCTTTTGCCTTTGCATTCTCTTTTCTCAGCTCAAGTACCTTTTCTAGGCTCTTAGGAATCAATGATATAATTACAATGAAAGCTTTATTGTAAATGTTCAAGTACCTGACAGTAGCCTCTTCCAGAATTCTCTTGTCAGCATCATTGTATTCATCATAGAACTCTGTCACCGGCTACAGGTTCCCATCCACAGTAACTACCTTGATGATATCATCAATGGAAAGAGTGGGCTTTTCAATAAATTCCTCTACCTTCTCTTTCTCATTTCTGCTAGCAAAGAACTTCCCAGATGTTCTCTTCTTCTTTATTTTCTTGATTTCTTCATCTAATTCTATTTCTTCATCATCTTTATGGCTTGTATATGTCCTTGTGGCTTTGGTCTTCATCCTCTTTTCTCCTTTTCCAGATGTCTTGACTTTCAGTTTGGTAGACTTTGAGCTTTTGGAAGCATAGGAGCATAGCTCTTGGAGGATCTAGTCTGAGAGGAGGTTTGTACAGGAGCACTTTCTTTCTTTGCTTCTTGTCTTTCTTTCTTTTCCCTCTCTATTTTCTCTCTGTTAGCATCTACAGCCTCCTTTGATATGCCAAGTCTTTTGTCAATTTATTCAACTTCCTTTCTTACTTTCCTCTTCATGTCTGGTTGTCTTAACTTAACATGTATTTTTATACTTAGCTCTTCAAAGGTGACAAACCCTTCTGCTTTAGTGTCCTTAAGCTAGCTCAGTAGGTTTTGAATATGTAGCTCCAAGATTTTTTCATTGACCTCATATCCCATAGGCATTATCCACACAGTTCTTGGCTCAACTGCCTCCATTAGGCATTGATCAGTGTCAACCATGAAGCAGACTATATATTTGTATTTGTCAACTATTGTTTGTGGTATTCTCTCTCTGGCTTGCATCATGCTTTGGAAATTCTTAAAGTAACCCTAGAGGGCTGTGTTTTGGGCTTGAGCATCACCAAGTCCATACATGTAATCTCTGATCTAAATTGAAACAAGTTTATCATTTTGCTAGACCCAACCATTTGATCCAGGTAGCTCATTCATATAATAGAAAAATAGACACAGTATTAGACTACCATATTTAAAGGAGTTTTTCTTATCCTTTTTGATCTTCTGCAAGTTCTCCAACAACTGATTTAGAAGAAGCTCACATAGATCATAATCTGCATCTTCCCTCAACATTTGATATGCAACATAGATTGTTGTACCAGACACATAATTCTCCCTGCTCAAATGGTAGATTTTGTAGCTGATTATCATTGAAGAAAACTTGACATCTGGATATGTGATGTTATCTATAGTCATTGCTCTTTTGTCAAATTTTGATCTGGTTGCTTCAGTTACCGTTTGGTTCTTCACATATTTGAGTGCGGGTAACCCACCGAATGAATGTAGTCTGGTCACTGCCCTGATGGCATCTTTAGTTATCTTGAAAGGCCTCATTAGCCACATAAAATTATCATGCATCCTACTTAGAACATACTGGACCCAATCATCTTCTGTAAAACATAGAAAATGTATGCAATGTCTGAAGTGTTTGTCCCGGAGGGCCTTGAATTCAGGTTTGAGTTCAAAATTCTCATCTATTAGTTGTTTGTGATAAATTTCCATTAATTTTAGTCTCCAAATTCTTCAATGTTTGCATGGCTATAAACCCTAACATCTTCTACATGCAAGACTCCATGCAGAATGCTAGAAAATGCACCCAAGGGATCAACTTCCAGAGATTTATAAGGGTGTTTCTTGAATTTAGGTCTCGGCTTATCAAAAATATTGACAACCATTGGAGTAGCCATTTTTGTAGGAGATCCAGAGAGAGTTTTCAGAAGGGAAGTACCTTTTCACACTTTAGGGTTTGAAGTAGAAACCGAAATGAATCTCTGGTTGAATTTGATTTTTAGTTAAACTTGAGTGAATTATAGGATCTTCTTTGCAGAGCTCTTGTTTTCTTCTTCATGAGTGCAAGTGTGTAAATAATGAGTGAAAGAACCCTTTTATCCTTGTGTAAACCCTAATTTCCTTTTGTAATAAATGTACAAGTCTTTAAGTCATTTGGTTACCCTGCTTCTCAAATGAGGTTTTCTTGGATTGTCTTGCGATTCTTCAAATCATTGTTTATGAGGGTTGACAACATATCTTCACCATATTCAAACATGCCATTGGTTCGTAGACTAAAATATTTCAATTCTAGATCATACTAGATCTGTCTGTGAAATTTTGCTTTACCAGATAGCTGTCGATATAGGATCTCCTCATAACTAGCTCAAATCTGCATGCGAATTTGTCAAATTTTGACTGGATGACTTTCAAGTGAGTCTCCTCAAACCCTTTAAACTACAACCTCTTATTTTGACTCAAAGTGCCAAATTCAGGCACTCACTGGCTGGTGGGGGAAAATGATCTTCTCTACAGCTCCCCCTGAGCCAGAGCTTGCTTTTTAGTTTCCGGAAGGAATATCATCACCAGATTCTAGTGCGGATCCATGCCCAATATTCATTGTACCCTTTTTTACCCAAATCTTTCTCATCTCCTTTTGAACTTCATTCGCATTTACTTTCCCTTTGCATTTATCTTGTTTCTAATCATGTTTCACCAAACCTTTTCTTCCCTAATTTTTGCTTCTACAGAATTTGACAATATGACCGGATCTATTGCAATTGTAACACACAACATTCCTTTGCTTATTTGAATGATATCCTCTTGATCTGCACTCATTACCCATATGTCCAGTCCTATTGCATGCAAAGCATTTATCATTGAAAGCATTGTTCATTTGCATATTTTTCCATTCATGAGATTTGTGACCATACCTTTTGCAACTGAAACATTGACCGAAGAAGGATGAATTTAATTGATTCATTCCATTTCTACACTGGATTTCTTTGTGAACAAATTTGTTGAAATTGAAGTAGTATCCATTGAAGGATGGATATTTTTGAGTGTTTGGTTGCCTTACTGGAGGTCTTCTAGGCCTATTTCTTTGATTTCCTAATCCAAAGTTCTTCTGACCAGATCTAGAGCTTTCACCTTTCTCATATCCCAAGCCACCCTTATCATCTACCCTCTTTTGGCTTTCAAGAAGAACTTCAAGTTGGGCTGAGCTTATCTTGAACTTTTCTTTGTATTCATTTGTAGTTTGAAGATCTTGTTTAAGAGTGTCTATCTGATTCTCAAGTTGTTCTTCATTGTCTCTAACTTCTTCAAGCTCAGATTCAAGATGCCTGATTATTCTATCCATTTTATGGTAGTCCTTTATTTTCTCCTTGAGGGATTGTTTTAGATTATCTTCAATCTTCCTCTTTTCTTCAATTTCTTGTGTGAATCTCATAACCCCTGATTCCATTTCATACCTTACCATAATGACTTCTTTTGACATCTTCTCACATAGCTTGCTTTTCTCATTTAGATCTTCATCAGAATCATTGACTTCACTCTGATTGGCTAATTTTTGGAGTAGTTCCTTTCTCTTCTTCACATAAATACTAAGGTTTTCTTTTAGCTCATTTATGAAATCATCTTGTTTGACTCTTTCTCTCAAATTATTGACTTCAGAGTGGGATTGTGCAAGATCATCTAGGGTAGATTGAAGTTGTTCCTTCATACCATATGCATCCATTGAGATTCTTAGATCTTCATCAAGCTATTAGGCTTTGTTTAGAGGAACTTGGCTCTGATACCAATTGTTGGAAACAATGTAGATAACTAAGAGGGGGGGTGAATCAGTTACCTTAACTTTTCTATTTTCTTTCTTTTTCTTAACTTATCATTTAATGTTATGCCGAAACAAGACAATCATAAGAGTTGAAAAATAAATTAACACATGACACAAGGATTTTTACGTGGAAACCCTATTAAGGGAAAAACCATAGGGTGAATAACCCAAGATTGTATTCTCTGTTAAAAGAATAAAGAGTACAAATTTGGCACTTGCCAATTAGAGCTCACTGCCTGAGCACACTGCTCACAAAAGGCCCACTGCCTACAAGAGACTTACAGTCTACAATTACTTACAGATGATACCAAGGTGTTTGAACTAATGAATAACATCTATACATGCAAGATTTCAATTCTGGTTAGGTACAGTATACTGATTTGGCACATTTCATTCTTCCTCTACTCAATATAACTTTCCTATCACATTCTAGGCTTGAATTACTGCCTTTGCACTTATCTCTTCTTTTCTTCACACTTAACCATACATGCTATTCATTTCACACACTTACAGGCTTGAATCCATCATGTATATATATCCGCATCAAGGATTTCCAATAACTTCTTAGTCAGCAACAAGAACACTTGAGATATTTGTAAGTTATTGATCTGTCAGCTGAATCCATTCTTGATTAGTGATGTGCATAAAAAACATAGGCATAGAAGTCATAAATCATGTTGGCCAACAATGTATAATATCACAGATTACTTGATCAACACCTTTTACACATCCAGATTGAAGTCTGATACTTTGTCGGTCAGTTCTTCCTCTGTCTACTCTGTCTGACTAGAACCCAACACTTAGATGCTCGTATCTTTTTCTTGCTTTATCACCGGAGGCTAAATCTTTGGAATACAATAGTCATGATACCCCTCTTAACTTGTCCAAGTTTGTAACATACTGAGTTACACCATCTGAGAGATCCAGACCTGATTGTCAGACCTTGTTACATACTAAGTTCTTGTTCATCGGACCAAAACAATCTTCAATTTGACTTTTAGTATAAGCATACTATGTACTGCAAATGTGTGGGATAGACTTTGTTTCTATCAATAACAACACTTATGAAGCCACACAGTGTCTCTTGCCAACATTTAGGTGTTTACCCTAGTTGCTCAAGTTTAAGGTTTAGGGGTCAGGGGCATTATTTGAGGTTTACATGAGTTTAGGGTTGCTCAAGTAAATAGGGTTTAGGGTTTAGGGGAATTATTTAGGTTTTAGGGGTTTAGGGATACTCAAGTTTATGGTTTAGGGTTTTAGGGTTTAGGGGTTAGGGGCTTAGGGGTGCTCAAGTTTAGGGGTTAGGGTTTAGGTTTTAGAGAGAGATAGAGTGAGGTCTAACAAATAGAGATTAGGACAGATAGGGAGATAGAGGTTTACGGTTGCTTCCATGTTTTATGGTTTATGGGTTAGGGGTTTATGGGTTTAGGGTTTCTCATTTTTAGGGTTTAGGGGTTAGGGGTTAGGGTTTAGGGTTTATGGAACTTAGGGGTTAGGGGTTAAGGTTTAGAGGTTTAGGTTTATGGTTTAGATAGAGAGGAGAATAGGGAGATATAGAGGAGACCGAGCTTGGGAGAGATATCTTTGTCTCCTCCATCCCTCCCTCTAACTATGCCTACCTCTCTATCTCTCTCTCCCTGTCTCTCTATCTTTCTCTCTCTTTCAATCCCCTCTCTCTAACTCTACCTTTCTATCTCATCCTCCCTCACTATCTCACTCCCCTTCTCTATCACTCTCCTAATCCATCTACCTCAAATCTATCTACCTATGTCTTTGGAAGTTGTATCTCTTGATCTCTTTCCCTATGTCTATCTCTCTGGACATATCCCTATCTCTTAATCTATCCCCTGTTACCTCTCTCTCCTCTTTTCTATCTCTCTCCCCATCCCTCTACCTCTTGAAATCTCTCTCCCTATGTCTCTAGACATCTCTTCATCTCTTTCCCTATCTCTATCTATCCGCATAACCCTATCTCTTAATATATCCCTCTCTACCTCTCTCTCTGTATTTCCCTATCTATCTCTCCCTCGCTAGATCTATCTCCCTATATCTCCCCTCTATATATATGTATCTCTATCTTTCTCCCTCTATATATCCCTTTGTCTATATCAATCACCCTCTCTCCCTCTGCCCATCTCTATCTCCACCTATCCCTCTCTATCTCTTTATTTGCCCCTCTATCTCCACATTCCAAGGGGTCGATAGAGAAAGGGAGAGAGATATAGAAAAAGAGAGGTAGATAGAGTTGTAGAGAAGGAGGATAGAGAAATAAAGAGAGAGAGAGACTCTCCCATGTAGATATAAGGTTACATTTGTCCCTCCTAGTATAGAAAAGTTCTATTTCACAAACCACATGGATATTTGAGTCTTGGGATACTCTTGGACCATCACTTGATTACCATATATTTTATGTGAGAGCATGACATCCTAGACCATGATTTTGGCACCAACATTGAGAAGGTTATGAATTTTCCATGCATGAAGCTTTATGTTTTCATGCTTCCTAGAATGCGCTCATGTTATAACGCGAGCATGTTATGGGAAGCATGAAAACATAAAAAAACCATGTGGGATCTGTGGTTTACACCCCACATAACTATTATTCCTGCTTTTCATGCAGTATATCAGACAAGAAAATGCTTTTCATGTTCTTTGACATATTGAGAATCATTTTTAGATTAATGCACCACCTTTTTTGTTTTTTCAACGAAGAAGAACTGATTTTGCATGTTTTTGGAGAAAAATTGATTATTTAAATTGAAAGTTTCATGTTTCATGTGTTATTTTATTTGAAAGCTAATTACCATTGATATATAGATTGAATTTGATGATATATGTTTGATTTTTCCATAAATTTCACTAATCCTATTCTAGAGTTATATAGAATTCATAATCAAACTTACGAAAAAGAAGAATTTGAGGATTTTGAAGCCATATTTTGGAGAATTGGTCAACTGCAATATCGAATTCTAAGGTATGTTCAAGTTATGTCCATTTTAATTCACATATATGTGTTCGTATGTTCTTTATGTCTTTGTCTTTATGTCTTTACGTTCTTTATGTTCTAAGATATATATGTGTCTAGGTATATCAGTTAGTTCAGTCAAAGAGACTCTAAATTCCTCATGTTTCCACCTTGTTTTGGCCCTTCATGCCTTCATTTCACCTATTTTCACCTATACAAGAGAAAAACAATATCAAATACTTCATAAAATAATTTTAGTGAACAATTGCTTGTCATACTCATATTCATGATCAATGGAGCCAAAATTGATTCTAGAAGACTCTTAATTTTTTCCCTAGGATGATATAGAAGGATTTATTCCTTAATATGCATAATGATTCATTCAATAGAACCATACAATGGATTGAATCTTAGACTATCCTATGCCCCCTATTATGACAATCCTACTTGTCTCTATTGATCATTTAGACATAATTGAACTAGGTGTCCTTTTGATAACTTCTCCATGCATGTTTCATAGTATGAATTCTCTTGGAGAAGGTTGGAGGATGTGGAGACCTCTTTAGTGTCTTGGGCTAGGACATTCCTTATGCACCTATTAATGATGATTTGTATGCACATGACACGACAATATTTCAAAATTTCCTAATTGTCCTTTGTTAGTACATGATGGTGGTTACCTTGATCGACTATATACCTTTCAATACCCTAAATTACAAAGATTAGTTAAATGATTTTTATGACAGTCCTAGGTATGGCTACCCTAAAGAAATCAAGGACTGTACTCTTTAACCATCTTGGATTGTAATAATCCCTCTCACTACATATGTAGTTTCCTTAAGGGTTTTAGGGTCTTGAGTAATGTTGTACCATTCTCATATAGTCCTCACATAGGAATTTGACAACTTGGGAGACCTTTGTATATGAGTGTCCTAATGTCTTGGATAATCTTTGATTATTGGGTAAATGCAAGAAGTTGTGTCCACTTAAGGTGGAAGTTTCAGAGTTAGAAAAAAATCCGAAATCAGGTTAACCAAAACGGGATCCCGTTTTCAAAAAATGGGATCCCGTTTTGAGTTTCATAAAAGGTTAATATTTTAGCCTTTATGAAATGGGATCCCGTTTTGAAAATGGGATCCCATTTCAAAACGGGATCTCGTTTCATAAAGCTTAAAATATTAACCTTTTATGAAACAGGATCCCGTTTTAAAACGGGATCCCGTTATTTAAAATTTGAATTCTAAGCTCAGGTTTTGCTTTGTAACCTGGTTCAAGAAATGCTTTGGGGACCCGAACTTGACCTCTGGACCAGGTTTGACCTACAACTTGAAGGTCCTGTCAATGTCACAACAAAATAGTGACTTTGGGCATATATCTGAAGGTCTATTTTGCAGAATATTTTGATGAAATTAAAACACATTATAGATGAGATAGTGTAGATTCCAAATATATAATTTTTTTTACAATTGGATTAATTTTTCTATTTTTTAATCAATTTCTGATGAAATAGGTCCATAAACTTGAATTATTAGGGTTTTTTAGTATTTTAATAACTTTTTATTAACATATTTTTTTGTAAAAAAAATTGTAGGAAAACATACTTTAGACAATTCTTTTCAATTTAAAAAAAAAAATACAAAAAATGTTAAGTTTAGGTCATCTTATGCGTGACGTACATGATGATTTTTTAAAAGACCAAAAATGGCTAATAAAAAATTAATAAAAAAAATATTCCATAAAAAATTACAAAAAAATATGGAAAACGTGCTTCAGTGAGTCACAAATCTTTTCCCAAAAGGATTTTGAAAAATGTGATTATTTAGGTCAAAATATGGATGACGTACACATACATGGTATAGTAAAAAAAAAGTGACTTTTAAACAATGGTTTTTAGAAACACCTATTCAAAATCACTTTCTATCATCTGGGAATTGAAAAAAATTACATATTTGGAAACTAGACTCCAAGTACTACATTTCATATTTAGTGACTTTTTCCAAGATTCCACCGTTAAGTGCTTCAAATGTTTAGGTCAAATGTGACAAATTCTAAAAATCAGGAAAACACTTCCACTTTTTGGCCAATAAGTGGACACAACTTCTTACACACACCCTATTTTGGATTGTGATAGTCCCTTTTTGACTTGTTCATGACTATATAAGACAACAAAATACCTCTTCATCTACCCTTTCCATTACCATCAAAACATTTCCTTCTTCCAATGAAAGCTTCCTATTGTTATGGCACCATTTGGATGACCTTATCATGACATTATCTTGACTAATAATAGCCCTTGTTATGTTTATCATGTGAATAATCCTCCATGAAACCCTCATGTAAATTGTTGAAATTGTGAAGACATATTGAGCTAACTTGCAACCATAGAAAGAGCCATTAGACTTGTCATGAAACCATATTAATTGAAGAAAATGCATATGAAATAAGGCTCTTAAATCCTTAGGAAGACAAGGATCTTGAGGGGAATACTTAGTAATAGTCCTATGGCACTTTACAAGACAATATTCATGGAAGAAGAGTTAAATTAGTGACTATCCAGTATATCAGTGACTGTCCATATTATGCTAGGGTCATATTTCAGGTTGCTAGGCATGTTTTGAAGGACTGTCTTGATGTTATTAAAGTTACAAAGTGTGGTCATTAGTGCAAATGTGGTTATAAGCCTTTGAAATTGTCATTTCTCAATGCTGATTAGTCATTTATGACTGTTATAAATAGCACAGTCATGTTTTGAAATTGAAAATATATGCTATGGATCTAGGGGATTGTCATCATGGGGGTTTTAGTATCTTCATGGGATTGATTATTGATCCAATGCTTGAGAATTTTCCCAATAAGACCCAATGTGCATGCATGTCTCTTTCTATGAAAATGGAAGAGGGTTTTCCACTCAGCAAGAACACACATCATTTATTTTACAAAAGGACTATTATACAAAAAAGTTAGCCAACCACCTTGTGAGAGTCATGTTACTATTTAGTTATAGCAGTCATAGCATAGAAAACGGTCCAAGGTCCTATCATTGAGTTGAAGAATCTATCCATGTACAAACTTTAAAGGTGCTAGGTCATGCAAATGTTGCATAAGACTATCATAGATAGTGTTCTTACACATTTCTCAATCATGCCTCTAGGTGCACTTCACTAGGCCTCTAGCATTGACCTTATTTGGGGCTTTGAACTAATTTGTTTGAACAAATGCAGATGACATCGTAGACTTTCCTTGGGGCTTAAAATATCTTGAACATGATCTTGGACACTTCTATGTGGGGATGACCCAACCATACAACAACTCATTGGCTCACAACTTCTTGTATTGCTGCTCCTAGTAGAGACAACTTCATTGGATTAAGAATCAACAAGAACAAATGGTTTTTAACACTTAACCACTGATGTGGGAACCATTACACTTTGCATACAAGTTCTTTCAAGGAGGTTTCAAGGTATACACACACCAAAAAGGTTCACACTAGACTGGTCATGGTTTGAGGGCTTCAATGTCTCATGCAATCTACTTGGGACAGTCTTGACATTTTATCAAATAATTACCAAGAAAGCTCAAAAAACTCCTTGAACAGTTCTATAAGACCTTCATACACATCCTCCACACCTTCTCCTATCACAAAACACTCTGATCTTGCTTTGATAGCATTCAAACTACCCTTCACAACCCTCACAGTCTAATACATTTAGAATATCAAACTTACTATCCACTAGAAGCATGTGCAACCGTCACCTTGGGGCTCTACAAGCTTTGAAGAAGATAAAATACATATACACAGACCTCACCACCCATTGTGGAGATTTTCCACCAGTGGGAGACCAATTTACAACATTTTTTTGTGCTCACTGGTTACCCTAGGTGGTTTGAAGCTTAAAAATAGTCATCACAACATCTACCATGGTTCAATAAGGTAATATCCATGCCCAATTTGAAACTAATCACAAAGGGATTCATTCATGTCATGATTTTTGTCTTCACACGTCTTTCTCTAGACTTTGGTACAACGGTTATAACTTTTTTCATGGGTCAATAAAATGAACTACAGATTGATTTTTTAGAAGTTATGAACCTTATGCATGTCTAGGACAACCTGGGTATCATGAAAATGACTTATATCAAACCTACAACAGCCATGAATACGAAGAACAAGTTGCTGATTCGGTTGAGAAAATGGGTATAAATCGTGTGCCAAGTACCCCAATTGTTCAGGGAAGCAGGCTACTAGTAAAGTCCCTTAAGATCCCTAAGATAAAAAACTAACAAACTTTGACGAAGTAGTTCTCAGAATTCGTGGCAGTTGGGAACATTTTGTTTGGACCTACCGATGCATGTGGGGTCTGTCTACAATATCCTCTATCAGTTTCGTTCAACTCCTATCCATTTGACCATGTCGGAATCAAACACATTCTTCCAAAATGCTTTAGTTTCATGTAGTGCAAAGGTTGCCAGGTGCCATATTTTTTGTTCTTCTCATCATGGGGCCGAACCAACTATGCCAACACATTGGGGTGGACAGGTAAATACCAGGGGAGGTCTCGTTTTGTTTGTGAAGCATCCCAGTCGTTCTAGGCTGTAAGCTACCGACAAAGTAGAAAGTTACTAACACTAAAATTTTGTATTCCATAGGTCTTGGGGATGAAATGACTATGCCAACATGTCCAAGTGGGTGGGTAAATGCTAGGGGAGGTCTCATTTTGTGTACCAAGTGTCCTAGTCATTCCAGAATGCAAGCTACCGACAAACTCAAAAGGTGCTAGGAGTGACATTTTGTATTCCATAGCTCGTGGGGCTGAATGGACTATGAACACATTGGGGTGGGCAAGTAAATGCCAGAGGAGGTCTCATTTCATGTGCCAAGTGCCCCAGTCGTCTAGGGTAGCAAGCTACTGGCAAACTCCCTTAAGATCCCTAAGATGAAACAACTGCCAAACTTTAACCAAGCAGTTCTTAGAATTCATGGCAGATGGGAATGTTTCATCTAGAACTACAAGTGCATGTAGGGTCCATCTATAATAACCTCTCTCTATTTCATTCAACTCCTCTCTGTTTGACCTTGTCAAAATCAAACACATTCTTGCAAAATGCTTCAGTTTCATGTAGTGGAAAGGTTACTAGGTGCCATATTTTTTGTTCTTCTCATCGTGAAGCCAAACCAACTTTGCCAACACATTGGAGTGGTTGGGTAAATGATAGGGAAGGTCTCATTTTGTGTGCCAATCATCCCAGTCATTTTAGCTTGCAAGCTACCGACACCTAGCACCTTTTGAGTTTACTGATAGCTTACAACTTGGAACGACTGAGACACTTGGTGTACAAAACAAGACCTCCCCTAGCATTTACTCACCCACCCTGATGACATATAAGAAGGAAACACTAAGGTTTCACAAAGTTTCACAAACTCAACTCTTGACAGGCTTCTCAAACCCTTCACAATTGACTTTTCAATGAACTAGGTTTCTAAGGCCTCCAACTTGCTACAATGGTTCAAACATTCACCTGGGCTAGATAAGGCATCTAATAAGATTAAATTCAGCTACCAAACACAACCAAATCACTCTCAGATTCTTGATATTTCCTTTTAGCAACAAGTCTGTTCAAACCTTCAAAAGCCTTGTAGCCTTGCCATAGAGGTTTTTCTGACTTAATTTCCTTATAGTGTTTCAAACCCAAATTTCAATCATAGTTTTTGACACCCATTTTCCCTTTATACAACATATCCAAGAGTAGAGTATGGTTGTTTAAGACCAAGCGCTCCAAAATTGGGGTTTTCTACCTGTAATCAAGCCTATTTAGTCCACTTTTACAAAGGAAGTGCTTTCCAAACACTTACTAAACATCTAAACTCAATGGACAGTCACAAGTTATGTTCCAAAACAACAAAATCTACAATCATTTGTTAGTTCTCTGACTTTTGAGACACCTTACTCCAAAACCCTCATTTTTCATGCAATCTCCAAGGGTTTACTGAAAACCTATACTCCAGACTTTCTCTCTGATAACCACTACCTCAAACACTTTGGGTTATGTCCACACATGCTTAATAAATCCTCACAGAACCCTTAGCAACAGTATTTCATTAGATGACTGCCCTAAACCACCATTTTTAATACAAAACTCAAAGAAACTCAACTTGGCTTCATGCCCATAGCCATCAAATGGATTCCCCTGCTCCACAAAAAATTCAAGCACCTAATGCCTAAAATTTTTGTTCCATTCCATGAGTCATAGTAATCACAGAGAGTGGAATAGGAAGGATTCCATTTAAACCTTTCAAAACCTTGAAATTCTATCTACTCTAGTAGTTTCAGGAAAAGCCCTCTAGAATGCACAAACTATGATGAAAATTCACAAAACCTAATGCAAAAGAAAGATAACTCCATACTCTAACATATTCAATTAGTTTCAGACCTTGACTATACTATACAGGAAAATGGTATGGTTTGCAACAATGTGTAAACAGGAAAAGGATAGAAAATTAGAGTAATTTATTCAAATTTGCATTTCAAAAAAGTCTCTCTCCCTCTCCTTAAGGTATTGAGAGGCATTTATACATTTTCCAAATAGTTTTCATCAACCTTCAACTGAAAAAACTACCTATATTGGTCATTCTACAACTTCCATCAACCTCATGGGTTAAGTGAGATTGGTTACAAAGTAACTCCTCTTTACAAAGGTGATCATTATTGACAAAAAAAACATAAAACACTTGTTTTGGTCAATATTGACCTTATTACATGACATTTGATGATAAAACCATCATAATTTTGTCCTAGAGCCACCTAGGACCTTATTGACTCTTCATGGCCAAAATGGGGCAAGGTGCTCCTGCACCATACAACCCCCCTAAAAAATATTTCATGTCCCATGAAACATGCTTATTTACCCCATCTCTTTGACATCCACATGGTTCTTGGACTGATGGACCTTCATACTTGACTAATCCATGTTGCTTGGTAGCATGTCCTCCATCTTTAACCTTGGCATTGCCTTCAGACTGCTGCACCACTGAGAATGTGCCTATACTCTATCCTACATCAGACTTTGGTGTATTTCTTGACTCTACATTAGTATGTATACCATGTCCACTTTGCCCTAGGGCTGTCCCACTCTTTATCCCTAATCCATTCATGTACTTGTCTACTCTCAAGCCATCATTAGTCCTCAGACTTTGCTGCAATCTGTTTACTCCTGCAACCTCTGCCATTGTCACCCAAGTCACCATCTTATCAAGCCCATTTAGCACTATGTCTACAAACCCATTTGTCCCCTTAGCCTTTCTCTCAACCAAAGGACATAATACTATTCCTATCATAACATTTTTGTGCCAATCAACTGTCAACTCATGCTTTATACTTGTTTCAACCTTCAGATCTATTGTTATAACACTCTCATCTTTTTCCTCAACCTTCACAAGCTCTTTCCTTCCAAATATAATAACCTTGGTTTTACCTTTCCCTTTCTCATCCTCCTACAAAGGTTGTAGCTTAAATGTTTTGTCATCTTTCTTGATAAGGTAGGTGTTCTCCCAACCATCATACAGTGACTTTCCTATCAAATTGTCATGGTCTCCCCAATAGCAAATGGAAACAATCCATAGGTAAGACATCGCATAGGACCCTATCTTTGTATTCACCAATCTGAAAATCCACATATGCTTGTTCATTTACTAACAGAGACTAACTATCATTTACCCAAGAATCTTTGTATAGTGCTACATGAGGCACTTTATCTAGTTTCAACTTATCTACCATCTCCCTAGACACCATGTTATCCTATGAACCTGAATCAATAACAACCTTGCATACTTTACCTCTAAGTTTGCATGTAGTCTTGAACAAGTTCCTTCTTTGACTCATGTCTTCCTCCTTAGATGTCTACAACAGTGTTCTTCTCAGCATTAGTGTCTCTCCTGTGTCTGAAACAACTTCAACATATGGAGGTTTTGAACTTTCACACTCTTCCTCATGAAGAAGTTGAGTTCTTCTTTCATCTTTCCTTTCACTATTTGATGTTGAACCTTGCTTTTTAGGGTACTTAAAGGCTAGATAGCCAAACTTGTTACAATTATAGCATCTACTTGCAAACACATTGGAACTTCTTCCACCTCCAAATCTACCCCTTGCAAATCTACCTCTAAAATCTGCACCTTGTCCTTGTCCTTTGTTTACTGTTGATGCTCAGAATTGCAATGTTTCCAACACCAACATGGGAAACTCTGAAATGTGGGAAGCTTTTCAGAGTGACCTCCAGATTTTAAAGAAGCTAGCTCTTCTTTATCTCAAAAGTGTTTAGGAAAAAAGGGGAGAATGAAACAGAATCACAAATGTAACTAAAATTATGGCGATGCGCCTGAATGTAATTTTGTATCTCAACACTTAAGTACAGTGAAACTATTTTAAGATTCAGTCACATTAAAGAGCAAAAATGCATGATCAATGTAACAGATTAAAGACAAATAGAATCAAAGGCTCACAAACCAGAATACTTTGTCATAACACAGAAAATATTAGCAAGGCATAGAACTCTATTTTTATTAATGTTCAAGTTACATAAAAGGCACAGAATCATGCACAGTTATACAAACTTTCTGAATCAAGAAAATAGAACAAAGGCAAATGATATTACTGGCCACTACAAAAGATCCTCAAACTTCTCTAACAATCTGTGATGCAGAAAATCTCTATATCTTCGATGTTGTATATCTTGGCATGGTGATCTGAACCCATACTTATAGCATGCAACTGGCCCAAAGATTACCCGCATGATCAAATCTCAACGGCCTAACCGAACTGGCGGTTAACTGAAAGTGTCTGACAAAGGATCTCCTTCGAATAAGAAATGGTTAGCAACTCTGCAAATTCATTGGCTGCAACAAATACATGTAACCCCACATACTTGAATCGGGGAGGGACGCGTGGCAGCTTTCTGATAGTCTTTGCGACTATAAACCCTTGAAACAGCTGGCACTCATACGCGCCTCTTTCCTGAAACTCCCTCATCTTTCTAGATCAATTAGAAACAAACACCTGGCATCCTCCGCATGACTTACTTAATAAACTAGTTCTTCCTCAGGAAATACCAGACTTTGACACTTGGCAGCGTCCGCGGCCCTTCCAAAAACACATGGCATTTTTTGCTTTATTCTGAGTCTGTACTGTGGCTTATACTAAGAGTGCTTGGGCTCCGCCACCTGTCACGGTCTGCCGAACTTTGGAACTCAAGAAATATTAAAATTGGGACCCACCATACTTCTGCGCCTGAGTAGCCTCAAAAAGAAAAAGGGACAGATGGTGCCTTCTGCTTACATGAGAGACTGTGGATGTGGCGGCTTCCGCTGCTCTTTGAGAAACTTTAGAAACTTTATAGGGTCTTGCGGAAGATGACACTTGGTAGCTTCCGCTGTAGTCTGAGAAACTCTTGAAACTTTAACAAAACCTCCGCGGACGTTGCCACTTGGCACCCTCCGCTCAACTCCAAGAAACTTTTAAAGAAACATTACGGACTTATAAGGATCATGCAGATGGTGACAGATGGCACACTCCGCTGAAGTTACAGGAATATTAGCAGGGTCCACTATACTTCCTTTACTTAGCACTGAAAACAAAAGGAACCTGTGGAAGACGACACTTGGAGCTTTCTGTAGAAATCTTATGGGACACGCGGCACCTTCCGTGAAACTTTAGGAAACTTTAGAAACACCCTCCGCTTCTGCCACTTGGTGCCTTCCGCGCTCACCAAAACTCTAAAAGGGGGCCCGCTACATTTCAGAGTAACCTTCAACAGGAACGTTTGAAACTTTGATGAAACTTGAACGGGTGCCGACACCTAGCGGCTTCCATCTTACTGCAAAAAGATACGTGGCACTCTCCGCGGCTACTCTGAGAAACTTTAGAAAGTATCACGGCTGCTGACACGTGGTGGTTTCCGCTGCACCGGGAGAAACTTAAAAAGTGGGCCCACCAGACTTCTTTGTAAAAAGGCTTTGAAACTTATAAAAATGGATCCTCGGATGCTGACACTTGGTGACTTCCGCAGGACTCAAAAGGGACGCGTGGCTTCATCCGTGAAACTTCAGAAACTGTATAATATATCTCGGGTACTGACACTTGGTAGCTTCCGCTAAACTCTAGGACTTAGCAAAATTTTCAAAAATGGGAAACCCTCGCACCCGCACTTTGTGCCCGCATTGTGTGTCGAAAACCCTTGTTGCAAAACTGAAGCACTCCGAAACAAAACTGGACCTACACAGCCAAAACTCAAAATTCAAAATGTAGAGTATTTTACTCTACAGTTCTTGGCAACCCCGAGGACTTTTGAGCCTGCTCAAAAAGAATCCCAAAAATGTATCCACACAGCAAAACTTATAAATTCTGCAAAGCTGTCTGATATACAGACCACTCAGCATCAGATAAACCTTGTTTATTTTGCAAGTCCTGGAAAGCCAAATCCAGGTTGATCATATCCTTATGTGAGAAAATTTGCAAAACGTGGACTGCTGCTTTCAACTGGAAATCAAGCTGGGCCATAGGAATCAAAATAGCTTCCACTTCTGACATGGATGAGGCATCTGTTAAGCCCTGGAAAACTGATTGATCATTCTATCTGGCTAGCAACAGAGGCTTTATTTCATCAACCATTAGTACTGTGTTGCTATCAGGAAAAGGAGAAGGAAGTCCCAGTTGCACCAAGTCTTCAATGTGTTTCTTCATATCCTTTACTCCTTCCTTTACCACATCCAGGAGCTCCTGGTAGGTAATTGCAATAGAATTACAACTCAAAACCTCGTTCACCCTTTTGGCAGCAATCATCCTGTCATTGATCCCTGCTGTTGACAATGTTTCATCAGATGTGTCATAAAGTTTCCCCAGCAGCAATTGAGAATCAGAAACTCTCATGGACACAATAGACAAAGTGGCCTGAACTGAGGTCTCCACCTTTTCACATAGTTGCTGAGCATGTAGCAGGAAGGTTAAAGAGGGTCTGAGCTGGATAATCTCTTCAGAGATCCTTGCCCATACTGATGCATATAACTCCTTGACCAAATTTAACACTCCTGCATTTTGTGGCCTATTTGCCAACTCAAGGGTTAATTGCTTGGCTGTTTGTTGCTCGGCCTGTAGTTGAGCCTGAATAGCTGCAACATTATTTTGTTCCTTCAACAGTTGCTGTTGCAACTGTGTGGCCTGTTGAGAGGAATCCTGATGCCTCTTTTGCAATGTGGCCTTTTCCTGCTTCAAGGTAGACAGGACAGACTTTACCTGGGTCAGCTCTTGCTTTAATGAAGCATTTTGGCTCTGTGTAGCTTGATGGATCTGACATGAAACAGTATTTTGCAACTGTTTATTAAGATTCTCAATCTCATCATTCTTTGATTTGAGTTCAGCAGCCAGAGCCTCACTATGTGTCTTTTCCTGAGTCAAATTAGCCTCCACCTTCTACAACTTCCTGGATAACTTCAGATAATCTGTGGCTACAGCAAGAGTGGTTTCATTTAGCAGCTCTACCCTGTCTTGTGGCCTGAAGAGTGACATATCCATTGCCACTGCACTCATTGTAAAATCCTAAGGCTGCATCTGCTCATTTGGTTTTGCTACATTTGGTGACAAATGGGTCACAGTTAGCTGCTGCTGAATTGGTTCAAATAGTGACCTCATATGTGGGACAGCCTAAGCTTTATTATCTTTCTTTCGCTTCTTGTCCATCCGGGCCTCCCTAGCCTTCTTGGCAGTGTCTGCTTGAGCTTGGAAGGTAGGGGGAGAGGCAATGTACCCGCCCGCAAAAGGATGACCGTGTGGCAGGCCATAAGGAATAGCCAAATGTTGGCTAGGAGGAATCTGAGGGGGTACCCTCCTGGGAAAAGTGGGAGAAAAGGGAGGTAATGAAGTGGCCTGCAATGACATGGCCTATGTAGTAACAGGTGGGGAAAACTAAGAAATTGGCACAGCAGAGGTGGCAGGGGATAATACTTGGCCAACTGGGATTGCCACCCCTATTGAAGAAGAAACAGATGGAGAAGAAGAGGGAGAAGAAGCACATACCTGAGGGGCAACTGAGACACTTGGTGGTGGCTGCAACAAAGGTTCTACCTCCTCATCTGAATCAGGCTGAAGTTTCAGCCTCTTATGTTTCCTTGGCCTTTCTTTTGCTTGCTCTATTTCTTTCTCCTCAACATTTACCACTGTTACCAGTGGTGTTTGTGTAAAACTAGAAGCCCCACTTACTGATACTGATGGGGTCCCTTTAGGTGGTGATGCCACCACACTCTTTTGCTTCTCTATTGTGCTGAGGGATTGGGGCCAGGTGGTTACTGTAGTTGCAGATGTTGTTTGTCCTAGGGCCTGCACTGTGTGGGTGGATTCAGGTTCCCCTTCAGATTCTTCACCCTTTTTTCTAATTTTGCTTGTATCAGGGCTCGAGACAGGAGAAGGATGCCATTCGTCCCAAATAGACTCCGATTTCTCATCTGTATCTACCTTGCCAAAAGAATGGGTTATTTCATAAATTTCCTGCCTATATTTCCAATAGGCTTCTATCTTCTCAGCCTTCCATTCCCTATCTCTCAATAAACTCTTCTTTAATCCAGTGCCCATTTTGAGTTTAGGGTCATAGGCCTTCTCCTTTTTGTAAAACACCTCCCATGGTCTGGGTCCCTCAAAAGGCAAATCTGTCAGCTCTGCATATAGATCAGGGGTGTCTTCCTTAGGGTTTCTTCTATCATCCCAGAAAGGATGGCCCTCGTGCACAACGTTGGCACCAATCTTATTATTCCTGACCCACGAGGCAACGAAACTGACAGGGTCGTATCTCCATTTGTCTTCAACTAAAAGAAAACCCAAGACAGCTAACTTTCTCAGCAATAAATGCTCTACATCCCTGACCAATAGGGTCATGTTCTTCTTCACCCAGGGGAGATCATACATCTTTTTCTTCTTCTTCCCAGCCCCATACTCATTATCAACCATAGACACTTGCCGGGTGACTTCTAAAAAGGCTAGCCTAGGAGTCAAAACCTTAGGTAGCAACATTGGTTCCCCATTAAAACCATGGACCCTGATAATAGTGTGGTGAGACCCAAAGAAATAATCGTAGGGAATGGGGGAATTTGCCATAAAGCCTCTGACAATCAAAGTCAATCTATTCTCAACAGGCTCTGGGCTTAGGTGAGTAAAAGCAGGGGTGACAAAAAGTTCCCAAAACTCATAAGGGTCAGATGATTTGGACAAAACATGAGTCCATGCGGACACAGGGATGGTTCTGTTTGGATCAAAACTTGGGTCATACATGTCTAAATGCATATACTGGGAAAAGAGGGCATAATTCTGATATAACATAAGGTGGAATAGATAGGAGGAATACCTGAAAACCCCTGTTGATTTGAAATTAGTGAGTTGTTCGGCCATTGAGTAGGCAATCTGCTCAGAGAAATCTAGCCGAAACTCCTGGGACCTATCAACAGTCTTCATTTTGAAAAGAATGGCCAGCTGCCAATCATAAACAGTTATATCTTCCTTCAACCCGAAGATAAATGCTATCATAGATAGTGCCTCCTGGTTGGCTTGTGTAAATTGTGCCCTTCTTGTGGGCAGCATTGGCATTTAGGTATTGTCATCTCCCAACTGCATCTCTGCATTAAGAAACCTCAGTTGAAACTTGACATTTGCCCACGTCTTCTGCATTTTGGCGACTGTGGGAAACGTGGCTATGCTATCATAGTGTAAGGCCAACATGTCCTTGATGGCCTTTGGCGTTATTTGCACCATGAAGGGTCCCTTTTGAATGGTGCTCAAAGGTGCATGAAACAATTCAGTGCATACCTCAATCAGGTCCAGGCATAAATGCACGCTCGGGACAATGAATTTCGCCAATTGGGAGGTCCAAATTCGCATGCCAAACGTTTCGAACTATTTAGCTTTGGCCTTCAGGAGGCATCTTTGGTGTGCTCCTTCTCACAGAGCTTTGTAAGACTTTTGTAGGGCTGGTTCCGCAATACCATCTGCAAAATCTAGAACCTTTCCTGGGTCAACTGCATAGCCAACTTCAGGAACCCTAGTCCTTGGATAGGTTCGCAATGGTTGCGAAGGGGCCGAAGCGTATCATTTACTAGCAAGGAGCAGGTCAACAGACTCGTAAATCCCAAGCCCCTGTTGAGAAGACTGTGCTTCCGCCATCTCTGTGCTTGCTGGAAACTGTATAACTTTCTGTAACTTTTAAAAGCTGTTGGACTTACTGTGAATGAGTATGAAAGCTTGTAACAAGGACAAAAACTTTGCAATAGGGAAGACACACTGAGGAAGCAGTTTTTTTTTGCAATGGAAAATAGCAACAGGGAAGATGCTTAGTAGAAGTAGTAGCAAATGAAACTCGGTTTAAGCCTTAACTCGTGCTGTTGGGATATTTTAATGATGCATCAAGTGTCATAAATGGCATTTAAAATGGAAACCGTTAAAAAATCTCAAGTGATCAGAGTGGGACAGAGTGTCAGACATGTCATAAAAAGTGGCTACATTAGGTACCTTTTTAGGAATTTTGGGGATTTGAGTGTTTTAATGAATGCAAAAGTTTCGAGACTTTTAAGAGTTTTAAGCTGTGGCCACGTGTTTATAAAACACTTATTCAAACAAAAGCGGGAAAAACAAAGTGGGAAAACAAAGCAATGACAAAAGAAACTATCTAACTATAATACACAGGAAAGGCAGTGTCTTAATTGAAATGCTTCAAGTAGATCCCATTGACAGGAATCTCCTCAGGCTCACCCTCCATCGTTTCAAGCTTGAAAGAATTCTGCTCTTTATAGGAACGAATCTTATAGGGGCCAGTCCATAATGATTCAAACTTACTGTGTCGACCCGGCTTGGCAGCTCTCTCATCCCATTTCAGAACAACTGATCCAACTTCAAAATGAGGGTTTGAAGTTTTCTTATCAAAACAGTCTTTTATTATTTTCTGATATTTCAATAATGATTCATGTGCTGAATCTCTTTTTTCTTGAACCTCCAGGAGCTCAGCAAGTCTGACCTGCATGGGGCCATTTTCCTCAATCTCAATTTGTTTCAATAATTGGAGAGCAGGAATCTCCAGGCTCAGGGGCATCACAGCAGGTTTACCATAGACCAATTCATAGGGGGACATTTTTGTCACTTGCTTTGGTGTAATTCTGTTTGCCCATAGTGCTATATTAAGCACTTTATGCCATTCTTTGTGATGATCAACCCCAATTCTTTTAATAAGTCTGATCAGATTCTTATTAGTTGATTCTGCTAAACCATTACCCTGAGGATAATAATTGGAAGAGGTCTTCAAGTAGATTCCATACTTTAGTGCAAAATCAGATATCTCTATCCCCAAAAATGCCTTAGCATTATCTGAAATTACAGTGCGAGGAGGCCCAAAGCGAGTAGCGATACCCTCTAGAAAATCTAGAATCACTTTCTCTGTTGCTTCTTTCAGTGGGACTGCCTCACTCCATCTGGTAAAATAATCTGTGGCAGTTAGGATCCATTTGTGCCCCATACTTGAGACTGGATTGATCATTCCAATGAAGTCTAGACCCCATTGGGCAAATGGTTCATCAACAATTGTAGGACTAAGGGGCATTGCTGCATTCCTTCTCTTTCCTACATAGTACTGGCAAGATTGGCATTCTTTAACCAATTGATAACAGTCTGCAAATAAAGTGGGCCAAAAGTAACCTGCCTGACTTATCTTTATAGCTGTGATTCTTGCAGAAAAATGTCCACCTGACACTCCATGGTGCATCTCATGTAGTATTCTTTGGGCTTCATCCTTTTCTATGC
This sequence comes from Cunninghamia lanceolata, assembly GCA_027924645.1. Classification (NCBI taxonomy): domain Eukaryota; kingdom Viridiplantae; phylum Streptophyta; class Pinopsida; order Cupressales; family Cupressaceae; genus Cunninghamia; species Cunninghamia lanceolata. The sequence continues at coordinate 115,671 of BSBN01001304.1, read as the reverse complement.
ATCTTAAAAGTATGCCATCAGTGTTTATTTTGAAAAGAACTTGGTCAATTAAAACAAAATGAATTCCCTGTTGCCTATAGTACCTCTTCTTATCCTGAGAGAGCTCCTTTGGGAATATTCTATGTTTCATAAATTGGATCCTATTTGTGACCCAAGAATTCTGATCAACTTCTTGTATCCTCAATACATTTTCTTCCTCTGTTTCTTTAGTTATCATTTTTTCCATATCTTGAACCATATACTGGCACAAACCCTTGCCTCTGACAAGTTTAGTTGGTCTGACCTCCACATCATATTCAAGAATCTTTGTAATCCAGTTTGCTCTTTTCTCAGTGATTTCTCCTTCCATAATATATTCTTTGACACTTGGATGAGCCACTAGTATCAGAATCTTATTACCTGTGACCATGTGTCTGAATTTCTTGAGGGCTTTTACCATAGAATATGCCTATTTCTCTATAAAGTTATACCTGGCTTCATACTCTCTAAGAGTCCTTGAGAAAAAGGCTATAGGATGCTCTCCCTCTTGTTGGTCATCTTTCTATGTTAGGACAGCAGCAACACTGAATTCTCCTCCATAAACATACATTATAAAAGACTTAGAGAAGTCAGGGTTCCTCAATACTGGGGCTGTTGAAATTGCTTTCTTGACTTCTTCAAAAGTTTGTCTCCCTTCTGCAGTCCATTTGAAAACTAGGTCTTTCTTCAGTAGTAGTGTAATTGGTCTTATTAGGCCTGCAAAGTCTGATATGAATCTACTGACAAAGTTAATCTGTCCCAAGAAGGACTGAACTGCTTTCTTATTGATAGGCAGAGACAAGTTCATTATAGCAGTGACTCTTTCTGGATCTATAGAGACTCCTTCTTTAGAAACTATATGCCCTAATAATTTACCTTGAGGTACTGCAAAAATGCATTTCTTAGGATTTAGAGATATTCCAAATTCTTGGCATTTCTTAAAAACTGCTTCTAAATGGTCAAAATGGTCTGTAGCATTTTTAGAGAAAATAGTGAGGTCATCTAGGTAGATTAGAATGATTTTATTGATAATCTCTCCAAATGCTAAATCCATTGCTCTCTGAAATGTGGCTCTAGCATTTGAAAGACCAAAAGGCATCTTTGCATAGGCGAATGTTCCCCATTTTGTGGTGAAAGCAGTAAAATACTCTACATTTACATCATCTCAATTTTCACTTTCTTGTCTTGTGTTAGGAAAGAATCCTCTTCCTCTCATATTGTTGCTTCTTCCTCTAGTTGCTTTGTCTTGTCTTCTTTGTATCTTTTCGTCCACCCTGATAGCCAATTGGAAACATTCTTCAATAGTCCCTAGGTTAGCAACAACTAATTCATCTTGGATGTTAACTCTCAATCCTCCTAGATACCTAGCAACCTTCTCAACTTCATCTTCCTTTCTTCCTGATCTTATACTCAAGTTATAAAATTCATCAGTGTAAGTTTTAATATCTAGATCTCTTTGTTTCAAACCTTGCAATTTCTTATACAACTAAACACTATGATCCTTAGGAAGAAACTTACCTTTCAATTTTGCTACCATGCGGTCCCAAGAGATTATCTTTGACTTACCTCTTTTTCTCCTCTCAGTTTGTTCATATTCCCACCATAGTAGGGCATGTCCTTTAAGCTTTGTCTTGGCTATCTTGACCTTCTGATCATCAAGTACATCTTCACTTTCAAAATGATTGTCCATGGCTGCAACCTAATCCAATAGTTCCTCATCATTCAAATTTCAACCATATGTGGGCAAATCAACCTTTATCTAGTGTTTGTCATCCTTGACTGCCTTTAGAAGCTTAGCAAACCTTTGATCCTCAGGATGCAACTCCTCTTCTTCCTCTTCTATTTCTAGAAATTCTTCTTCTTCATCATCACTAACATCTTCTACCACCATTCCTCTTCTTTGATTTTATTCAATGTCTTTAAGCCTAGCCAACACAATATTGTATGACTCTCGCAACTTAGCATTTTTATCCTTTAACTCCTGCAACTCTCTAGTAGTACCACTGTTCTTTGGAGGCATTTTCACATCCTTATCTTTTCACTTTCCACTTGTGAATTCCTTTTCTTACCACAAGGGATCTAATCCCTGGGCTCTGATACCAATTTGATGCAATACAAGGAGGCAACACTAAGGTTTCACAAAGTTTCACAAACTCAACTCTTGATAGGATTCTCAAACCATTCACAATTGACTTTTCAATGAACTAGGTTTCTAAGGCCTCCAACTTGCTACAATGGTTCAGACCTTCACCTAGGCTAGATAAGGCATCTAAAAATATTAAATCCACCTACCAAACACAACCAAATCACTCTCAAATTCCTAAGATTTCCTTTTAGCAACAAATATGTTCAAACCTTCAAAAGCCTTGTAGCCTTGCCATAGAGGTTTTCTAACTTAATTTCCTTATAGGGTTTTAAACCCAAATTTCAATCACAGTTTTGGACACCCATTTTCCCTTTATACAACATATCATGGTTGTTTAAGACCAAGTGCTCCAAAATTGGGGTTTTCTACCTGCAATCAGGCCTATTTAGGCCACTTTTACAAAGGAAGTGCTTTCCAAACACTTGCTAAACAACTAAACTCAATGGACAATCATGAGCTACATTCCAAAACAACAAAATCTACAATCGTTTGTTAGTGTTTTGACTTTTGAGACACCTTACTCTAAAACCCTCACTTTTCATGCAAACTCCAAGGGTTTATTGAAAACCTATACTCCAGACTTTCTCTCAGAGAACTACTGCCTTAAACACTTTGGGTTACATCCACACATGCTTAATAAACCCTCATACAACCCTTATCAACAATATTTCATTAGATGACTACTCTAAACCACCATTTTCAATATTAAACTCAAAGAAACTCAACTTGGCTTCATGCCCATAGCCATCAAATGGATTCCCCTGCTCCACAAAACATTCAAACACCTAATCCCTAACATTTTGGTCCCATTCCATGAGTCACAGTAATCACAAAGAGTGGAATAGGATGGATTCCATTTAAACCTTTCAAAACCTTGAAATTCTATCTACTCTGGTAGTTTCAGGAAAAGCCCTCTAGAATGCACAAAATATGATGAAAATTCACAAAACCTAATTCAAATGAAAGATAACTCTGTACTCTAACACATTCAGTTAGTTTCAGACCTTGACTATACCGTACAAGAAAATGGTACAATCTGCAATAGTGTGTAAATAGGAAAAGGATAGAAAAATAGAGTAATTCATTCAGATTTGCATTTCAAAAAAGTCTATCTCCCTCTCCTTAGGGTATTGAGAGGCATTTATACATTTTCCAAACAGTTTTTATCAACCTTCAACTGAAAAACCACCTATATTGGTTGTTCTACAACTTCCATCAACCTCATGGGTTAAGTGAGATTGGTTACAAAGTAACTCCTCTTTACAAAGGTGATCATTATTGACAAAACAAACATAAAATACTTGTTTTGGTCAGTATTGACCTTATTACATGACATTTGATGATAAAACCAATATAATTTTGTCCTAGAGCCACCTAGGACCTTATTGACTCTTCATGGCCAAAATGGGCCAAGGTGCTCTTGCACCACACCCCAATGTGTTGGCGTGGTTAGTTCAGCCCCATGATGAGCAGAACAAAAAATATGGCACCTAGCAACCTTTCCACTACATGGAACTAAGGCATTTTTCAAGAATGCATTTGATTCTGGCATGGTCAAATAGACAAGAGTTGAACAAAACTGAGAGAGGTTATTGTAGATAGACCCCACATGCACCTATAGGTCCAAACAAAATGTTCCCAGCTGCCACGAATTTAGAGAACTGCTCTACCAAAGTTTGGCAGTTTTTTTGTCTTAGGGATCTTAACGGACTCTCCCAGTAGCCTGCTACCCCAAATGATTGGAGGGCTTGGCACACGAAATGAGACCTCCCCTGGCATTTACTCGCCCACCCTAACATGTTTGTAAAGTCTGTTCGGTCCCACAACCTATGGAATGCAAAATGTCACTTCTATCACCATTCAACTGCATGAAATTGAAGCCTTCTTAACTATGTACAATGGTAGGGTTTGGATAGATAGAAATTTGTTGTTGAAATTCACAACATCTTGATGGTATTGTGGCCATGATCTCCTCATATGACATTACAAGATCTATTCCATAACCTTGCTATCCCATAACTGTGATTATTATGATTAGAAGCATGGAAACAAACCCTACAACAAACAAAGCAATGATCTCAATATGATCATGAGATACCCAAGCATCTGTATTAGTCTAAATCATAAAATCTCTTCAAATAAAGATTGATCTGAGGGTTTGGTGAGTTGCCATTGGCAGCCAAACCCTAGGTCTTCATTAGAAATCCTTGAATGCTAATTATTGCCATTATGCTTCTTTCTTATTAATTCTTACTAATTAGGGTAATCATATAGAAATATATAATATCTCATGTATTATTACAAAATTCATATGAGAATTTTATCAAATTTTGTAGTTGCATTGAATGATGCCTCAAAAAATGTGGTCTATTGGAATTTTGAAAAATGTTGTAGTTACGACTGCCCTAGAAGACATGTATGCAAAATGCGGAAGCATAGACAAGGCGAGTGAACTATTTGACATGATGCCTCAAAGAAATGTGGTCTCATGGAATGGTATGGTTGCAGGATATGAAAATAATGGATTTGTCACTAAGGCTTTAGAAACTTTCAAGCAAAACCAATTGGTGGGTGTAAAGCTAAAATCCACAACCTTTGACTACATCCTCTCTGCTAGTGCCAAACTAAGATCTTTGGAACACAGTACATGGACATCCATCAAATCATAAAGGATATGGGAATTTTGTAAGATGTTGTAGTTGCAACTATTGTAGGAGACATGTATGCAAAGTGTGGAACCATAGAAAAGGCAAGTGGATCTTGATGCAGAGGAAGGACCTTCTTCAGGACAACAACACAAAATGACAAAGTGTTCTTACACCATCTTCATTTATGCTCCTAGGTGTACCTCTATAGGACCTAACATTGAACTCTTTTTAGACTCTTGATCCAATAGACCTTGGGACAATGTACTTGACATGGGGCAAGCTTGACTTAGTGTTTAAATGATCATAGTAACTCCTATGTGATGACTCAACAATGCAACAATTCATGGGCTTACAACTCTTACACCCTAAGACTGTGAAATCAGTCCTCTTGGGACAATCATAACTTAACTTGTGTCAACCCTTCAAAGATGTTCAAGACATATGGTTCATGGTCTATAGGACCTATCTCTCCATCCACCTATCATTTCTCATGACAAACAAACAAAAACTAGGCTCTAACACATCAAATCTTCCTTGTTTTTGCTGTCCACAATCTGATACATCCAAATATCAGACCTACTGTGCCAACAAATCCTAGGAACAATTCAGGTGCCAACAAAGATTGAAATTAACTCTTTCCTACTCATCTCAATTTCTATAAGACTACAAGAACATTCAAATGATACACCAAAGAAAGCACTAAAATCCAATTGCCAACTTGCTAGTGAATGAGCATTCAATGTGACCACATGAAGAAAAACCAGACTATTCTTCAACAAGGACCATCTTCTTGGTCCAAAAATTCAAAATACCTACAAAGTACATCTCAATGCACATTTATATGAATAGACACACTTCCAACTTTATTGAGCCAAGTGAGAAAATAAAATTCATTCCTCAAAAGAAAGCCAGTCATATAATAAGAAAGTTTCATAGATCCTTCCCAAATAATTGCTGAAGGACTCAATTTAATGGTGCCATTACAAATTCTAATAGAGAAGAAAAGGAAAAGACAAACATGTTTGGGTAGGCAATAAGTAACATCTTTGTCAATATCAAGCAACACTATGACATTGCAACGTGACACTATTTGAATCAAGTTAAGCATGACTGTTTACAATACAAGCTATGCCTTTATGAAAAAAGGTTAAAATCTTTCATTGAGTGCTATTTAAAATGCATACAAGTCACATGTATACCAACTATCAGCCTAGTCCATATTGTCTTATTTCTCACAACAGCCAACTCTCGTCACTTAAAACTAATTTCACTAATTATGAACATTTAAATATGACTTTTGAAATTGTGTACATGACTAAATGGACAACTAACGACCTAATTCTATTCCCTATGGGAGCCATTTCATGACTTTATTCTTTCACAATATAGGTTGACTTAATTTCCATTTCTTAGACAAAAGTTTAATTGGTATGTTATTGTCACCAATGCTATGGTCAACAAAGACCCTTTTCCTAGTGATGCTATGTGTTGCAACACCCTAGACCACCCCTACACCCTCATCCCCACCAAAACAAATCAATCACCCTTCACTATGGAGTTATCTTGCATCAAAGCATATAGGATATAGGAATTTTGTCAAATGTTGTAGTTGTAAGTATCTAGCAAGACATATATGCAAAGTGTGGAAGCATATACAATGAACGTTCAAACTATTTGACACGATACGTCAAAGAAATGTTGTCTCATGGAATGTAGTGATTGCAAGATGTGCATAAAATGGATTTGTTGAAAATACTTTAGAAACTTTTGAACAAGTAAATGCAATTGGCATGTCTAAAGCCAAATTCCATAACCTTTTCCAACATCCTCGCTATTTGTACACCAAAATAGAATGTTTGGAACAGCGTATGGACAACCATAAAAGCATAAAGGATATAGGAAATTTGTCACATGCTGTAATTACAGTTGCCCTTGTAGACATGTATGCAGAGCGTGGAAGCATAGACAAGGGACGTGAACTATTTGGCATGATGCCCCAAAGAAATGTCACCTCATGAAGGCACATGAACTATATGGAAAGTGTGGAAGCATAGACAAGGTGCATGAACTGTTTGAAATGATTCCTCCAAGAAATGCACAGTCCTATAGAATGCGATGATTACAAGATATGCACAAAATAGATTATTAGAAAATGATTTATAAACTTTCAAGAAAATGCAATTGGCACATGTAAGACCAAATTCCTGTAACAATAATTGATCATCATATTAAATATTTAATATAAGCTATCATATACATAATGTCATGAACATAAAATCTAGTTTATATACAAATCCATATAGGCATGTCCAAATAAAGCCATACAGGCATATATTCAAAAATATACATCGGTAGTTCATACAAAAGTATGTATACAAAGTCATCTAGGCATACAACAAATGTCCCAAAAACTAGTTTCCTATGGACTTTTATGAAATAATCGGTGGCCCTTGATTGTGAAGATGTAGAGCCAATCCGTGACTCATCCTCTCTCTATCGTTGAGTAGACCTCTTCGATAGAAGTTCATCCAGCTCCACTTGTTAATACAATCAAACAATATATGCACATTAATATAGAAATTGTATAAAATATATAACATCACATATGTAATCAATCATTTACCTCCACCTAATGATCACTCTCCATCATCTTGTCTCTAGCTTCTTTGTCCATAGTTGGACAGACTGGAGTTGTGACCTCCTATGAGAAGCATCAAGAAGCAAAATTGATTAAACATAAATATCATTTATGTACATCAAATGACAACAAATAAAACAAGAAATACAAAATTATGACATTTTCATGTTATTGGTTCATACCTCGGTCAAAGGATTTGAAGACATTATGGTTGCATCAATTCCTACCTGTGCTAACTCACGAAGATGAGGAGGTGTCTCCATATTGAGCATCTAAAAATCAACTTCAAGATTATTTGACCAAAATAAATACATAACATTATTTTAAAAATGCATAATGATTAGAAATGGTTAAATTTACCTCCATATAAGTGGTGGATTTGCATCCAGGTGACCAAGGAAATCGTGGAGGTGCCGGTGACTATTGAAATCATCAAAATGTCACAAACTAATATTACCATTTCAACATATCTACAATAATTACAATCATGTGATAAATTACATACCTACTGACTTGACCTCCTCTTATAACCCGCTAGTGGATAGCTAATGGAGGCAGAATGAAGACTTTGACCTTGGAATTTCATTGTGCAAACCATTACATACATTTTACTTATAATATAGATAATCATATAAAATTAAGTACAAATTTGAAATAACAATATATTAAATCAATATGAAACTTGTAATAAATTACTTGAGAGTCGATACCAAATGTATGTTGTAAGATATCATCAATGAGAATAATCTCATCCAATATGGATGCCTCCATCAATGGATGTTGCCCCTGTGTCGTAGCATCCTGCTGAGAGTCCTACCATGCATCTTGCGTCCCATAATCAAATAGGTTCCCACATGAACTACACAAATGTGGGGACACATGACATCTACTATTCTCACCCTCACTAGTCTGGGTAAGATCATCGACATGATGTGATAGAGATTGGGTGAGAGTAGTCAATGAATGTAATATCTCTGTTTTAACTTATTTGAAATGATGTTACTTAGCCGCAACACCATCTCAAAGAGGGGCAAATGTAGACACCTAAAAATGTCTTCTACCATCGAACTGACTCCTGACATCCCTAAACATGTCAATTTCCCTCCTAACCAATTAATTAAATTTTTAATTAATTAATTATCCCTTCATTACCCTATTTTCCATCATATTATCCTCAAAATTGAATTAATTTCATTAATTCAATAGTCTAAAACCTTAGCCAATTGATTTAATAAATATGCAATATTTATTATTTCAATTTCCCTCTATCCTAAGTCCTAAATCCACCTCACAAAATCCACCTCATCAATCCACCTCATCTCTTCCACCTCACCATGTGGCACATATAATTAAATATTCTTAATATTTAATTAGCTAATATCCTCCATTATCCACTATTGAATTTAAAATTCAATTATCCCCCACTATCCTCCACCAATTGAATTTTTAATTCAATTGTTCCCCACTATCCTTCACTAATTGAATTCTTAATTCAATTATCCCCCACTATCCTCCACTAATTGAATTCTTAATTCAATTATCCCCCACTATCCTCCACCATATTGAATTCTTAATTCAATTGTCATAACCCACTCTTCTCAAAAAAGAATTTTTAATTCATCCATTATGAATTAAAGATTCACAAAAAATGAGAGCCATTGATCTCATCTTTTGATCCTCACCCTCCATTCCTTTTTCAAAAATCTATAAATGAAACCCTCACCCAAGCCATTCATAACAACTTCTTCTTTCATCAAAACCATGATCAAGTTTCTCTCAAATCTCTAATCTATCTATCCTCTAATCCTTCATCTACATTTGTGTTGAAAGCAAGAGTAATCCACATTTGAATCAAATAGGGTTATCTAATCTAGGAGCTCTTGGGTGCAAGCTTCCTCCTCCCTTGATGAGATTGGGTCTTCATGTGAGGTATAACTTTGTGTTTTTATGCAATTAGTTTGTGTTTTCACTTCATTTTGTTTTCCTAATCTACAATCTCCACCTCAACACTCTCCTTCAAAGTCAAAGGGAGTGACCTACGTTTTGGCCTCAACAAGGGTACAGGAACACAGTTTTGATCTCACTGAGCCCCCTCTCTATCTTGGGCAGAGCCACCACCTCTACCCTGGAACTCACGAATGTCAAAATAATTGGGAATCTTATTGAGGACGAACTCTCAATGGAGTTTCCTCAAGAAATATTGTGGTACCTCATCATTGTTGCATGGGCGCTCATCGAAGACCATGTACCATCTATCCCAAAAGTTTTGGGATATTTCTTCATTCCTACACCAATGAATAGGAAACCATTTGCAAATTTCTTCTAATCTTTGGCTAGTTTTGGGATTAATAAAGTGTGTACATAATTAATATTTTGTAATTTTTTCATTCTTGACTTGTTCATATGACAACTTGATGGCATAATATTGCCGACACCTCTTCCTATAGTCTTGGAATTCAGTGATTTGTTTTCTCACTGAATCAGTGTGGGAAACAATCTCCTCTAGTTACTTTACAAGTGCCCTCTTACAATCGATGCTTGCACTTGGATTGTTTAGTGTTTCAATAACAATTTGAAGATGTTTCTTGTTTTCTTCTATTATCCGTAGGTAGTTTTTTTGACTATCCCTTACATTGTGAGGACATGAAAGTGGGTTTTGAGGGTTTGGAGGGTTTTGGGGGTTGTTTTCACCCTTCTCAGTTGAATTTATGTTTTCTCTTGCCCCAATAACTGTAAATGCAATATAAAAACAAATCAAACATTGTAAAACTCAAAAATTCTTCTCAAATTAACAAAAATCAGTCAAACTCTACCTTCTTCTTGTGCTAGACCCTCCAAATTTTCTTGATGATGTCTTTGGCGGCAAGGTGGCATCATGAATTTGTTGTTTTCTCTCTTACACTCACTTGGAGAGGCCTCCCTTCAATGCAATCATGTTTTAAACTATGTTTTTTTGCTGCTAAACTCTCAATGGTCGCAGTTGTATGAGGAGAAATCATTTTTTTTGCTTTTAAGAAAACCAAAATGTGAGCACGTTATAAGATGCTCATGTTTTTTTTAAAACTTTTGGACCAAAAAGTCCATGGTGGCTACTTTTTGGTAGCCCATCTCTTTGCATATAGCCATTTGACATTCAATTTGACTTTAACTTATCAACAAAAATATGCCATTGTGAACTTGCCTCTACTTGCTTTAGCAACACATTTCTTGTTTTGCTTGTTGCCTTCATTTCTCCTTATTTCACTCATTAGTCAGTAAAATTTGATTATACCAAACTAGGTGACTTTTTTCCTTGTCGGTAAGTTTTCACTTTTTAGAACTTTACCCCTTGGCACCTTTTCCCATGCTTTATTGGCAAATGCCAACGTTTGTGAGCTTGAGATATTTTGCCTTCTTTTCCCTTGTCGGCAAAAATGAGTTTTGTGAAACTTTGGAAACTTCATCCTTCTTCCCCTAGACATATTTGCCTTATTAGAAAAAATGAAGAATCATGAACTTGGCTTTATCTTTTGGTCTTATTTTCCTTATTACCAAATCCTAAAATTATTGAACCAAGCCTCTATCACATATTTTTGCCTTTATCGGTGAATCCTCATATTTTATAACCAATTCTACCTTGTGATTTTCTCTGCATTTTGCCTTATCAGCAAAAGACACTTTTTCTAACCTTGCCTCTTTTCTTCACTATCATCGAAATGGTTGCTAGAGAAACCCCTTATTGGTGAACTTGGAGATCTGCAAACCTCCAACTTCACCAACAAAGCCTTTTTTTTTCTTCTTCTTTTTCCTTAGAAACTTTTTCATGTCGCACCACTTTGTTCTGTTGGCAAAAAGGCCATTGCCTAAACCACATATTGGTGAACCTTCAAGTTTTCTAACTTTTCCATTTCACTGAAAGAAGACTCCTTTCCTTACTCTGTCAGACCTTAGATTTGGAAGTTTCACATTTCACTTTCTAAAAGGAAGAAGGAAGGAAATAGAAACCCCTGCCTTCCTATGCCCACAACACTTAGCATAAAGAAGAGAGGACTCGTCGGGGATCGGCTGTCAGGCCTTCCCATTTTTACCTTCCAAAAAAGAAGAAAGAGGAGCTAGTCCCTGAACTCCACCAAATACTTGATACTTCGAATAATTTCCATGTAGACATGTCAAACTTTGGGGCTTCTTCCATTCCTCTTACCATGAATAAGACCAAAGGCCAAAGGCCCAAAATCTGACCTACGAAACACTTAAAGGAAAATAGCTCATCAGATTTCATCCTTTGGGTCCTTCACCTTCCAACCGCAACACTAAACAAGGACAAACTATACAACTTTGAAGTTCAATGCTCTGAAGTATTTCTCCATACTTAGAATTATTTTTCATCTCTTTGAGTGGACTTCGGCCCTCAGGCCTTCTCCACAATGCTTACCATTAGGAATATGAAAGGGAGGAACTCCATCAAACACTTAGAATTTCAACACTTAGGTTATTTTCGGGGCCAAAAGGGGAAGCATAATTGAAGGAGGAAGTCCAAAACTTTGACCTCTGAGAAAGGGAGAAAACACAAGGAAATACTTAAAAAAATTTGAGACTTAGTTATTTTTTGGGTTTTTCTCTCTTGTATTTTCAAATGGAAAACACATGAAAACCTATGAAAAATGTCTCTAATTGGTTCTAAGCTATAGGCTCAAGTGGAAATCAAATGGAAGTTGGGGGCACAATGGGCATTTTGGGGACTAAATTTTTAGGTGTCAATACCAAGATAAAGCATCTAATTACCATGCTTTTAATGTCTCCAAATTCATGCTTTGATGCTTCAATACTTTGACATGAGTCTATGGTGGAATAATAGATCTCTACCTAGAAAATAGGATATGGACTTGCTAGGGCAATCATCAACATTATACTTGTTAGGGTAGCTTTTATTATGAGAAATAATGAAACATATGAAGAAGTAGGTCTAGGATAGGCCTTTTCAAGCTATTCCTAATCTCCACATTCGTCATAGTAGTAGGTCTCAAAGGTATATGTTTGATTAAGTTGGGGGAAATACCTAGAAAAGTCTTCCTAGACTAACAAGAAATACCTAACCATGGTTATATAAATTCATAACATGCTAAAACTTAACCCCATCCATATACATTTAATAATTTTGCAACAATGGGATAATATCTATAAAGAAGGAAGAAAAGATATTATATACCTTTACATCAGTTTTTATATGAATCACAACAACTAGTTAGATTGCAATAATATTTAAACTTTGGTTTCAATGATTACAAAGTAGCTACCTCTTTGAAAGAGGAAATTGTTATACCTTGCATACACACCCCGTATTTTTCTTGAATAGTTGGGGACCCCCCTTTCTTTTCTTTTCACTTCTTAGTTTTCTTAGGTTTTCTTTAAATGTTTTGGTGTTTTGTCTCTTTTTGGGTCTTTTGTTTTTTCCTTTAGTTTTAGTTTTGGCCTTTTCCTTTGACTTGAGGTTTATTTCTTCAGGTTCTAGGGTTTTCCAAAACCTTGGGATTTCAGATTCTAAGTTCCTAGCCCTTTTGTTGTTTCTGAAGTTCACACTTCTGGTGGTTCTTCACACTTTGGAACTTCCTTTTTAACTTCCATTTCCTATTGTAGACACCTAAAAATGTCTTAACCCATCAACCACCCTTTGACATCTTCACATCACTAACTATCCCTTCCAATTAATTAAATAAATTCATTTTATTTAATTAACTTATCCCTAGTCATTCACCCTTAGCCATTTATCCCTTGTGATAAATTAATTCATCTAATTTATCACTAAACCTTACAACACTATCCCTCATTAATTAATTAATTAAATATTCTCAATATTTGTGGGTGGTTGGGAGGGAGCCTTGCCACCCCATGATGGGTGGCAAGGTTGAGACAACAAAGGCGCCAATGATGATTCGCAGCTGCAGCAGGGAGGCACGAGCGGAAGGGATGTTTCATTTTGTTGCATTGATTAAGGTGAATGATAGTTTAGGCATGAGTTGGGAGCCCAGCTAGATTTTGAGAAGTTTCAGTAGGATCCTTCATAAGCAGACAGCGGAGGTAACTTATTTATTCTTCCCGGTTCAAGACAAATGCCTACATATTTTGCTGTGATCTTCTCGGCGGAGACTATAAGGTGTGGTGGCATGGATACGCCAATGCGTCTTACTAGCTAGAAGTGACAAATGGCTTTCCTTGGAGCCATTATGGACCTTCGACTTCAGAGAATGCTACGACGGCCCGACGCCTTGATGCTGGGAGCAGTGAAAATGTTACTGGGCAGGATGTTTTTGGAAAATGGAGAACGTTATAGGGTGGATACAGACATCACCTCCAAGACTCTAGCAATACTGCTTGAACTAGGCTTGGACAAACAATTGGTGAAATCTATCATGCAGGGTGTCTTCATTGCAGAGCTTTTGGGGGACCTCGAGATTTCACTATAGATGGCCAGTTTGGGGTCTGGAATTCCACGACCGAAGGATTGGAACCAGTTCGAAGACCTTGGTGCTGTTATTAAGCTCTATCCTTTTATCTTGGATGTCTGAGGCTTTGACTTGATTCTGCTCAAAGACTCAGCGACTTTGGCAGTCAGTTTCATCAAGAAGGCTTTAGGTTTGGAGATGGTGGTCGGGCTAGACTGGCTGGATGACTTCAGGAAACTCCTTGTTTCTACAAATTTCTAGTTTTTTATACTCCTCATGCTCCATTTTGTATAGTCGGAGCTTGGCATTGCAAGTCTAGGTGTTAGTGTTTATCCTCTATAAATAAGACTGGTGACCCTGTGTGGTCTTTCTCCTAAGCTTCTTCGTTATTGTAGATAGACAGTGAATCTCTAGCCAGCCATGAAAGGTTGATGATATGTAGCTCCTTTTTGAATCTATAAATATAAAAATACTATTACGGATCCAAAAAAAAATTTCTCAAAATTTATTTAGTTAATTTTTCCATCTCCTAATCCTGATTAATTAGATAAATCACACTTATTTGATTAATCAACCTAAACCTAGCCTAGTTGATTAAATAGTAATTATTTAATTAGCTACCCTAGCCTACATGACCCCTAGACCTAAATTAATTAAATAAACCCTTAATTAATTTTAACCCCCATTAAACCATTTACCAATTTTCTCTAACCATATTAATTAAACTAATCCTCTTGATTAGTTTGGTCAAACCTCACTTAACACTCATTCCCACACCTCCCAAATAAAAAATTAACTTTTATTCTACATAGGGTAATTTTTTATTCTAACTTGTCCTAGTCTCTATTAATGGAACTCTTCCCCATGTGAATTAAAAATTCACTTTTATTCCCATTCTCACACTCTCCCATGGAAATGATTTTTTTAATTCATTTCTCATCCTTCCCAATGTGAATTTAAAATTCACAAATAATGTGAGCCATCCAATCTTATTAACCAAATCTTAGCCTTTGATCTCTCTTATCCAACCCTCTTGTGACATTTGTCACAAGACTACAACTCCAATCCAAACCCTAATCCTCAAGCATTCCTAGCCATTGATCTAAACTTTCAATCCTCACCCTCCATCTTTTTACCAAAAATCTATAAATAGAGCCCTCATCTAAGCCATTTTAACAACTTTTTCATAGCATCCTTACCATGCCCAAATTTCTCTCATCTTCTCTCATCCTACCATCATAATGCCAAAATCATTCTAGCCTCTCTATCCATATCCAATCCCCATCTATATCCTTTATCAAATTCATCACTATCCTCATTCACATTGTGTTGAAAGAATAGGAGCAATCCACATTCCACTACATTCAACATCGGATAAAGCTAGGAGATTTTGGGTGCAAGCTCCTCCACCTTATCAAGGAGAAGGAAGATTTCAAGGTATACATTTTAGTTTTTTATGCATTTCAATTTCCTAACACCTTGATATTTCTTCTCATTTTCACCTACTCATTTATTTAATTCGTTGTTTTATTGTTGTTGGACTTTCAAAGTGTTCAGAACTTTTGATTCCCGAAACTAAGTTCAGAAGTCTAAGTTCCTCCTATAATCCTACTTCCTACTATGTTGTCAGCATTAATGGAAAATGATTTGAATTAATACCTGATGTATTTAATTGATTTCCATCAGTTTCCTGGCACATTACATTCATAATTTTAGATTTTGAGTGCAAATCAAGCCATACTATTTCCTTCCTCTCAAAATCATCAATTTTTTGAGATAGTTGCTAGTTTTGTGTAGGGATTCATCACTAGGTCTTTAGGAGCATCACGAAACCAATTCTACTTGAATTTCTACAATTTCATAGATTTTGGGGAAGGGTTTCTTGTTTTGTCTTTGCTTGTTGGTTATTTTTTTTGTCTTTCGTTGTTTTACTTTTTCTTTCATTTTGTTTTTCTTCTATCATTTTTGTTCATTCCCCTCAGCCTGATTGTGTTTGGAATTGGGGCTAGGGTTTTTTGTTTTCTTTCTTAGGGTTAGCTTGTTGTTTTAGGTTTTAGAGGGTAGATTTAGGTTAGTTTGTGTATCATGGTTGGTCTAGTTAGTTTTTCCTTTAATTTTTCTTGGTATGAACCTAGTCTAAGTTCTTGATTGACTATGAACCCTTTGAATTGGGTCAAAAAGCCCTTTGTTTCTCAAGCCTCCTGAAGCTTTGCCTTAAACAAGTAAAAAAATCACGTATTTCAGAGATTAGAAATCCCAACCCCTTTGGTACTTTATCCTTGAGTCCAAGTTTCTTTCTGATTCATAATCCCCACCATTTGACCCTTATGTCCCTCCATCCCTTCAAAATCTAAAGTACCTTCAGAACCCGCTTGAGAAACTTAAACTTGTTGAAATCCAGGATCTTAGAGGGATCATGGATCTTGGTCCAAAAATCCTTGGGTTCTCCAAATTCTTGAATTCCCACTACAGTATAAAAGAGAAGTTCCTATAGACTTTTGGACTAGGGTGCCCCTTTGGTACTTTACCCTTGAGTCTGATTTCCTTTCAAATTCATGATCCCCAGTTTATAGAGAACAACTTGTGAGAATCTTAAGTTTCATTTGCGCCTACACCTAGGTTCCATATCCTTGTTTTCACTCAAAACTTGAAACCCTGCTAGATAATAAAACACTTAAATTTTACATATTTAAAATATTTTATTGTTGTGTTTGTGTTCTTATGAGATTTACTTGGTTTTGTAGGGACTCCAGATGCCAAAGAAGATAGATAAACTACCTCTAACAATGAAGTATAAATTTTGAGTAGTTCCAAAGGCATCCAATTTAGCCTCAAACTAAATGAACATAACTGATACTAATATAGATCATGTGGACCTAGAGGAATTTAATAATGATACATTTGGATAAAATATTACTCCTAGAGCAAGGATTATAGTAGGATTAGGGTTGGCTCATGTTCTAGGGTTCCCAATTGTAGTACAATGCCCTAAGTTGATACTTGTAGTTGCACAACATTATTATCTAGGTGACAGGAGGTGTTATGATGCAAATGGTAACATAATATTAGACATCACTCCTTCCATGATTAGAACAACTTTTGATCTTCCACCTTATGGACAATTGGGAATGTTGACTAAGGAAAAAGCTCAAACATCATTTGAGGACAACCATACTGACAACTCAAAGCACTTCACTAGACACTAATTGTAAAAGAAAGAAAGTTTGTTGGAAAAATCCCAACAAAATTGACAAGATTGGAGTTTCATTCTAAAATTGGTAGCATAATCACATTGCTTAGTGTTTAGGGGAAAATTGGATTTTTTAATGGTTTAGTGTTTTGATTCTTAAATTCTCCTTTCCACTATACATTCAAGGATCTAGGGTCGAGTGGTGAGCACTATCATACCCTAGATCGCTTGTGAGATGTAGGGAAACTTGGATTAGGGAATTTAATAATCAATTTTCATTCTCCTATGCTCAATTGATCATTAAAACCCTAATTATGCAAATACAACAACAAATTGATGAATAATAGAAAAATCTCTTGCAGACAAGTGCAAAATACTAAATCACAGAGTACCTATTTTCAGGGCTCCAAATTAGAATAGTCAGGGACACTGGACCGAGTGCCCTAGTCTAAGGTACCAGTTTCTTCGCGGGATCTAGACTTCCTTCTGACACTAATCAGCACTGTAACTTTTGTTTCCAGAAATTTGTCTTTGGAGGACACTAGAACGAGCATCCAAGAACTAGAAATGCTCTGGTTTCCTACTTCTCTTCAGATCCTGAATCCTTGATGCCTACCAATCCTTCCTACAACTTCACTTTTCCCAATTACGACACTTGTAACCTGTAATCACAAGATTTGGTTTTGGGGGTTGTGGTGTTTAGAGGCTTGCCTCAGTCAAGCCTTAGAGGACACTTAAGTCTCTAAACGCCATTTTTAGATAAAGAGTGCATGCCCTTATGAGGTAGAGGCAAAAATCAAAGGAATCAATGATGAAAACACAATATAATGTCACCTTGTAGTGAAGCTCTCATGGGAGGAAGATGCTCTTCATTCCATGAGGAAATTGATGCTCAAATTTGCAAATACAAACACACAAAACACACAAGTTTGCTCTTGCAATGCACTGAAAGCCTTGAATCACCTTGAGAACACTTGAATATCACAATTGCCATCTAGTTTACAAATTAATGCCTAAACATGATTTTATATGCAACTACAAGCACTCCTACCAAGATTTCAAAAATCAAAACTTACCATGTCAGCAAAAGGACCAAATAACAATCATAAATTGACACTTAGAAATTAGGGCTGCGCTAAAATAGGGTAGGACTAGGGCATGGGTACCCAAGTCCTCCCCCCTATTTTGGGTAGAGTACAGCTCAAGGGGTCCTCCTAAGTCCAATTTGCCATGAAACCTAGGCCTCATTCCATAGGGATGCCAAAATATGAACTAAGATGTCCTAAATGCATGCTAAAGACCCAAGAGCTAAACCTTATGAGGTAAAAGCCCCCAAGGGGACATTTTTCAACATTACAATTATCCCCCACTTTAATGTATGTATAAACAAGAGGCCAATACATGCATTAAATTAAGGTCACAAACACAGTAAACATGCCAAGCATGGAGAAGACACACCAATCACATAGGAGATAGTAATAGGCACACAAAACATGGAGAAGATAGTTACAGTCATGCAGAACACAGAGAATATAGTCAATGCATAGAAGACACATTAATTCATGGAAGACAGAGATGATATCTTTTTTTTTCTTTTTTTCATATATATGAAATGCAAATGCAAGTAATGGAAAGTAAACAAACCTCCCATAATACAGGATGCACTTCCTCAGGGCATAGGTCTCTATATATATGGGGAAACACACACACAAGACATGCAAAACCTCCTAAAATGTAGGAAACACTACCTAAGGGCGCTAATATTTGCATATGGGGAAACAAACACACCACACAAAACAAGCATGCCAAAACACACACACTTGAAGCCATGGAGAAATCATGACAGACAAGTGATGGAGTGTACCTATCTCAGGCACACACTAATGATTGCGCTTCACCATAACAATCACCAAAAACACACTTAAGGGTTGAGTTAGTCACAGAACCGCTCCACGCCTCCGCAGAGGACTTTTGAAAATGACAGGATGATGCAATCTGTTCTGAGAAATACACCATCCCCACCTCCACAGAGGGCTTAAGAAAAAGGATATTCTCGATAACTTGCCTGTGCAGAGGGATTACATGATTGATTGATTGATTACAAACAAACTTAGGATGTACGATGCACTACTTTGGGGCGCAAGTCTTTGCATCTAAGGTCAAACACATGGCTAACATATATAATAGACAGCTTACCTTATATATGCCCCTACCTTAAGGTGGTTGATATCAGTTATCGCTATCAAGCACATTAAGGTAGGAAGAAAACACATAAGGGAACACTAACTTTTGCAAAGCCCATGCCCCTAGAGGTGACATGTACTTTACAATCATCAAATGTTCCCACAAACACATCCCTACAAGAAACATGTTAGTGTCTATGAAATAATGATAAACAACAACATCAATGCATATGATTAACCACACAAAGAGCCAAGCTTATACAACAAATCTGGAGTTTGAGGATAACCGTAGGGCTATATCACGAAGCTCTCTTAATCGAGTACCACCAAGGGTAGATTCCAAGGCAAACAAGGGTGCATAGAGCAGTAGTATTGTTAAGGTTTGTAAATGCAACATAAACATCATCAAATTCACTACGTGGAAGGTATGAGTACTTCCACTAGCCAAGTGTCAGATAAAATATACAACCCCATCATCATATTAGGAACTAAGTCCATTTTTTATTGCTCTTGAAAGGGACACTAGGTCCGCATCAGTATAAATGTTTGTCTTCATCTACTTGCTAGGTGGAAACACTAGAGGAAGGGAAACAATAAATAGGAGAGGAGAAACAAGTGTCTTAGGGACAGTCACGTAGGAGGGTACCCCTAGGTCACCAACCATGATGCTATGTCCATAGGACACAATACTCAACAATGAAATCCAAGAGAGGCAATTTAGAAGAATGATGATACAAATAGAAGGTCACAACAAAGATGGTCTCCTGGTATCCCGAACCTTATGGGAGAATCCGAGGTCATCCCAAGAGGCCTAAACAACACATAACACATCACGGGGTAAGCACATCATGAGAGAAATAAAGGGTTAGAGATACTTACCTATAGGGCCCCTGCTGGGCTAGAAGTTGTCTATAAGCAAATCATCGTTGTCATCTTCCCACTCCCTAATGTTGGAGGATAGAGGGACATATGGTACTATAGAAAAATTCATATATTATTCATCGTTAGGATCATTTTGCTTGGTTGAATGTTGGGATCAATGTTTTCTTGTTGAGGGGGAAGGTTTATAGCATATTCTTGACTTCTTTTTCTTCTTTCTCTTGCTTTTCTATTTCTCTTTCTTTGACCACTTATATCTTGTAAGGTAGGGCTATCCTCTTTCATAGGCTTGTGCAAATGAGAAGATGAAGCACCGGGATCAAACCTCATTTGTCGTGGTGGAACATTTTGTTGTTGACAATGACCTCCCAATTTAATGTGAAAGAGTTCAGAAATAGGGACAACATCAAACCATTGTTTGACATGTTTTCCAGATAGTGTTACTAACAATGATATCTTACCCAAAGGCTTGATAAAGGTTCCCTTATGTGTCTTAATCATCATGCTCGAGAGGTCATACAAACCTTGCATTAATTGATGTGAAAAGAGTAAATCCCCAGTGGAAACATTAGTCATGCAATTAGGATCAATAAGAGTTCCATCCATAGGGTTTTCCATTATTTTCACAGTGATGTAAAGAGGTCCTTCCTTGTCTCTAGTTGTTCTATAATGAGGTGTAAAAACAATTTCAAGTTCAGGTGCTTTTGTTTTCATACAGGGTCTAGGAGGGAACCTATTGTTGTTGTTGTGATTAAAGGCCATGTTTCTATGCTCAAACCAATGCCAAATCAGATTTTGAAAGATTTTCAAAATTGGTGCAAAAGACGAGCAAAAATAGCCCAGAATGCTTGATTTTTCGATACTTTTTCAATGCCAATGAATGAACCAAAGGGTGTTGTAAAGATTTCAGTCAAGGTAAGTAAGTTATATGTCTGATCTCAGTCCAAAATAGAAATAATATTCTTCCCAACACAATCTTGATACAAATCCAAGGTAATGCCAAGTCAAAATATAGTGAAAATATGTCAAAATAGGCATTTTTTCACCAAAACTCAATGCAAAAGGGCATAACAAAGGGTGTTCTGAGGAAAATGATGATGGAAAGAAAATAATATCAATAATAACAGCCAATTGATGCAAAAATACCCAACACAACATGCTTTTAGTGCCACTTAAGGTCAAATCCTAGTGAAAATATAACAAAAATAGGCTATTTTTCACAGTTTTTCAATTCTAAGACCTAAGTCCTCCCCCCTGTTAGGTATCAAAAATGCAAGTTGTAAATCTAAAGAGGATACTATACTCTATGATTAGATTGGCAAAATTTTTGAACTAACATGACGGAGTTAACCTATAAGGTTAATGACTCCCTGGACTTCAGGTTCTGCTAGACCTAGGTAGGTGAACCTTAATAGCTAAAGTAGACTAAATGGATATGTTTGATTTGATGGATCTATCCACAATGGAAAATGGTGTGGAATAGAAGAAAGCTTGCTAACTAATTCTATATCTAATATCTGAAGGATGATTGGTATAAATTGTATAAGCAATATCAAGGTAAATTTTACAACTATGCTCAACTAATAAATGGCTTTTGGATAAAACTAAATGATGAACTGAAATAAGACTGGTGCTTTGTTGGGTAAATAGAGTCAAATAAAAGATAGAGACCAGTGGCTTATATTGGGTGATAACTCAAACTGTTTGGCACAATAATTTGGTTTATAAATTGTATAAAAGTGCAGGGAAATGATTGACAAACTCTTCTTCATAATCCAAATGACACAATCAGGTTTCTTGTTATTCACCAGAAGGAATTTTAATCCTTTCTTGAAGGAACCAATTGAATGAAATATACAAGAACAATAGATAATATCAATTTGGAGACAGAACGACAATCCTAATTATATGGTTCTTCTTAATGATCCAAATCAACACTTCCAGATTATTGTGATTGATCAGAAGGACTTTAATTCCTTTTAGGAAAACTAATTAATCAAATCACACAAATACAACAAATGTGCATTTACAAATTAAATATATACTTGATATATCAATTTGAATAACAAGGAACTGCAAAACTAGAGACAACTAAATAACTGAATAATTTCAACAAATAATTGATGCCAGTATAAGTCCACAGAATCAGAGATCTTCTATTAACTTCTTAAATGTAATACTTGCAACATGGTCTTTTAAAACATTGTAATCTTCATATATTATCTCCTACTGTTGATGATCATTCATCACCATATGTTCAACTTATATAGAAATACTTATAAAGAGACATAACTCTTCAAAATGTCTTTTGGGAATTAAAATGATTAACACAACAATAAACAAAGAAAATGATCCTAAGCCTTACTTAGCCACAAATATATCTGAGCAATGTGATCCAGTTATTCTTGGCTGCAATGTGTATTAGTAAACTCAATAGCATTCCTTGTGATCACATCCATCATTACCATCTTCTCTAGATGCTTGCAGGCTTCTCCAGATGTAGAGTCTTTATCCTTGAGAGCTCCTAAGGCTTCATGCAATATCACATGGCACTCTTTACTCCATTCATCTTTGCTCTTCAATTCTTTGTCATTTCTGAAAAACACGGGTACACCTACTTTTGAAGCCTCAATACATTCCTTGGCATCATTTTTAAGCTGGTCATAATATTTTTGATTTTTTTCAATCAAGTCTTTTGTACTAGAAGCACTGTAGTGTCAGAAACATCCCTACTCTGTATCTCATGGAGTTTTTTCTAAAGCCTGTTGTCTAGCCTTTTGTGCTCTTGGATCACCTTATGGTTTTTAGAATAGACATCCCAAAATTTGTTCATCCAATACATCATATTAACATGCCTATTCTGTAGCACTATTGCAAGTGTGTCAATCTGAACCTGAGCTATCTGATCAACAGATGGTGATTGGGTGCTTTGTGATCTCTCTCCTTGAGTTAACCTTTTCACTAACCCTTCGAAGGTATTCTTAACAATATCTTTCAAGAAATCATTTTCTTTTGTTAATCTTTCACAACTTAGTTTATATGCATCTCGTTCCTTGATCAGCATCTGAGCCTGTGCCTTATTTAACTTTGCAACATTTATGCCAATATCTATAGTAATCAAGGGATTGATTTCCCCTGATTTCAAGGTCATAACATGCCCAAAAGTTTTTTCACTATCTATAATGGTCATTTTCTTATGAGGGTACAAGGCCCATATCATGAGTGAGTTTTCATCATTGTTATATTTGGTACCCATATATACCTCTGTGACACCCTTAGAAGTGAGCTTATACTTGTCATCAGTATTGTAAAAAAAACTATCAAACACCAAAGCAGAATTTATATCAAGACCAGGAAATATCATGATGCCTCCTTCTCTTGGCATCTATCTAGCCCTACTAGGAGTCATAGCTTTCAATTCATTATCCATTGTTGTTTTTAACATATCAATTAATTGTCTTTCATTGTCAGCAATGGCATCATCAACTGATTCCCTGATCTCTTTACCCTTGCATTTATACAAAAATGATTTAAACTCTTTAGAATGAATAAATTGATCATCAGCAATAAAAGAATCATATGCCAATTGTCTTGGATCTTCATCACTAGGCCCCCCCTCTTCATCATGCTTTTTCCATTTTTTGTTTAGATAATCTAGTTGCTTATTCACGTGACTCTTCTTCACCTGCAGATCCCTCATCACGAGAGGACAACAAATCTATCTCTGCAAGTTGTTTCTTCTTCTCTTCTAGTTCTCTATTATACTTCTCAATTACTAATTCAATCTTAGCTTCTTCCATATTCCTAATAATGTCATCATGTGGATATGGAATATGTGTATACCCACTAAGATTTTGTTTTCTCCTCGTGAAATCAATGAAACCCTCAGGATCAAATCCTTTCCTTGCTTCTGCACATCTCAAGTTGTAATGCATCAATTTGTCCATGATGAGGCCATAACCTTCTTTAGATACCACAATAAAATTCCCGAAGCATAGAGTATTGGGCATGAAAGATTGTTTGTCATAGGCACTCAAATTCATCACATTAGAGCAGTTCATCTGCCTAACTATCTCTAAGTGAGCAATTCTATCTGGAACTATCTTGGGCAATATAAATGGGGTATCTTTGAAACCCTAAATTCTGACCATGGTTGAATCCTCAAAACAATACCAATCTCCCTAGTTGTGGGTGATAGTAGGAGGATCACCAAAATCTTTTCATCTGAGAAACCTCTTTATTTCATTTGACAGTGAATATTCACAAGAATGATTGAAATATCTATACAACACTTTTAGACAGTAATCTTCAAAATGAATATAACTAGAATGGGCAAACCTACTATTCCATATCCTCATCCACATTTGTACAGGTGACTTTTGTCCCCTTTGGTCCACTTGAGCAACTTTGAGTTCACTTGGCCATATTCCCATTTCCTGGCCATAATATAGTACCATGTGCATGAGGAGTGAGTAGTGCTCAAAAGAGACTGATGGGGCATTGTTCTTGATTGCAGTTAAACTAGAATCAATTGTTCCAAAAACATAGGCAACATAGTCAAACTGCCTAGCATTGTGACTGTAGACACCTAAAAATGATTTGCTCTGCAAACCCATTTCCCATATTTTCCCATATTCCTACTATCCCTCCTATTAATTAAATAAATTTATTTTATTTAATTAATTTATCCCTCATCATTTACCCTTAGCCATTTATCCATCCTTTGTGATCAATTAATTCATTTAATTTATCACTATACCTTATAACTATGTCCTCATTTGATTAAATAAATATTCTCAATATTTATTTAGTTAATTTGTCCATCTCCCTAATCCTTGTTAATTAGATAAATCATGCTTATATAATTAATCTACCCTACTAATCAACCTAAACCTAGCCTAGTTGATTAAATGGCAATTATTTAATTAGCTACCCTAGCCTACCAATCCCCTAGACCTAAATTAATTAAGCTTAACACTTAATTAACCTTGCTTAGCCCATCCTCCCACACACCTTTGAATAAAAATCAATTTTTTATTCAAAGGGTCAAATCTCCCTTACAACTCATTTATCACCCTCTTACACATGTAAGTGTACATGTGTCATTCAACCTTCACATCTCCACATAAAAGTGAATTTTTAATTCACACTCCCCAATGAGTTGAATTTTTAATTCACTTGTCATATCCACTCTTCCCAAAAATAAAATTTTAATTCATTTTTATCCTCCACACCTTTCCCCATGTGAATTTAAAATTCACAAATAATGAGAGCCCTCCAAAACCATTAACCAAACCTCAACCTTTGATCTCTCTCATCCACTCCCCTTGTGACACTTGTCACAAGGCTATGAATCCAATCCAAACCTTAACTCTCAATCATTTCCAGCCCTTGATCTCAACTTTTAATCCTCACCCTCCATCCCTTTTCCAAAAATCTATAAATAAAACCCTCACCCAAGCCATTGACACCAACTTCTTGCATCAAAACTATGCCAAAATTTCTATCTTCTCCATCTCTCATCCTCATCTCCATCTCAATCTCTATCTAAATCTATCATCTCTCATCCTATTTTGTTGAGAAAGTAAGGAGCAATCCACATTCTTCATCTACTTGGGTAAAATCTAAGG
The DNA here is from genome assembly GCA_027924645.1 of Cunninghamia lanceolata. Lineage (NCBI taxonomy): Eukaryota > Viridiplantae > Streptophyta > Pinopsida > Cupressales > Cupressaceae > Cunninghamia > Cunninghamia lanceolata. Next base: position 89,920 of record BSBN01001304.1, on the reverse strand, counting down.
AGTTTGGGTGCAACTCCTTCCACCCTATCAAGGATTTGTGACTCATTGTGAAAGGTATAATGCTTGTTTATGCACTTGTTTTATGTTTTCTACTTTCATTTTGAGATCACGAATCTACATTGGCACACCCGGTGGGACCCACAAGGTCTCAATCTAACAATCTTGTGATTTTTTTTGTTGTTTAGACGTGTTTTTTGCAGATTAGCGCTATCTTCCTGTACAGTAGCACCATTTTACCAGTATTTTGACGCCATTTTTTGACTGTATTAGCACCTTTTTCACATGGCCTTTTGCTTGATCATTTAGACTCACATATTTTGTGTTTTTCATCTTTTCAACATCTTTTGTGTCTTTTACTCTTTGTTTTTGTAGGATTTTATGCAAGGACAGTGCGATACTATGTCAATTTTTTCCTAAAATCAAACCCTTGACCATCACTGCATCGTTTTGGCACTAAACTCACCCAGTTCGGTGCTATCTTTCTCACTGCAAACTATAAACTAAGGCAAAAACACAATTTAGTGCTATCTTGCCTCTGTATTGGCGCTATCTTGTATATTGGCGTTATCTTGTATATTGGCGCTATCTTGCCTCTGTATTGGTGCTATCTTGTATATTAGCGCTATATTATCTCTGGATTCGCACTATTTTCTGTATTAGTGCTATCTTCTGTATTAGCACTATCTTACATTTGTATTGGCACTATTTTCTGTACTAGCTTAGGGATCTGTGCGGGGTTGGGTCTCTATTTTGTAGGGTATTTTAGATCAGCCAAGACCATCATATTGAAACTACTAACATCTTTTGTAGGGATTTAGTAGATTAGACACATCTTCTTTTAGTGCACTAAAAAGAACCTTTGTGTGCTTAGCTTAAAAAACACTTAAATTTGGTGCATAAAATCAATCTTGCTTGCAAAGTAATCTACAATCAAACACTTTATCTTGGTGCACTTAAAAAAAATCTTTGTGTGCCTTAGCATAGACAACATTTTACTTTGGTGCAACTAAAATTAATCATTGCTTGCAACAAACAACCTTAGGCACATTTTTCGATTTGGGCTTAAAATGAACATTATCTTTTGCTTTTCATGTCTTGTGCACTTGCATGTGTGTATTATCCCAAAGGGTAGAATCAAAGTATCCTCTCCCCTTGCCTTCAAAAGGATCTTGGGTGAAGAGAAATGGTTCTATCCTCTTTTTTCTAGGAAGTGGGCCTACTCTTGAGACACATTCATTTGGAGAACTCATTGGAAACCCCAAGCGGTACTTTCATCTGGTCCTCTATATGTAAATTAAGGATAAGGCAAAAGACAAGTCTAATCAGTATGGACACTTACCATTCGGTGCTAGCTTGAAAGGGAGTAGTACCTTATGTATATGAAAGCCCTAGTAGAGCTAGTCAAAACCTTAAGTGGTTTATCGGATGCTCATAAGGTGTCTCTCTCGGATGTACCCCCACTATGAACCATTGTTTTAGAAGCCAAAATCCCTCTACTTGTTCGACAAGTATTGACCATGCTTCACCTTAGGTTGTGCATGCTTGATAAATATTTCACCAACAAAACCTTTGGCCATTGTGTTTTCTTTCTTGATTGTTTGTCTACTTGCCAAGAAAAATCAAATTCCTCCATCAATCAAACCATTTCTAAAAACTTCAGTCTTTTAGCACTATTTTCCACTATTACAACACCATTTATTCATCCTGTAGCACCATCTATCTATCTCATAGCGCCATTCCTCTCTGTTTCAGTGCTTATTTTGTCTGTTTTAGTGCCTTCTTCATCCATGTCCAAAAATCAAATTTCCCATCAAAAACATCAATTTTATAAGCCCATTTTTAAAAAAAAATCTAGTTGAGGGCTACACCCCTGAACCCCTGTCAGTGGGGGGTTGCATCCGCCCCCCCCATATCCCCCTCATGTCAGGCCTGATTTTCCTCCCAACACCGCTAAACCCCCCCCCCCCCCCCCCGTTTATCAAATCCTATCAATTGAGCTTGTCCAATCCCTTTATTTGAGCTTGATCAAATTCATCATAATACACTTCATCTCTAGTCATAATCATCTTCATAATCCTTAATCCAATTCATTATCATCATCTTAATCCCATTCCTTCATCCATTTGACCAACATTATCCAAATCCAAAATCAACCCCAAGTCAAAAATCATAATATCAATCCAAAATCTTAAAATCAAATCCAACATCAAACATCCCTCATCCATTATCCACTCCAATCAAATATTCCAACCCTTAATCCTTAAATCAATAATCATCCTTTGCAAATCAAACTTTGGTTAAGGACCTAACAATTATTAAGGTCTTGAAATTTGATCCCCAACATCACAATCATCCATTATCCTCCATTTCATCTCATATCTCTCCAACAACATGGATCCTTATGTAGCAATGCAACAATTACAAAGACTTAGAAAAATCTATGAGAACATGGATCCTAATGCTAAGGAAAAATGCAAAAATGACATTAAAGATATACCCTTAGCACACCTCATCATTGGAGAATCCCAAATCCCTACACCATCTTCATCATATCAACCCTCATAATATCAACCTTCAACATCCTACATATCCACACCATCAACTTCATACCAACCTCCATCATATCAACAAACACCCTACATTTCATCCCCATACACATCATATCAACCTTCATCATATCAACCTTTACCCTCATATCAATCTTCATCCCCGTATACATACATGCAATCATACCTACCCAACCAATCAATACCTCCAACTTATCCATCCCCCAACCTTTGTCATGCTAACTTTGATCAAGAGAACACCAATATAGCACACCTCATAATTGAAATCCAAAGCTTATATCAACAACCATTTCCCCATGCAAATCCCCCATCCTCTAATGCCCATCCCATCAACCTTAATCTATCACCCTATCTACCTTACAATCCACCAATCCCAATACCCCCAACACAATGTTCCTCCAACCTTATCAACCTTAATCCATCACCCTATGTATCTCCCAATCCACCAATCCCTATCACCCATACACCATCTAATCCACCATTAAATCTTCCAAATCCTAAGACCACGACTTCTAAAGAATCCTTGTGGGATTTCCTTCAAAGAACATCAAAAAATGAAAGCGAAGATATAGAATCCCCCAAATTCTCCACCCCTCCAACACTGCCATCTAGTCCAAAACCTATCCATGAACCATCACTACCTAAACCCCTCACCCAACTATCCAATCTGAATCATAATCCTACACCATCTACACTTAGTATCCATCCTTTATATTGTTCTTTAACCCATACACTCATGAAGGATGCCATCCATTGGCTATTAGCAAGGAATCAAACACCCTCATGCAATCTAACAGCCACCATAATTCAAGCACCTATAACATTCATCCAATAACCTACCATCACCCCCACTTCTACCCAAACACACAATCCATCTAATCCAAAGCATGTTGAAACATCAACTCCTTCTCCTAATCAAGATCTAACCATCAATCTAATCCCATCCCCGATCCCCTCCCATCTATTGATCAACTTATTGATCCCACCCCTTCTTCTACCACCCCTTTACTATCCCACATTAATCCATTACCTCCATCTACCAATCCCATCCCAAATACATCCCCTTATCCACTTGGACAAAGCACCTTCATCCGCAGTGACTCCCTCGTAGGAGGTGAACAACTCCCTTCCACCACCTATCCTCTTCCAACAAATAATAGACTCGCGTCTTGTTTCCAAAGAACCAAACATCCCATCGCATATCGCATACTCCAACGTATGAACTATCAAGGCAAAGGCTTAGGCCTTCACAAATAAGGCATCTTGGAGCCCATCCACACCACATTCCATCCATCCTCACATGACCTTGGCTATACATCCCAAGGCAAACAATCTAAACATGTTGATACCATCCACCCACCTTCCAAAATCCATTCATCTAATCCCAAACATGGTGCATCTCATCACACTCCCAAATCATATGTTGCTATCCCTCTTCCATTATCCTATCATTTGCAAAAGCATGTGACCATCCATCTCCCTCCATCAAATTTACCTCCACTACTTCCAACTCCAAATATCCCTATCAAATCCACTTTACCTCCTATCCTACCAACACCAAACACCCCTATCCACAAATCCTCTCATTCTCCTATCCTCCCAACTTCTAACATTCCTATCCTTAAATCCCCTCCTCCATTTATCCATAAATCCACATTTAACCCCTCCACCCATAAATCCCCTAAAATCCCCAATCAAGACCAACAAAAGCACACATCATCCAAACATGAAGCTTCCATCAAATCCATGGGATTCAAAAGTAATAATTTGAATGCCCCAACTCATAAAGCACAAAATCCTAAAGATGTTATCCCTTCCAATCAAAATGAAAAATCCAAAAGGCTATCAAAACCCCCACCATCAAAAGAAAAGGCAAAAACAAAAATGGTGTGGGTCCCTAAGAAAAGATCAATCAAAACAAATGAGGCATCCACCTCCCAATCCACTCCAAAATCCCAAACATCTAGCTCCCCATCTGAAAATCCCATAAATCCTAAGTCTATTTGGGTACCTAAAACCCCAAATCGACCACCCAAAAATCCCCTATCCTGATCCCCATTACTCCCAACTCCACATCCAAAGTACAAGCTTCCAAATACATCACAGTGTGTCCAACCACTAGTCTTGGTTCCCCTCCACCACTTGACATTCCCACATACCCCCATTTCTCCATCTTTCATCCACTATCCTACATATCTTCCCCATCAAATTCCTATGGTCCATGCTATTGCATAATCCACATCATAATCTGCATAATCCATATCATAATCCACATCATAACCCACTATCCACCGACATCCATGCAATCATCATCCATAATGCTATCCAACATGGGACCATCTTCTCCTTGCTATGGAAACAGACGCTAGAGTCCCCATTCCATCAAAAAAGCAAAAAAATAAAAAAATCAAGAAAATAGTAAAGAAAAAAAATCTATCCAAATGGTGAAAACCACTCCTTGTGGTGCCTTGGGCAAGTACCATGATGAAAACCCCTTGTGGGTATCATGCATAATCCCTTCTCCATCCATTTTGTACCCTACACTCAGGGGCAAAATCATCCACATCCATAACATCCTTTTGCATATCCTATCCATGTATCCTTATCCTATCATACTCCTATTCACCATCCCCTATTTATCCTACCATTTCCCATCCATCCTATCTGCTATATCTTCCTCAAGTTAGATATTGATAAAGGCAAGGGGAAAAATGTCAACAACTTGATTTGGACACCTCTCGACACACTCTCTTTCGAAGCATATCCCCCATCCATCTACTACAAAGCCCATCCACTCAAACATAAACCCATCATGCAAAATCCTAAGCATTGGGGCATATGATTCCTTACAACATAGCCTTTGGAGTAAATCCTTATCCCCATCTCTCATCCATCTATCTTGCATCCCTATCTCTATCTTCCAATTCATCTATCATGAATATCCTCTCTATCACCTTCCACTGACAATCCCTCCATCTACTTATCATGTATCCCTACCCGATCCTTTATCCCCCATCCTATCCCTTTTCCACATGTATCTATCCATTTATCAAAATCTCCTATCCATTATCCTTTCATCGCCAATCCCCCAACCCAACCCCATCATCTTCACCTCTAGACTTGGTGTTCCCTTGTCATTGGTATCTAGTGCAAAGTCTATCTAAACTAAATCCAATGCAACCATCTCATAATAAACCATTCCCTTTCTAAAATCAAAAATCCAAAAAAATCAAAAAATCTATAAAATCCCAAAAATATCCATCACAAAATCAACATCATTCCATCAACATCTCATCATCTTCCAACATCCTCACAATCACCCAAACCATCCAACACATCATCACATCTATCCTCAACCATTCCCACATCATCAAGTATGGCTAGAACTACATATCATCACCACTTGCATCTTAATGTGCCTTGATCCCATGGATACATGGTATGTAGGCAGTCTAGAATACGAAGGATGTTTCCAATACTCAGGTACATAAGATGCACCCATCCAACTCATTTGGATGGTCCCATCTCTCATCTTACACTAGATCCAAATGCAATATCCCAAGCATCGCATTACCTATCAAAGCATCATCCCTTAACAAAAATAATCAACTATCAAATCAGCATCAACCACAACTTGTAACTATCATCTCTTGCGCCAATCCAATGTAAGATGTTATTCCCATGGCAATAAATTAAGTCAGGCTAACAATAGCCATGCTCATTTCTATATCAGGTAGACCTTGAAATGTCTTGCTGATACAAACTTATATGTGTTTTTATAAAAGATGACATTGAGGAGACAAAATGAAGGGTCACAACTATTGATCCACCTACAAACGTTCGCACCATAAGAAGCTATTAAATTGCTGTAACATTACAAAAATCCTACCGATGAGGGAAGTTATGATGATGTGACATCTCATAATGATCATGAAAATTTATACATTGGAACAATTAATTGCAGACCGAGAAGAAATCCTCTGAAGAGTCATTCGAAATCACTGCAATTAGATTCAAAAGAATTGTTTGAAAAGAGCGCATAAGCAAGAACTTAGAGGAAAGGATGAAGGAGTTCAATCATCAGATAATAGGTACATACTTAGAAACCTCTGTGTGATAGACTACAGTTTGAATTTGCTATCCATAATTATAATGGAGACTCCAGTAAAAGGAAAGGGCAGAAAACAACCAGGTGAAACTAGTAAGCCCAAGAAATAAAAAATTGACAAAAGCCTTGATGAAAAAATAAAAGAAAGGAAACTAAATCAGGATTTAATTGACCAATTTCCTGGATCTACCCCTAAAGCCTGAAGGTTTGCACAAATTAGGGCAGAGGTAGAGAAATTAGAAGACAAACGCAAATAGCTTGGAAATGTGTGGACACCAATAAGAGGTTATGAATTGTTCAAATTCCATTACAATAGAAGATTTAGGAATGTCCCAGTGTCTAATCCATGGCACTTGAATTTGGGAAAATTGGTTGTCCTTGATGTGTTTGTGAATGTAGAACTCCTCAAACTCCTAGCTAAACATTACAATCCAAGCCTCAAGGCCATATGCAATCCACAAGGAGAGCCTGTTATACATTTGTCCAAGAATGCCATTTGTGAAGTATTTGATTTAGATGATTTGTGTACTGTTCCCATAGTTTATGAAGATTTGGACAAAGAATACTAGAGGATGGACACCACGTATAATGGATGGAGATTACCTATTCACAGGCCTAAGGCAGAAGGACAAATAGTGCCTCTTAATGATAATGATGGACCTCCATTCCATGTGTCATTGTTTGAACCATATATACAATACACATATTATTCTATGGCCCAAGTCCTAGGGTCAGATGTTCCTGATTTTATGACAATTCCTTTAATGGTGATAGCCATAGATATCCAGTGTCACTATAGATTAGTGATCTCAAAATGAAAGTAGAAAACATAAAACAAGTGCATAAACAAGCATTATACCTTTCACAATGAGTCACAAATCATTGATAGGGTGGAACGAGTTGCACCCAAATACCCAAGTAGATGAAGAATGTGGATTGCTCCTTGCTTGCTCAACACAATAGGATGAGAGATGATGGATTTAGATAGAGATTGAGATGGAGATGAGGATGAGAGATGGAGAAGATAGAAATTTTGGCATAGTTTTGATGAAAGAAGAAGTTGTTGTCAATGGCTTCGGTGAGGGTCTTATTTATAGATTTTTGGAAAAGGGATGGAGGGTGAGGATTAAAAGTTGAGATCAAGGGCTAGAAATGATTGAGAGTTAGGGTTTGGATTGGATTCATAGCCTTGTGACAAGTGTCACAAGGGGAGTGGATGAGAGAGATCAAGGGTTGAGGTTTGGTCAATGGTTTTAGAGGGCTCTCATTATTTGTGAATTTTAAATTCACATGGGGAAAGGTGTGGAGGATAAAAATGAATTAAAAATTTATTTTTGGGAAGAGTGGATATGACAAGTGAATTAAAAATTCAACTCATGGGGGAGTGTGAATTAAAAATTCACTTTTATGTGGAGATGTGAAGGTTGAAGGACACATGTACACTTACATGTGTAAGAGGGTGATAAATGAGTTGTAAGGGAGATTTGACCCTTTGAATAAAAAATTGATTTTTATTCAAAGGTGTGTGGGAGGATGGTCTAAGCAAGGTTAATTAAGTGTTAAGCTTAATTAATTTAGGTCTAGGGGATAGGTAGGCTAGGGTAGCTAATTAAACAATTGTCATTTAATCAACTAGGCTAGGTTTAGGTTGATTAGTAGGGTAGATTAATTAGATAAGCATGATTTATCTAATTAACAAGGATTAGGGAGATGGACAAATTTACTAAATAAATATTGAGAATATTTATTTAATCAAATGAGGACATAGTTATAAGGTATAGTGATAAATTAAATGAATTAATTGATAACAAAGGATGGATAAATGGCTAAGGGTAAATGATGAGGGATAAATTAATTAAATAAAATAAATTTATTTAATTAATAGGAGGGATAGTAGGAATATGGGAAATGGGTTTGCGGAGCAAGTCATTTTTAGGTGTCTACATTTGCATCAACCACAACTTGTAACTTCCTGGAGCATGGGCATTAAGGATGGATCATTGATTCAAAGGTCCAGGAACCCAAGGTTCTCTTTGCCGTAATGGTTTATAACCATGTTGCTCAGGAATTTCTGTAGGAGAGATTGATAGGCCATATTGGAGAATAGGAGATCTCCGAACCGGGAGCTTAGGGGGTCGAGAGGACCCACTTTCAATGGAAGGCTGGAGTAAGAAATACTTTCTTGATTTAAGCTAATCCAATCGAGCTATTAATTTCCTCCAGGTTTCCTAACCCATATCCATGGTATGGAGTTGAGATTCAGTTTGGACAATATCTTCAATTACCTTGTCCAATTCAGCACGGGTGTCCCTTCTGAGCATTCTGCAATAGAAGGAAACTTCCAAATCCTCATCAGAGGATTGAACTTCTTTGGTCATTAGATTGACCTGAGCTTGTTCTTGAGCTGACACATATTCTTCAGACTCAAATTCTGTACTTGATTCTGAACTAGAGAGGATAATATCCTCTGAGTCTGATGGATAATCATTGATGAATTCAAATTCATCATTTTCAACACCTCCACTTCTGATATAGAGAGTGATTCAGAGGATTCTGCTGGTGGATATGGTCCCTGAAACAGCTTTCTAATCAAGGTCTTACCATCTTCTGCATCAAGCTTCTTCTGAGGGGGAGAATGGAGGCCCAACCACACATCCTGCACAAAATTTCTAATCTTGCAGTCACAAATGTCAAAGAACTACAACATTTTTTGGGCCTTGTTAATTACATTGCAGGATTCTATTATAAGCTTGCTGAAGATAGAATTGAGTTAAATAAGCTTTTGGGAAAGAAGCCTCCACCATGGACAACAAAGCATGATGCCTTGATTAATTGCATCAAACAAAAGTGTTCCCAGCTTCCACCATTAAAGCTACCGGGTAAAGGTTTCAAAATTGTTGAAACTGATGCAAGTGAAGGTGCATGGGCCGATGTTCTTCGAGAATAGAAAATAATCTCCTTCAATCCCAAAGACAAACGTGAGATTGTTTGATACATTTCTGGTAGTTTCAAGAATAGTGAAGTAGACTACCATAGTACTCATAAAGAAATCCTTGCTATTGTCAATACCTTTCAAGCCTTTCAAATGTTCATTGCTAACAAGAGATTTCTGTTGAAAAGTGATTTGCAAAATCTATGTGGATTCTTCCGTAAAGAATCAAAAAATAAGGTAGTAAGAGGACAACTCCTTCGCTGGGCTCAACTGCTCAGTACATATGAATTTGATTTTGTTCATCTTCCAGGAGTTGAAAACATTTTTGTAGATTTTATGTCAAGAGAGGGCCATTCTGATAACCCTCTAGTAGATGGAGCTGTTCGAATCATCCGAATTAGAGAACAACGCTGGTATGAGGAAAGTCATAAGGAATGGAGCACAAATCCCTTTCAAAGAAGGAACCTGCACAATTTCCAAATGGCCAATGATTTTCTCTTTGATTAGTTTAGAATGCTTATTGCTAAACAACAGCTAACATCTCCAGGTTTATGGACTGACAGGCCATTTTTTTAGTTTTCAGCTGAAACAGAACCAATAGATCCCAACACTGGTCATGTCCTTCAAAATTGGTGCAGGGTTTTTGTTCTCCCAGTCAAGTTTCTCAATCCTCCTGTTGCACGTCCGGAGCAATGGTTAAATGCAGAAGATGGTAAGACCTTGATTAGAAACCTATTTCAGGGACCATATCCACCAGCAGAAGACTTACAGTTTGAAGGAACCTCAGCATACACTAGGTGTATTTTCAAACTTGTTTTTGACTCTCCTAAGGATCATCCCATAAGTAGACATCTCTGCCAAATCTATGGTCCTACAGATTCTTCCTCTATTTTTGAACACTAGACGGTAGGGAATCGTTTAAGATACTTTCATGCTCACCAGACTCCCATCTGGATTCACACAAAAACCTACCGAATGAATGGTGCCACCCCACAGGCTATGTCTCAGGGATTATACGGCCCCTATAAGTTGAAAACAATGAGTATTATCTGGAAAGAGCGAGAAGGAAGTCGACTTGGATGCATTCCTCATTCATCCACCCAAACCTGTGCAAATTGTGTCGACTGCTCCACCGATGATCCCAGAATTCCAACATATGGCACCAGTGGAAATTACCATTCTCCTGACTATACACATCCTGATGGAGAATTTTGTGAAGGATGCGTATTCAACACACCTGTCTCTCACCATTCCAGCACCACAGATAGTACAGGGTCCTAGGCTAATGGATGGGCTTGTCATCCATCGAGAACATCTATCATCTCGCTGAACATGATAGACATGGGCCCTTCCACGGAAAAAGGGGAAAAGCTTACGTGCCTTACAGTAAGCATGAGTTATTCTTCTCATGATCAAAAAGTATCTTTGTAATTATTCTGTCATGTCCTCCTTATCTTGTTCATGGATTAATTGGTCCCACCTGAGGAATCTTTTCTCGATCAGGTAATCCTCCAGATAAGGATTGCAACGTGTCCACTTTCTATGGATGGACTTCAAATGAATTCTGAGATAGGGGTTAAAAGTTCCACCCTCTCCTCCTATATAAGGTGACAAGGCCGCCTGCATTTCTCAACAGATTTGGGAGAAGTGAAGTCTTAAGAAAGTTTAAGTTTAGGAGTGTCTAAGTTTGTAAGTCAGAAAAGAGTACCATTATCTCTGGTTTGCTCTTTGAGTTTAAGAGTGCTATTATCTCTAGCTTGCTCTTTATGTTTTAAGAAGAGTTTAAAGTCCAAGAGTGCTATTATCTATAGCTCGCTCTTTATGTTTTAAGCTCCTCTTTCTACATAGATGTCTGAGTCTATGACAGCACGCATTGTAATATGATGAATGTATTGTTCCTGAGTATTCACAATAATAATATACATAAGATCTATCTGGTAGTCAGATATGCTATTCTGCATTTCATTTGTCATTTGCAGCTGTGTATAAAAGTTGGTATCAGAGCTGATGATGTTATTGTCTGTTGTTATCATTGTTGTCTAACCATAACTAGACAATAAGTGTTATGCTATCTACTGTATTGCTCCTTATATAGCTCTCTATATTGCCCATACAACCCAGCATCCTATTGTAAGTCCTCGCTGTGTAAGTCCTGTTTAAGCTTGTTGCGTCAGGGCAGATTTGAGGAAGTAATTTGTATTTCGAGCACAGATTTGAGCGTAGGTTTGAGCGCAGAATGGATAGAACAAGCACTTCTAGATTGACTATGGAAAGCATCGACCATACTGCAGACCGCAACACAGAAGTTAAGTTCACCAATTTCTTGGTTGATAATGAAAGTTTATTTAGTACTCGTGAGTCCAGTAGTAATGTTTTAGATGAAGTTTCTGCTAATAGTCAATTTCCTGATAAAGAATTTCGTGTGCCTAAAATTAAAGCTTCTGAAATCTATAAAGATGTACCTCATGGTGTTATAGATATGTTTAATAAAAATAAAGGTTTGAAGAATTGGTTTGGTTATAAAACTTCTCAACGATGTCATGTAGCTACCCTACAACATGTTGTTACAGGTGGTAGTAAGGGCAAGTTAAATATATTCTTAGATGCCCTAGTTGCTAAATTTCAGAAGGAAGCCTTAGCTAGTTCTGACAATCCCCAGTTCATGCATTTGTCTTATGTCAGAATAGGAATCTGTGGTCATTACCGAAAAGGCTTACTTATCATCGTAATGATGATGCTAAAAGATGCCCGATTTTACAAATTGTCTCATTCCCTTCTTGGTGTTAGTTGTGATTCAATGTCAAAAGGTCCAATCTATGTCAATTGCCTGCTAGACTTTCCTGTTAGTCTAAAAGATGGAAACCTCAAAGACGTTCTTGAATATAACTTCAAGACAATGAACCTCTTCATGAAGAAGAAGTCTGTTGACCATTCCCTGACATTTCTGGTCCACTATAGATTGTATAATAAGGTTATACCCTTAATGATTAATCCCAGAAAAGCCCAAGGGTTAGAAGGTCTTTCCACCATCTGGACATCCTCCAGTGACAACACACAATTGACTGCACCCAAAATAGTAAAACACAAAGATATTAAGATGCTTGAAGAATGGGCACTAGATCTTTGGGATACTGATAGTCAAACTGAAGCAGAAAATGAGAAACAACCATAATTGAGAGGCATCTCAATTGAAGAAATAGATGATCAGGCAGTAATCAGAATCTCATCCGGCACCCAGCCTGCCTTGCGCACTAGACCTTCCATGAGAACAGAAAGAGTTTTCAATTATAACCAACCTGGTCCATCTATGAGTTCCCTACCTCGCTCCCAGAGTGTTAGATTACAACCCTCTAATGGTTTTGAAGATTTATTTAAAATACCCTTTGTAGCAAAGCCTAGCAGTTCTACAGCCTCAGCCATCCCTGCTAGTTCTTCATGCACCCATAAATTTTTTTTGAATTAGATAATGGGTTGTATAGATGTGAAGACTGCTCCTTTCTTTTTAATCCTCCAAGATCCAGCCATTTCTGAATGTTTTCAGCCAGACAAGCCACTATGCCTGAATAGGATATTTTTGAATCTAATGAAAAGGTTATAACTACTCCTGCAGGTCCTTGTCTTGTGCCTGGTGCCATTCCTCCTTTTAAGGATTTCATCCTTTATGATACAACTGGAACCTACAAAGCTGATTTCTGGCCTCTGCATTTATTTCCTATCTTTGAAAATTACCAAGGTACCAGCCAAAGCAAATTGCTTAACTGGACAAACCTTTGTCTAAGGAAATCCATGCTCCTTGCTGAGGATAGAAAGATCTAGCACCAGATTGAAGTAGTCAAGGCTGATAAAGCACGCCTCAGTGCTCAAGAGAATTTCCATTCTCTAATCTCCACTCTTGAATGCTTGGAAAAGCGTCTCACTGATTAGTGGATGAACTCTGTTAACAAAGATCTCTAGGAACTCAAAGCCCAGTATAATGAGTTCAAAAGTCAAGCTGAAACCTGGTGGGTTGCCCAGCAACGATCTTTAGATCAACAGAGAGAACTTTTGCAAAAGGTTAGAAGTGAAGTAAAATTAGATTGTGATGTGCTTGGTTCTCAATTGAATACTACAAATATACATGTAAAGCATAATGGTCAGAGATTCACTGAAATCTCTGAAGAAGTCCATTCAATTGCACAATCACAACTCCTCATGAGTGATTCCATCAGATCAGAATCTTCTAGCATACAGTCTGCTCTTCAAGAAGAGTCTAGGACTATTCAGTCCATGACCCATACAGTTCGTCAACAACAGACTGTAAGAACAAAGAATTTCCCTTCCAGTGCAAAGGGATATTTACAGGCTCAGTATGAAGGACCTAAATTAACTACTGAAGTTAGGCAGCCTATAATTGTAAAGGTTTATGATCCCTCTATAGGGAATTTGAGAGAAACCAATCCAGAGCAACAAGCCAAAGGAAAGTTCCAAATGGCTCGTGGTTCTAGTTCTAATCCTAATGGATCTAACCCGATTGATCCATTCAAAAATATTCAAACTCTGAAAGCTAACACACCGCCCCTTGTTAATTTTGATCATTTTGAAGATATTGAAAATATAAGAGGTATCGATGCAATGTGAGCCTAGATAACCAATTATATATCCACTAATGTTGATGCTGATGAAAAGCAGGTGATAAAGCAGGCTCTTAATGCCATGACCGGTATTGCATGACATGTATGGGATAGACTAGATGATGCTTACAGAGAAATGTTGTTAGATAAAGGTACAGATCAAGTCTGTGCTCAGTTGACCCATCTGTTTGTTGGAAAAACAAACACAGAGAAAAGTTGGCCTACAACAAGTTTATCAAAGGTAAATGTAAAGACCTCAAATATTTTAAACAATATTGTGATGTCCAATATGAGAATTTCTATTTGTCAGACCGTGAGCAGAATCATGAATTCATGTTCACTACTTTTCTGAAAAGTTTTGGTACTGGGATAGGAGAATTCTATCACAAGAAAGTTCTTGAGAATCTGGTAACGAAAAATATAGAAATGAAAGAACTAACCTATCCACAGCTAGTTCAATTCTTAACGCAGATTAATGAAGAGATTTGTGAAGAAGGAAACACCAAGAAAGAAATAAAAATGGTACAACCTTTACTTTCTTCATCTGTATGCTACCAGATTATGCCTTCTAATCAGTTCCCTGAAAAGGGAAAATATTCTTGTTATAATTGTGACAGTTCTGACAAGAGCTACAAGAAGAAAAAGAAGAAATTTAAAAGCAAGTATCCCAAGAAAAAAGGATACTTCAGAAAGAGAGATAAGAAAAGAAAAGGTTCCAAGAAATGGAAACCTACCTGCTACATTTGCAAGGGTGATCACTTTGCAAATAAGTGCCTGGATAGAAATAAGAAAAGGGGAAAAGGTAAAGTCTGTGCAGCTCGAGAAGCAGGTGTTAAAAATGATGAATTTGAATTCATCAATGATTATCCATCAGACTCAGAGGATATTATCCTCTCTAGTTCAGAATCAAGTACAGAATTCATGTCTGAAGAATATGTGTCAGCTCAAGAACAAGCTCAGGTCAATCTAATGACCAAAGAAGTTCAATCCTCTGATGAGGATTTGGAAGTTTCCTTCTATTGCAGAATGCTCAGAAGGGACACCCGTGCTAAATTGGACAAGGTAATTGAAGATATTGTCCAAACTGAATCTCAACTCCATACCATGGATATGGGTCAGGAAACCTGGAGAAAATTAATAGCTCGATTGGATCAGCTTAAATCAAGAAAGTATTTCTTACTCCAGCCTTCCATTGAAAGTGGGTCCTCTTGACCCCCTAAGCTCCCAATTCGGAGATCTCCTATTCTCCAATATGGCCTATCAGTCTCTCCTACAGAAATTCCTGAGCAACATGGTTATAAACCATTACGGAAAAGAGAACCTTGGGTTCCTGGACCTTTGAATCAATGATCCATCCTTAATGCCCCTGTTCCAAGAAGTATGGCAAGGTGCATTTGGAGAAGGAATAGAAAAACTTTTCTTGAAAAAGTTGTTACTCAAGCTCAAGCAGAAATTTTAGAAATTGATGATGAAGAAAATTTCTATCTCATAGAAGAGATGGAGAAAGCCCCTGAACTTGATCAGTTTGTCAGCCAATTCAATTCTGCGGGATCCATACAGTTGCCTGCTCAAGCCTCTTTCACAGAAGAACAACTGTATTGTGAAGAAAAGCCCTATAGCCCCCTCATTCATCAAGTTGTAGAAGAACAAGGTGAACCCAGAGTCACCTTTGAAGAAGGTTCAAGTAGCCACCAAATGAAAGCCTACAAAAGGAGTGCCAAGCCAACCACTTCATGTCCTAGAATAATCCTGATAATCCACTTTCCAGGTATAATGGCATACCAACTAGCGTTCCTTATTGATACTGGAGCAGATCTGAACATTGCCAGGTACAATGCCTTCCCCAAAGATGCCTGGATTGAAGGTACTACATGTATTACTTTTGGTAATTCCGAAAAGGAAAATAGTTCCTCATTCTACATTGCTCCTATTCAAATTGGATTTGATGGTTTTACAGATAATCTAACATTTGTTCAATATGAAGTTGATGGCTATGATGGTGTAATTGGAAGCAAAGCTATTCAACAATGGGAACCTTTCACCATTGATTCCGATTTTATTATAATTCAGAACACATATCAGCTTCCAAGGCTTTATCAAGATCTAGCTTATACTTCAAAGCTAGAAAAGGAAAAGAAAAAGAAACCAGTTAATGCAGTTTGGTTAGCCAAACAAATGGATGCAAATCAAGAATCTCTTGCAGAGATTAAAATTGCTTTTGCTGACACAGTCATGACGAAAGATTTAAAGAAGCAAAAAAGAAACCTGACTTGTGATCTCCCTCTCAAACGGGATCCTTAAGGTAATGAGTTCATTCCCAAAGCCAAAGCTAATTATTTTCTAATGAGTTCATCTGAAGCATTAACTTGCAGAACAAAAGTTGCAGAGCTTGAACAACTCCATATTATTCAAACTTCTGAATCTCCATTCTCATGTCATGCAATGTATGTACCAAAGGTAGATGAGAATGGTAAAGAATTACCTGAAAAATGGCTAGTGATAAATTATAAGCCGTTAAATGACTATCTTGTTGATAATAGACATCCTCTGCCAAGCAAGGATCATATCTGGCAGACTATCCAAGGTAGTCATGTATATTCTAAATTTGATCTAACAAAAGGGTTCTGGCAAATTGGTCTTAAAAGTGCTAATTTTTATAAAACTGCCTTTTCTGTTCCCCAAGGTCTGTATGAATGGATTGTTCTTCCATTTGGTATTAAAACCACTCCTTCCATTTTTCAGCAAAAAATGGATGTAATATTTTGACCTTATGCCAAATTTATCCAACCCTATATTGATGACATTCTTGTCTTCAGCCAGGATATGCTTCACCATCTTGACCATCTCCGTCAATTCCTCTCTATTTGTCAACATAATGGTCTTGCTGTCAACAGGCTGTAGAAGAACAAGGTGAACCCAGAGTCACCTTTGAAGAAGGTTCAAGTAGCTGCCAAATGAAAGCCTACAAAAGGAGTGCCAAGCCAACCACTTCATGTCCTGGAATAATCCTGACAATCCACTTTCCAGGTATAATGGCATACCCACTAGCATTCCTTATTAATACTGGAGCAGATCTGAACATTAGGTACAATGCCTTCCCCAAAGATGCCTAGATTGAAGGTACTACAGGTATTACTTTTGGTAATTCCGAAAAGCAAAATAGTTCCTCATTCTACATTGCTCCTATTCAAATTGGATTTGATGGTTTTATGGATAATCTAACATTTGTTCAATATGAAGTGGATGGCTATGGTGGCGTAATTGGAAGCAAAGCTATTCAACAATGGGAACCTTTCACCATTGATTCTGATTTTATTATAATTCAAAGCACATATCAGTTTCCAAGGCTTTATCAAGATCTAGCTTATACTTCAAAGCTAGAAAAGGAAAAGAAAAAGAAACTAGTTAATGCATTTTGGTTAGCCAAACAAATGGATGCAAGTCAAGAATCTCTTGCAGAGATTAAAACTGCTTTTGCTGACACAGTCATGATGAAAGATTTAAAGAAGCAGAAAAGAAACCTGACTTGTGATCTCCCTCTCAAATGGGATCCTCAAGGTAATGAGCTCATTCCCAAAGCCAAAGCTAATTATTTTCTAATGAGTTCATCTGAAGCATTAACTTGCAGAACAGAAGTTGCAGAGCTTGAATGACTCCATATTATTCAAACTTTTGAATCTCCATTCTCATGTCATGCAATGTATGTACTAAAGGTAGATGAGAATGGTAAAGAATTACCTGAAAAATAGCTAGTGGTAAATTATAAGCCGTTAAATGACTGTCTTGTTGATAATAGACATCCTCTGCCAAGCAAGAATCATATCTGGCAGACTATCCAAGGTAGTCATGTATATTCTAAATTTGATCTGACAAAAGGGTTGTGGCAAATTGGTCTTAAAAGTGCTGATTTCTATAAAACCACCTTTTCTGTTCCCCAAGGTCTATATGAATGGACTATTCTTCCATTCGGTATTAAAACCGCTCCTTCCATTTTTCAGTAAAAAATGGATGTAATATTTCGACCTTATGCCAAATTTATCCAACCCTATATTGATGACATTCTTGTCTTCAGCCAGGATATGCCTCACCATCTTGACCATCTCCGTCAATTCCTCTCTATTTGTCAACATAATGGTCTTGCTGTCAATCCCACAAAGTCTTTCTTTGCTCAGACTCAAATTGTGTTCATTGGCATTAAGCTTCTTCTAGGGGGGAGAATGGAGGCCCAACCACACATCCTGCACAAAATTTCTAATCTTGCAGTCACAAATGTCAAAGAACTACAACGTTTTTTGGGCCTTGTTAATTACATTGCAGGATTCTATTATAAGCTTGCTGAAGATAGAATTGAGTTAAATAAGCTTCTGGGAAAGAAGCCTCCACCATGGACAACAAAGCATGATGCCTTGATTAATCGCATCAAACAAAAGTGTTCCCAGCTTCCACCATTAAAGCTACCGGGTAAAGGTTTCAAAATTGTTGAAATTGATGCAAGTGAAGGTGCCTGGGCCGGTGATCTTCGAGAACAGAAAACAATCTCCTACAATCCCAAAGACAAAGGTGAGATTGTTCAATACATTTCTAGTAGTTTCAAGAACAGTGAAGTAGACTACCATAGTACTCATAAAGAAATCCTTGCTGTTGTCAATACCTTTCAAGCCTTTCAAATGTTCATTGCTGACAAGAGATTTCTGTTGAAAAGTGATTTGCAAAATCTACGTGGATTCTTCCGTAAAGACAACAAAGCATGATGCCTTGATTAATCACATCAAACAAAAGTGTTCCCAGCTTCCACCATTAAAGCTACCAGGTAAAGGTTTCAAAATTGTTGAAACTGATGCAAGTGAAGGTGCCTGGGTCGGTGTTCTTCGAGAACAGAAAATAATCTCCTTCAATCCCAAAGACAAAGGTGAGATTGTTCGATACATTTCTGGTAGTTTCAAGAACAGTGAAGAAAACTACCATAGTACTCATAAAGAAATCCTTGCTATTGTCAATACCTTTCAAGCCTTTCAAATGTTCATTGCTGACAAGAGATTTCTGTTGAAAAGTGATTTGCAAAATCTGCGTGGATTCTTCCGTAAAGAATCAAAAAATAAGGTAGTAAGAGGACGACTCCTTCGCTGGGCTCAACTGCTCAGTACATATGAATTTGATTTTGTTCATCTTCTAGGAGTTGAAAACATTTTTGCAGATTTTATGTCAAGAGAGGGCCATTCTAATAACCCTCTAGTAGATGGAGCTGTTTGAATCATCCGAATTAGAGAACAACGCTAGTATGAGGAAAGTCATAAGGAATGGAGCACAAATCCCTTTCAAAGAAGGAACCTGCACAATTTCCAAATGGCCAATGATTTTCTCTTTGATCAGTTTAGAATGCTTATTGCTAAACAATAGCTAACATCTCTAGGTTTATGGACTGACAGGCCATTTTTTTAGTTTTTAGCTGAAGCAGAACCAATAGATCCCAACATTGGTCATGTCCTTCAGAATTGGTGTGGGGATTTTGTTCTCCTAGTCAAGTTTCTCAATCCTCCTATTGCACGTCCAGAGCAATGGTTAAATGAAGAAGATGGTAAGACCTTGATTAGAAACTTGTTTCAGGGACCATATCCACCAGCAGAAGACTTACAGTTTGAAGCAACCTCAGCATACACTGGGAGTATTTTCAAACTTGTTTTTGACTCTCCTAAGGATAATCCCATAAGTAGACATCTCTGCCAAATCTATGGTCCTGCGGGTTCTTCCTCTATTTTCGAACACTGGACGGTAGGGAATCATTTAAGATACTTTCATGCTCACCAGACTCCCATCTGGATTCACACAAAAACCTACCGAATGAATGGTGCCACCCCACAGGCTATGTCTTGGGGATTATACGGCCCCTATAAGTTGAAAACAATGAGTATTATCTAGAAAGAGAAAGAAGGAAGTTGACCTGGATGCATTCCTCATTCATCCACCCAAACCTGCGCAAACTGTGTCGACTGCTCCGCCGATGATCCCAGAATTCCAACATATGACGCCAGTGGAAAGTACCATTCTCCTGACTGTACACATCCTGATGGAGAATTTTGTGAAGGATGCGTATTCAACACACCTGTCTCTCACCATTCCAGCACCACAGACAGTACAGGGTCCTAGGCTAATGGATGGGCTTGTCATCCATCGAGAACATCTATCATCTCGCTGAACATGATAGACGTGGGCCCTTCCATGAAAAAAGGGGAAAAGCTTACGTGCCTTATAGTAAGCACAAGCAATTTGAATAGGAGAAATGCAGAATGAGGAACTATTTTCCTTTTCAGAATTACCAAAAGTAATACCTATAGTACCTTCAATCCAGGCATCTTTGGGGAAGGCATTGTACCTGGCAATGTTCAGATCTGCTCCAGTATCAATAAGGAATGCTAGTGGGTATGCCATTATACCTAGAAAGTGGATTGTCAAGATTATTCCAGGACATGAAGTGGTTGGCATGGCACTCCTTTTGTAGGCTTTCATCTGGCGGATACTTGAACCTTCTTCAAAGGTGACTCTGGGTTCACCTTGTTCTTCTACAGCCTGATGAATGAGGGGGCTGTAGGGCTTTTCTTCACAATACAATTGTTCTTCTATGAAAGAGGCTTCAGTAGGCAACTGTATGGATCCAGCAGAATTGAACTGGCTGACAAACTGATCAAGTTCAAGGGCTTTCTCCATCTCTTCTGTGAGATAGAAATTTTCTTCATCACCAATTTCTGAAATTTCTACCTAAGCTTGAGTAACAACTTTTTCAAGAAAGGTTTTTCTATTCCTTCTCCAAATGTGCCTTGCCATACTTCCTGGAGCAGGGGCATTAAGGATGGATCATTGATTCAAAGGTCCAGGAACCCAAGGTTCTCTTTGCCGTAATGGTTTATAACCATGTTGCTCAGGAATTTTTGTAGGAGAGACCGATAGGCCATATTGAATAGGAGATCTCTGAACCGGGAGCTTAGGGGGTCGAGAGGACCCACTTTCAATGGAAGGCTGGAGTAAGAAATACTTTCTTGATTTAAGCTGATCCAATCAAGCTATTAATTTCCTCCAGCTTTCCTGACCCATATCCATGGTATGGAGTTGAGATTCAGTTTGGACAATATCTTTAATTACCTTGTCCAATTCAGCACGGGTGTCCCTTTTGAGCATTCTGCAATAGAAGGAAACTTCCAAATCCTCATCAGAGGATTGAACTTCTTTGGTCATTAGATTAAGCTGAGCTTGTTCTTAAGCTAACACATATTCTTCAGACTCAGATTCTGTACTTGATTCTGAACTAGAGAGGATAATATCCTTTGAGTCTGATGGATAATCATTGATGAATTCAAATTCATCATTTTCAACACCTGCTTCTCGAGCTGCACGGACTTTACCTTTTCCCCTTTTCTTATTTCTATCTAGGCACTTATTTGCAAAGTGATCACCCTTGCAAATGTAGCAGGTAAGTTTCCATTTCTTGGAACCTTTTCTTTTCTTATCTCTCTTTCTGAAGTATCTTTTTTTCTTGGGATACTTGCTTTTAAATTTCTTCTTTATCTTCTTGTAGCTCTTGTCAGAACTGTCACAATTATAACAAGAAGATTTTCCCTTTTCGGGGAACTGATTAGAAGGCATAATCTGGTAGCATACAGATGAAGAAAGTAAAGGTTGTACCTTTTTTATTTCTTTCTTGGCTTTTCCTTCTTCACAGATCTCTTCATTAATCTACATTAAGAATTGAACTAACTGTGGATAGGTTAGTTCTTTCATTTCTATATTTTCCATTACCAGATTCTCATAAACTTTCTTGTGATAGAATTCTCCTATCACAGTACCAAAACTTTTCAGAAAAGTAGTGAACATGAATTCATGATTCTGCTCATGGCCTGACAAATAGAAATTCTCATATTGGACATCACAATATTGTTTAAAATATTTGAGGTCTTTACATTTACCTTTGATAAAATTGTTATAGGCCAACTTTTCTCTGGTGTCTGTTCTTCCAACAACCAGACGGGTCAACTAAGCACAGACTTGATCTGTACCTTTATCTAATAGCATTTCTTTGTAAGCATCATCTAGTCTATCCCATACATGTCATGCAATACCGGTCATGGCATTAAGAGCCTGCTTTATCACCTGCTTTTCATCAGCATCAGCATTAGTGGATATATAATTGGTTATTCAGGCTCGCATTGCATCGATACCTCTTGCATTTTCAATATCATCAAAATGATCAAAATTAACAAGGGGCGGTGTGTTAGCTTTCAGAGTTTGAATATTTTTGAATGGATCAATGGGGTTAGATCCATTAGGATTAGAACTAGAACCACGAGTCAACTATGTGCTGTCACTGGAGGATGTCCAGATGGTGGAAAGACCTTCTAACCCTTGGGCTTTTCTGGGATTAATCATTAAGGGTATAACCTTATTATACAATCTATAGTGGACCAAAAAAGTTAGGGAATGGTCAACAGACTTCTTCTTCATGAAGAGGTTCATTGTCTTGAAGTTATATTCAAGAACGTCTTTGAGGTTTTCATCTTTTAGACTAACAGGAAAGTCTAGCAGGCAATCGACATAGATTGGACCTTTTGACATTGAATCACAACCAGCACCAAGAAGGGAATGAGACAATTTGTAAAATTAGGCATCTTTTAGCATCATCATTACGATGATAGGTAAGCCTTTTCGGTAATGACCACAAATTCCTATTCTGACATAAGACAAATGCATGAACTAGGGATTGTCAGAACTAGCTAAGGCTTCCTTCTGAAATTTAGCAACCAGGGCATCTGAGAATATTTTTAACTTGCCCTTACTACCACCTGTAACAACATGTTGCAGGGTAGCTACATGACATCGTTGAGAAGTTTTATAACCAAACCAATTCTTCAAACCTTTATTTTTATTAAACATATCTATAACACCATGAGGTACATCTTTATAGATTTCAAAAGCTTTAATCTTAGGCACACGAAATTCTTTATCAGGAAACTGACTATTAGTAGAAACTTCATCTAAAACATTACTACTGGACTCAGGAGTACTAAATGAACTTTCATTATCAGCAAAGAAATCGGTGAACTTAACTTCTATGTTGCAGTCTACGGTATGGTCGATGCTTTCCATAGTTGATCCAGAAGTGCTTGCTCTATCCATTCTGTGCTCGAACCTATGCTCAAATCTGTGCTCAAAATACAAATTACTACCTCAAATCTACCCTGACGCAACAAGCTTAAACAGGACTTACACAGCGAGGACTTACAACAGGATGCTGGGTTGTATGAGTAATACAGAGAGCTATATAAGGAGTAATATAGTAGATAGAATAACACTTATTGTCTAGTTATGGTTAGACAACAACGATAACAATAGACAATAACATCATCAGCTCTGATACCAACTTTTATACATAGCTGCAAATGACAAATGAAATGCAGAATAGCATATCTGACTACCAGATAGATCTTATGTATATTATTATTGTGAATACTCAAGAACAATACATTCATCATATTACAATGTGTGCTGTCATAGACTCAAACATCTATGTAGAAAGAGGAGCTTAAAACATAAAGAGCAAGCTAGAGATAATAGCACTCTTAGACTTTAAACTCTTCTTAAAACATAAAGAGCAAGCTAGAGATAATAGCACTCTTAAACTCAAAGAGAAAACTAGAGATAATGGTACTCTTTTTTGACTTACAAACTTAGACACTCCTAAATTTAAACTTTCTTAAGACTTCACTTCTCCTAAATCCATTGAGAAATGCAGGCAGCCCTGTCGCCTTATATAGGAGGAGAGGGTGGAACTTTTAACCCCTATCTCAGAATTCATTTGAAGTTGTCCATAGAAAGTGGACATGTTGCAATCCTTATCCAGAGGATTACTCGATCAAGAAAAGATTCCTCAGGTGGGACCAGAGGTTGATGATTCTCCTCCAGATTCTCCATCTTCCGGTTCACTTTGAGCTAGACAGACCTTGCAGTTTGCAGGTGATTGGGTTGGGGATCCATTAGACACCAGGTAGACTCATTCACAGTTCCTGGATGCTCCACATGTCTTCATTGCTACTGCCTTAGATCCATAGTCTTTTCATGAGGCTTCTGGTATTCCTGAGTGGGATATAGCTATGCAGGAGGAGTATAGTTCCTTAATGAGGAACCACACTTGGGATCTTGTCCCTCTTCCTAAGGAAAGAAAACTTGTTCGATGTAAGTGGATCTATTAGAAAAAATTTGCAGCAGATGGGTCAGTTGACAAGCATAAGGCTCACTTGGTTGCCAAAGGATTCTCCTAGGTTCCTAGGATTGACTACTCTAAGACTTTTGCACCAATTGCTCGAATGAATTCCATCCGACTTGTTCTTGTCATTGCTGCAGCTAATCATTGGGAAGTACACCAGATGGACGTGAAGAGTGCTTTTCTTCATGGTGACCTTCAGGAGGAGATCTACATGGAGCAGCCACAGGGGTTCCTTCAAGATTCTTCACTTGTGTGCCATCTTCAGAAGTCTCTCTATGGCCTCAAACAGGCTCCTTGGGCCTGGTATGCCAAGATGGACTCCTTCCTTTTATCAATTGGATTCACTTGGTGCCATTCTAATCCCAATGTCTACATTCTCAAGATGATTCACTCCTATTTCTGGTTCTGTATGTTGATGACTTGCTGCTCATAGGGAGTTCTTCATCCAGCATTGTGACCATCAAAACTACCCTTCATGACAGGTTTTTGATGACTTACTTGGGCTTGTTGCATTACTTTCTCAGGATTGAGATCTACTAGTCTACTTCCAGGATCACCATCAACTAGTCCAAGTATGCTCTAGATTTGCTCTCAAGGTTTCATATGGCTGACTACAAGCCTGCTCCAACTCCCTTTCTTTCTGGAGTCAAACTTGAGGCTCAGTATTCTTCTTGACTTGTTGATGGCACTTTGTACTGATAGCTTGTTGGGAGTCTCATTTATCTGACTCATACGAGACCTGACATTTCATATGCTGTAGGCATGGTCTGTCAATTCATGCCAGAGCCTCATGAGGTACACTGGAAAGCAGTCAATTAGATCCTTCACTATATTTAGGGTACTCACAGTTTTAGGGTTCACTACGCAGTAGGCATTGAGCTTGACTTAGTGGGCTACACAGATTCAGATTGGCGGGTGATTCTCAGGATCGTAAGTCTACTTCAGGCTACAACATCTCACTTGGTTTAGGTCTTGTTTGTTGGTCGAGCAAGAAGCGATCTACTATTGCTCTATCTTCTATTGAGGCTGAGTATTGGGGGGTTGTGAATGCCACCACTGAGGCCATTTGGCTTCAGAATCTTCTCACTGAGTTTGGTATCCAGATCAGACGGCCATCAATCATATTTTGTGACAACCAGAGTGCCATTCAGATCTCATAGAATCTGGTGCATCATCAAAGGACCAAACACATTGAGGTCCACATGCACTACATCTAGGAGCTCATCCATGGGCATGTCATCAACCTTCACTATTGTCCAACTTCTGAGTAGGTTTCTGATATCTTCACCAAACCCTTTACTTTTATTTGCGAGCTTTGCTAGGGGTACGAGATGCTTCATCTTCTAGGGGGCTTCTTCCTCTCACTCGAAGTCCTGACTCTCTCTACTTTGGGGGGGTCTCTTCTCTTTCTTTTTTGGGGGAAATTTTATGTACATGGGTACCTCATCAGGCTTGATTTTTCAAGACCCATTTCTACATCCACCTAAGCTTTCCTTATGGGGGGGTGTTAGTGTAGGTTTTTATTTTCTAGTGGGTTATTTATCTTTTTCCTATATTCCTAGGTTTTTCCTACACTTCTATTAATCTCGCTTAGGTTAATAAATCATGTCTTATTAGGTGAGTGGTTGCGAGGTGTCACCTTCCTACATGTGAGCATCCATTAGCTATATTGGGAAGATACTTTGCTATCTTTAGTCCGATAGATGGTTGCTCCTTATTGGTCAGTGTTGCCACCTCCTCCCTCTTCCTAGTCTATATAAGCATGCTACCTGGTTTGTATTTTATATCTTTTTCTTTTGCATCCTCTTAATGCTATTTTGCTTCTAGCATTTTCATTACTCTCTTGGAGACTAACTCTGTGTTTCTATTTTGATTTCATATCATTTTCATTCATAGTTTAAATATTTATTCATTTGCACTAGTTTTCTAGGTTAATAATCTTTTCAGATTCTAACAATATGGGGGTTCATATGAGGGTTCTATGGTCTACAATATTGTTGGCCAGGGGGTGGGTATGGATTAGCCATATGTTGAGAGGTGTTATGTATGAGAGGTGGTCTAAGATTATTTAGGGGGGGTGTTTTGATGAACATGACTTCTGGATGCTTGTGAATTGGAAACACCACTTGTATTTTGATGCAAGTTTTGTTGTGGGTTTCTCAAAATATTTCCTCTATGTGGAGGTATATATTTTGGGGCAACTATTTTAGTTCTATTCTTTATCTTTTGAATTTCCTGTTTTAACAGCATCTTAGTTTCCTCTATCTTTTGATCATTTCAAGTTCTTCTTGGAGCTTAAGCACATTTTGTTGTGCTTCATTCATACTTTTTGTATTCTTTGGACTTTTATTCACTTCTTGATTTGAGAATCCATGTTTTACCCCCTCTTCTAGCTGTAATGACATTTTATAATCATATTTAGCTTGCCTTTGATCAATTTCCTTCATGGCCCATGCTTCACACTCAAGCTGTTCTTGAGGATCAGGTCTGTATTTTGCCAATATATCATCAATTACTCCATTGAAATTTTCATTTGATTCATGCAGAGGGGTAAAACTATTATGAGTTATGATAGTTTGTTCTGTATTTTCCTTTTGAGCCTCCTGATTATTATTCTAATGAAAATAATTTGATGCTCCATTTCTCTTGGGGATGGTTCTAATTGGTGGAGATCATTTCAATTTCTTCCCTTCCATCATGGATCTTCTACCATCCATTTGGTACTAACTTTCTGTTATAACAGGTTGTAGAGTCACCGCCTATTTTTGTAAATAGGAAAAAGTTTTTAATTTATCTTTCTGGATTCTTCTTGCCACCAAAGTTACCAATTTGTATTCTTGAAATTTCTGGCTCTATAAAAGAATGGTTTCTTACTAAGGTCCTTTATTTGGTTCCCTAGTAGAGTTGCCAATTTGTTAGGTCTCAAAAATGCAAGTTGCAAATCCTAAGAGGATGCCAACTCTATGATCAGATTGGCAACATTTTTGAACTAACGTGATGGAGTTAACCTATAAGGCTAATGACTCCCTGTACTTCAGGTTCTGCTAGACCTAGGTAGGTGAACCTTAATAGCTAAAGTAGACTAAATGGATATGTTTGATTTGATGGATCTATCCATAGTGGCAAATGGTGTGGAATAGAAGAAAGCTTGCTAACTAATTCTATATCTAATATCTGAAGGATGATTGGTATAAATTGTATAAGCAATATCAATGTAAAAATTACAACTATGCTCAACTAATAAATGGCTTTTGGATAAAACTAAATGATGAATTGAAATAAGACCAGTGCCTTGTTGGGTAAATAGAGTCAAATAAAAGACAGAGCCTAGTGGCTTATATTGGGTGATAACTCAAACTGTTTGGCACATTAATTTAGTTTACAACTTGTATAAATGTGCAGGGAAATGATTGACAAACTCTTCTTAATAATCCAACTAACACAATTAGGTTTCTTTTATTCACCAGAATGAATTTTAATCTTTTCTTAAAGGAACCAATTGAATGAAATATACAAGAACAAATGATAATATCAATTTGGAGACAAAATGATAATCCTAATTATATGGTTCTTCTTAATGATCCAAATTAACACTTCCAGATTATTGTGACTGATCAGAAGGATTTTAATTCCTTTTAGGAAAACTAATTAATCAAATCACACAAATACAACAAATGTGCATTGACAAATTAAATATATACTTGATAAATCAATTTGAATAACAAGGAAATGCAGAACTGGAGACAACCAAATAACTAAATAATTTCAACAAACAATTGATGCTAGTATAAGTCCACAGAATCAGAGATCTTCTATTAACTTCTTAAATGTAATACTTGCAACATGGTCTTTTAAAACATTATAAGCTTCATATATTATATCCTATTGCTGATGATCATTCATCACCATATGTTCAACTTATATAGAAATACTTATGAAGAGACATAACTCTTCAAAATGTCTTTTGGGAATTAAAATGATTAACACAACAATAAACAAAGAAAATGATCCTAAGCCCTGCTAAGCCACAAATATATCTGAGCAATGTGATCCAGGTATTCTTGGCTGCAATGTGTATCAGTAAACTCAATAGCATTCCTTATGATCACATCCATTGTTACCATCTTCTCCAAATGCTTACAGGCTTCCCCAGATGCAAAGTCTATATCCTTGAGAGCTCCTAAGGCTTCATGTAATATCACCTGACACTCTTTACTCCATTCATCTTTGCTCTTCAGCTCTTTGTCGTTTCTGAACAACATGGGTACACCTGCTTTTGAAGCCTCAATACATTCCTTGGCATTGTTTTTAAGCTAGTCATAATATTTCTAATGTTGTTCAATCAAGTCTTTTGCACTAGAAGCACCTGTAGTGTTAGAAACATCCCTACTTTGTATCTAATGGAGTTTTTCCTAAAGCCTATTGTTTAGCCTTTCGTGCTCTTGGATCACCTTATGGTTTTCATAATAGACATCCCAAAATTTGTTCATCCAATACATCATATTAACATGCCTATTTTGTAGTACTGTTGCAAGTGTGTCAATCTAAACCTGAGCTATCTGATCAACATATGCTAATTGGGTGCTTTGTGAGCTCTCTCCTTGAGTTAACCTTTTCACTAACCCTCTGAAGGTATTCTTAATAGTATCTTTCAAGAAATCATTTCCTTTTGTTAATCTTTCACAACTTAGTCTATGTGCATCCCATTCCTTGATCAACATCTGAGCCTGTGCTTTATTTAACTTTGCAACATTTATGCCAATATCTATAGTAATCAAGGGATCAGTTTCCCCTGCTTTCAAGGTCATAACATGCCCAAAAGTTTTTTCAGTATCTATAATGGTCATTTTTGTATGAGGAGGGTACAAGGCCCATATCATGAGTGAGTTTTCATTATTGTTATATTTGGTACCCATATATACCTCTGTGACACCCTCAGGAGTGAGCTCATACTTGTCATCAGTATTGTGCAAAAAATAATCAAACACCAAACCAGAATTTATATCAAGACCAGGAAATATCATGACACCTTCTTCTCTGAGCATCTATCTACCCCTACTAGGAGTCACAGCTTTCAATTCATTATCCACTGTTGTTTTAAACATATCAATTAATTGTCTTTCATTGTTAGTAGTGACATCATCAACTGATTCCCTGATCTCTTTACCCTTGCATTTATACAAAAATGATTTAAACTCTTTAGAATGAATAAATTGATCATTAGCAATAAAAGAATCATATGCCAATTGTCTTGGATCCTCATCACTAGGCCCCTCTTCATCATACTTTTTATCAGGAGACTAATAACATTCTATTTTTCATTTAGATATTCTAGTTGCTTGTTCATGTGACTCTTCTTCTCCTACAGATCCCTCATCACTAGAGGACAACAACTCTATCTCTGCAAGCTGTTTCTTCTTCTCTTCTAGTTCTCTATTATACTTCTCAATTACCAATTCAATCTTAGCTTCTTCCATATTCCTAATAATGTCATCATGTGGATATGGAATATGTGTATATCCACTAAGATTTTGTTTTCTCCTAGTTAAATCAATGAAACCCTCAGGATCAAATCCTTTCCTTGCTTCTACACATCTCATGTTGTAATGCATCAATTTGTCCATGATGAGGCCATAAGCTTCTTTAGATACCACAGCAAAATCCCTAAAGCATAGAGTACTGGGCATGAAAGATTGTCATAGGAACTCAAATTCATCACATTAGAGCAATTCATCTGCCTAACTATCTCTAATTAAGCAATTCTATCTGGAACTGTCTTGGGCAATATAAACGGGGTATCTTCGAAAACATAAATTCTGACCATGGTTGAATCCTCAAAACAATACCAATCTCCCCAATTGTGGGTGACAGTAGGAGGATCACCAAAATCTTTTGGTCTAAGAAACCTCTTGATTTCATTTGATAGTGAATATTCACAAGGATGATCGAAATATCTATACAACACTTTTACACAGTACTCTTCAAAATAAATATAACTAGAATGGGCAAACCTATTGTCCCATATCCTCATCCACATTTGCATAGGTGACTTTTGTCCCCTCTGGTCCACTTGAGTAACTCTGAGTTCACTTGGCCATATTCCCATTTCCTAGCCATAATATACTACCATGTGCATGAGGAGTGAGTAGTGCTTAAAAGAGACTGATGGGGTGTTGTTCTTGATTGTAGTTAAACTAGAATCAATTGTTCAAAAAACATAGGCAGCATAGTCAAACTACCTAGCATTGTGACACTAGATAACTGTGGCTATCACCATTAAAGGAATTGTCATAAAATCAGGAACCTCTAACCCTAGGACTTGGTCCATAGAATAATATGTGTATTGTATATATGGTTCAAACAATGACACATGGAATGGAGGTCCATCATTATCATTAATAGGCACTATTTCTCCTTCTGCCTTAGGCCATTGAAGAGGCAATCTCCATCCATTATACGTGGTGTCCATCCTCTAGTATTCTTTGTCCAAATCTTCATAAACTATGGGAACAGTACACAAATCATCTAAATCAAATACTTCACAAATGACATTCTTGGACAAATGTATAACAGGCTCCCCTTGCAGACTGCATATGGCCTTGAGGCTTGGATTGTAATGTTTAGCTAGGAGTTTGAGGAGTTCTGCATTCACAAACACATCAGGGATGACCAATTTTCTCAAATTCAAGTGCCATGGATTAGACATTGGGACATTCCTGAATCTTCTATTGTAATGGAATTTGAACAATTCATAACCTCTTATTGGTGTCCACACATTTCCAAGGTATTTGCATTTGTCTTCTAATTTCTCTACCTCTGCCCTAAGTTGTGTAGACCTTCGGGCTTTAGGGGTAGATCCAGGTAATTGGTCAATTAAATCCTTATTTAGTTTCCTTTCTTTTATTTTTTCGTCAGGGCTTTTGTCAATTTTTTGTTTCTTGGGCTTACTAGTTTCACCTGGCTATTTTCTGCCCTTTCCTTTTACTGGAGTCTCCATTACAATTATGGATAGCAAATTCAAATTGTAGTCTATCACATAGAGGTTTCTAAGTATGTACCTATTATCTAACGATTAAACTCCTTCATCCTTTCCTCTGAGTTCTTTCTTATGCGCTCTTTTCAAACAATTCTTTTGAATCTAATTGCAGTGATTTTGAATGACTCTTCAGAGGATTTCTTCTCGGTTTGCAATTAATTGTTCCAGTGTATTAATTTTCATGATCATTATGAGATGTCACATCATCATAACTTCCCTCATCGGTAGGACTTTTGTAATGTTAGGGCATTTTAATAGCTTCTTATGGCGTGAACATTTGTAGGTGGATCAATTGTTGTGACCCTTTGTTTTGTCTCCTCGATGTCATCTTTTATAAAAACATATATAAGTTTGTATCGGCAAGACATTTCAAGGTCTACCCGATATAGAAATGAGCATGGTTGTTGTTGGCCTGACTTACTTTATCACCTTGGAATAACATCTTACTCTGATATTTCAAGTGTCTCCGATATGAACATTGGCATGAGTCTTGTCGAGAAGGTTATTGGCTTTTCTTTTCAGAGTAGGTTAATGGAATCGGCAGGACCCAGGTAATTAATATTGATATCACTTGTCCTTATGATCTGTTGGAAGGAGTCTTATCAATGAGTGTGGCCATTATTATACTTGGAACAACATATGACATCAGGATGACTTGATTCAAACTATCCGATCATGGTTGTTTCCCTGATATCTTCCTTTATATCCTTCATTGGAGTGATCATCGTAACATGTTACTGAAATCCATCATCATCGTGACCATCGGTTCAGCAAGACTCGTAAACTTTGTTTCGAATTGTTCACTTTCACCAATGGTTTTTATCCTCCATACATATCAGTGTGACTTAGGCCGAAACAATCCCTTTGGTCGCTGAGACATTATAAGGTTGGAGACACTTTATTTTCTTGCCCCGATGTGCACTTCTTCCCAATAAGTCACTAGCTCTACCCATTCCATAGGTAGTTTGGCAAGAGTCCTACCAAATTCCTTCATCGGTATGATCTATACTGTCGGGGGTTTTTTGGAGTATTCTCTGATAGTGTTTTCTTATGCTGATAGTCCTCACTTTTGATTAACTCGACGTGACTGGGAATTCTCTCTCCGATGAAGGGTCATCAGTGTTACTCCTTTCATCGGAGATCTCTGAAGCTTTCTCTCCAACCATAATTCTCATGCTGATACACATTTAGCCCGTTTTAAATAGAACATGGATTGGTATAAAGAAGACAACAAGGTCTCACCAAAATTAAGGAGCTGAGGGCCCTTGTTATATTACAGTTTGAGGGGTGAGACAATTATTTGTGATGAAAATCATGTGATATTTATGGAATTTATTAGCTGCTATTGTGATTTTGGGTGTATGATTTTCTAATTTGGTTGGACATGGGGTGTGTAGGAATATAGGAAAATTTTGAAATTTTTCCATCCCAACACCCCCTATTTTGGGAAGGGTACAGCTCAAGGGGTCCACCTAGGTCCTATTTGTCATGGAAACTAGGTCTCATTCCATCGAGATGCTAAAATATGAACTAAAATGTCCTAAATATATACTAAAGACCTGGGAGCTAAACCTTATGAGGGAAAAGCCCCCAAGGGGATATTTTTTGATGTTAGATTTAGCCCCCACTTTAATAATGTATAAACGTGAGGCCAATACATGCATTAAAGTAAGGTCACAAACAACTAACACATCAAACATGGAGAAGACACGCCAATCACATGGAAGACAATATTAGGCATGTAAAACATGAAGAAGATAGTTACAGTTATGCAGAACATGGAGTAGACAGTCAATGCATAGAACACACATTAATGCATGGAAGATAGAAATGTTATCTTTTCTTTTCTTTTTCTCATATATATGAAATGCAAATGCAAGTACTAGAAAGTAAACAAACCACCCATAATATACGATGCACTACCTTAAGCCATAGGTCTCTACATATGGGGCAACACACACACAATACTCACAAAACCTCCCAAAATGCATGAAACACTACTCAAAGGTGCTGGTCTTTACATATGGGGCAACAAACACGCCATGCAAAATAAGCATGCAAAAACACACACACTTGAAGACACAGAGAAAATACGGTAGACAAGCAATGGAGTGTACCTATTTCTAGGTTCAACACCATCTCTATTGGGAATTAAGGTGTCTCAACCTTGGTAATTCCTTGCATTATTATTTTTTGTATTTATTATTTAATTGCCTATGTTGTAAATATTTGTAAATTCCATATTGTCATATTGTGGGATGTGGCACGGTGATGTGTCAATCCTACATGGAATATGAAAACTTGTAATTTTGTCCTCACATGAGGAGATAGGTGTCCCACTTTGTGGTAGGACAATTTTTCCATGTGTCAGCATCTTGAATGTTGTGTAAGGGAATCTTGACTGAAACGGTTATGACGGATTCCTATGACAGAATCTATGACATGTAAGAGTCAGAAATAGAAGGTTGTAAGACAGGTGATGACATGTGTCATGAAGCATCTTTGAAAAAGGCATATTTGGGTGCCCCAAGGTGGACTATGACATGTTTTAAGAGAATATGCTATTTATAGCATGTGTATGATAGATTCTCTTATAGCTGTAAGTTGTAATCGCTATGACAGATTCTATGACAATCGTAAGAGTCGTAAGAGCATTTGTCATAGCTAATTTTAGAAATAGGCGACCCCTTTGGGATGGGAGTTGTGGACAAGTGTCAGGCACATTCTACAATGTTGACCAAGTGTCCTTAGGCATGGGTTTTGGTCCATGAAGCCAAGTTGGACGTCCATTCCAAGATAGGTCCAATATTGCCTTGTATTTTCTATATTAATAGGTGCTTGGAAAGGGAGTTGGATCACAGGTTTTAAAGGTACTGTTATGCTGCCGGTTTGACCCTAGACATGAGTGTCGAAGACCATTGAAGCTTTCATTGCAAGAGTATTGTAAACATATTTTAGATTTATTAATGCATTGTGTAGGTTTCTAAGTGTGGGGTTTTTCACCCAATAAGGGTTTTCCCCACTGTAAATCTTTGTCTCTCTTCTTCTATCTTCTTTCTGGTTCATGTGTATTACTGCAATATCTCATTTATGTGTTACATATTGTTGTATTTGTAAAGGTTAATTTGAATTTGCATAGCCCTCTCCTCATTAGATTAGTGTAGAAAGCATTTTCTACACACCTTGCTTCCTTTCAGTTGGTATCAGAGCTTGATCACCTTTGGTCCTAGTTGTTGGGTAGGGGTTTTATAAGCTGATCTTAAGTTGAGTGGAGTCTGTGCAGATTATTCAAAATCTTATTGCAACAAGGAGATGGAAAGCACATCCAGAAGGATAGAGGTGGAGAAATTCAATGGCACAAATTTTGAGCTGTGGAAGCTAAAGATGGAAGACATGCTTGTAGACCGAGACCTATGGGAAATTATATCTGGTGTAAAACCAATCGCACTGTGACAAGATGATTGGGATCTAAAGGATTGGAAGGCTAAGGGTCTCATAAGACTCTGTTTGGCTAATTATGTCATGTTGAATGTTCATGAGGAGAAGAGCACAAAAGACCTTTGGAAGAAGTTGGGGGATGTTTATTAGGCCAAATCCATGGTGAATAATTTTTTCCTGAGAAAGAAGTTGTATTCTCTTCGAATGGAGGAAGGAGGATCCGTTGCTGAGCACATGAATGCCTTTAACATTCTTGTTGCACAATTGACATCTATTGGTGTGAAGATGGAGGAGGAGGATCGTTGCATGACCTTGCTTTGTTCCTTGCCGAACTCATGGGATCATCTTGTCATGGCTATTGGAAGCACCACTTCCGCATTCAAAATGGAAGAAGTGGTATCTTCACTGTTATCTGAAGAGATGTAGAGAAAGTATTCTGATGTAGCCAAAGAGGCTCTTGCAGTTCATGGAAGACCCAAGGAGAAAGGGAAAAAGAAGGACATGAAAGATGTGAAGGGTAGCTCCAAATCTCATGGGAGATCCAAATCTCCTCGAAATTCCAAGGGTATTTGTTGGAACTGTGGGAAAACTGGGCATTTCTAAAAGGAATGCAAGGAGGAGAAGAAGAAGAACAACAAAGCTCCTGATTTAGATTTTGACAAGTCACAAGATGATGGTGATGCTTTCATCATAGCCCTGGCAACCCATGCATCTAATGATGTGTGGCTGATTGACTCTAGTGCATCATTCCACATGACCTCACATCAAGATTGGTTTACTAAGTATGAGGAGTTCGATAGTGGAAAGGTGTATCTGGGTGATGACTCTCATCTAAAGATTGTGGGTCATGGAAGAGTCTCTATTCGACTCCCTAAAGGACGAGTGAAGGGGATCTCTAGGGTTATGCACATCCCAGGCTTAGCATGGAACCTGCTTTCTATAAGTATGTTGAATGATGTAGGTGTGCAGGTTGTGTTTTCGAAAGAAGGATGCAAGATGACTAGAGGAGCTATAGTGCTTGCTAAGGGTACTAGGAGAGGTACTTTGTTTCAGATGGAGGCATGCATTACACAAGGCAATAATTCTTCTGAATCAAAGAAGAGGGCAGCAGTCACTTCATCCCCACCATCTGAATGAACAGTGAAGAAATCTGTTGTTTCTGATTCTGATGGTTGTAATCGTGCATTGAAAGTTAAACTTCCTGCTGAAAAGACAATGTTGTGGCATAAGAGATTTGGCCACATTGGTGAGAAGGGTCTGTGTACCCTAAAAAATAAGAACTTGATTGAGGGGTTAGATGATTGTAATCTTGAGTTCAACTTTTGCGAACATTGCATTTATGGAAAAAAAAATCATGTTCAGTTTTACTCAAGTTCTCACAAGTCTTCTGGTTTATTGGACCTTGTTCATTCTGATGTGTTTCGTCTTGTTAATGTTCCTTCATTATCAAAATCTATATATTTTGTATCTTTTATAGATGATTATAGTAGGACATAGATTTATTTTCTTAGAATCAAATCTGAAGTCTATAGCAAGTTTAAGGAGTTTAAGGCCTTTGCTGAAAATTAGACTGGTAAAAAGAATAAATGTTGGAGAACTGACAATGGTGGCGAGTTCTATTCTATAGAATTTGATAAATATTTCAAGGAACTTGGGATTGAAAGACAAAAGACAACTCCATACACCCCGCAAAAAAATGGAGTTGCAGAGAGGATGAACAGGACATTGATGGAGAAGGCTAGGAGTATGCTCAGTGGAGTTGGCCTAGAACAAAAATTTTGGGCTGAAGCTATTACCACTGCCTGCTATTTGGTAAATAGATCTCCTAAATCAGCTCTTGTTGCAAAGACACCCATGGAGGTGTGGTCTGGTAGAAAGCCTAAGTTAATAAGGCATCTTTGTGTTTTTGGTTATGAGGCATATGCACATGTGCCTAGGGAGAAGCGGTCAAAGTTAGAGAACAAGGATGTTAAGTGTATCTTCATTGGCTATGGTGTCAGTGTGAAAGGATACAAGCTTTGGGATCCTATGGCTGAAAGAGTGTTGTATAGCAGAAGTGTCATCTTCAGAGAGCTTACACCTTCTTCCACTTTTTTACAGCTAGAAAAAAAAGAAAAGAAAGAGGATGTTGTTTAGTTTCCTGTTACCCCTGAGAAGATTGAATAGAAAGACAATGTTGGACTTGATGATGAGGAGAGCTTTGGCAGCTCTGAAATCTTAGATGAAGAAGTTGAACCTCAACCTTAGCCCTTGAGGAGGTCTACACGGATAAAAAAGCAACCTAAAAGGTTTGGTTTTACATTGCTTGATTCTAGTTGTGCTTATGCTTTACTCACTAATAGTGATGAACCTAGAACTGTATTAGAGGTTTTGGACATGAAAGATGCAAGTTCCTAGAAGGAGACCATGGAGGATGAAATGTCTTCTTTGGAAAAGAATCAAACTTGGAAGTTGCTGCCTTTGCTTCTTGGATGGAAACCCGTTGGATGCAAATTGGTGTTCAAGAAGAAGATTGGTGCAGATGGCAGCGTTGAGAAGTATAAGGCCAGATTGGTTGCGAAGGGGTATTCAAAAGTGGAGAGTATAGATTATGGTGAGATCTTCTCTCCCATTGCAAAGATGACATCAATTCGATTCTTGTTGTCTCTCGTAGAAACTTATGACTTGGAGGTAGAATAGATGGATGTGAAGACAACTTTCCTTCATGGTGATTTGGAGGAAGAAATCTACATGTCACAGCCAAAGCATTACATGGTGAAAGGTAAAGAAAATTTGGTTTGCAAACTTAAGAAGTCTTTGTATGGTTTGAAGCAGTCTCCTAGGAGGTGGTACTTGAAGTTTGATACCTTTGTGTTGTCAATTGGATTTGTGAGATCGAAATTAGATCACTGTATGTACTTTAAGTTTGATGGTGATTGTATTCTTATTGTTGCATAATGTGTTGATGATATGTTGCTCATTGGGAAGGGTAAGAATATGATTTCTTATTTCAAATCTTAGTTGTCAGCACAATTTGAAATGAGATATTTAGGGGTAGCCAGGTACATTCTAGGAATGGAAATAAGAAGAGACAGAACCAATACAAAACTTTAGTTAAGCTAGAGTAAGTATGTGAAGACCGTGTTGGATAGGTTTAGCATAGTAGATTGTAGACCATTGTGTGTTCCTATTTCTTAAGGGACAAAGTTATCTATTAAGGATTGTCCAAAATCTCTTGGTGAGGTGGACAACATGAGCAGATTTCCTTATGCTAGTGTTGTTGGCAGCTTGATGTATGCTATGGTCTCTACAAGACCAAACATTGCCCAAGTAGTGGGAGTCCTTAGTCAATTTATGGCTAATCCTGGATGGGTTCATTGGGATGCAGTTAAGCGAGTGTTCAGATATTTGAGGGGTACTTTTGAGTATTCCATATGTTATCATGGTAATGTTATAGGACCTCCCGATTCCATTGACATTGGTGGATTTGTGGATTTAGATTGGGCAGGTGACATTGACAGCAGGAGATCCACCAGTGCTTATGTGTTTACTTTGTTTGGTGGTGCTATTAGTTGGATGAGTAAGCGACAACCTGTGGTTGCTTTGTCCACGATAGAAGCTAAGTATATGGCAGCAACTCATGCTTGTAAGGAAGACATTTGGCTTAAGAGATTGTGTTCAGATATTTGTGTTGATGTAGGTCAGATAATGATTAGTTGTGACAGTCAGAGTGTGATTTGCCTTGCGAAAAATCCAACTTTCCATCCTAGAACAAAGCATATTGATGTTTAGTTTCACATCATGTGAGACATGGTAGAGGATGGAAAGGTAAATTTGGAGAAGGTAGATACCTCAAAGAATGTTGTAGATGCATTGACAAAGCCAGTGAGCATAGAGAAGTTCAGATGGTGTTCGGAGTCTATGGGCCTCTCAGCCTATAGAAGTTAAATCCTGTTATCCTTTTGGCTCTTACAAGGTGTTCGAAAAATGGGAGAATGTTGGGAATTAAAATGTCTCAACCTTGGTAATTCCTTGCTTTATTAATGTTTGTATTTATTATTTAATTGCCTATGTTGTAAATATTTGTAAATTCCATATTGTCATATTGTGGGATGTGGCACGGTGATGTGTCAATCCTACATGGAATATGACAACTTGTAATTTTGTCCTCACATGAGGAGATAGGCATCCCACTTTGTGGTAGGAGAATTTTGACATGTGTCAGCATCTTGAATGTTGTGTAAGGGAATCTTGACCAAAACGGTTATGACAGATTCCTGTGATAGAATCTATGTCATGTAAGAGTTAGAAATAGAAGGTTGTAAGATAGGTAATGACATGTATCATGAAGCATCTTTGAAAAAGACATATTTGGGTGCCCCAAGGTGGACTATGACATGTTGTAAGAGAATATGCTATTTATAGCATGTGTATGACATATTCTCTTACATCTGTAAGTTGTAACCGCTATGATAGATTCTATGACGATCATAAGAGTCGTAAGAGCATCTGTCATAACCTATTTTTGAAATAGGTGACCCCTTTGGGATGGGAGCTATGGACAAGTGTCAGGCACATTCTACAATGTTGACCAAGTGTCCTTAGGCATGGTTTTTGGTCCATGAAGCCAAGTTGGACACCCATTCAAAGATAGGTCTAATATTACCTTATAGTTGCTATATTAATAGGTGCTTGGAAAGGGAGTTTGATCATAGGTTTTACAGGTACTGTTATACTGTAAGTTTGACTCTAGACATGAGTGTCGAAGACCATTGAAGCTTGCATTGCAAATGCAAGTAATGGAAAGTAAACAAACCTCCCATTATATAGGATGCACTACCTTAGGGCATAGGTCTCAGTATATATGGGGCAACACACATGTAAGACACACAAAACCTCCCAAAATATAGGAAGCACTACCCGAGGGCACTGGTATTTGCATATGGGGCAACAAACACGCCACACAAAACAAGCATGCCAAAACACACAGACTTGAAGACACGGAGAAAACATGACAGAAAAACAATGGAATCTACCTATTTCTAGGTCCAACACCATCTCAGGAACATTATAGGCACACACTGATGATTGGGCTTTGCCACAATAGACATCAAAAACAAGCTTAAGGGTTGAGTTAGTCACAGAACCACTCCCCGCCTCCATAGAGGACTTCTAAAAATGACAGGATGATGCAATCTGTTCTGAGAAATACACCATCCCCACCTCTGCAGAAGGCTTAAGAAGATATGCTCAATATCCTACCTCTGCAGAGGGATTACATGATTGATTGATTGATTGCAAACAAACTCAGGATGCATGATGCACTACTCTGGGGTGCAAGTCTTTGCATCTAAGGTCAAACACATTGCTAACATCTATAACAGATAGCTTACCTTATATATGCCCCCACCTTAAGGTGGTTGATATTAGTTATCGATATCAAGCACATTAAGGTAGGAAGAAAACACACAAGGGAACACCAACTTTTGCAAAGCCCATGCCCCTGGAGGTGACATGTACTTTATGATTGTCAAATGTTCCCACAAACACATCCCTGCAAGAAACATGTTAGTGTCTACAAAAGCATGATAAACAACAACATCAATGCATATGATTAACCACACAAAGAGCCAAGGTTACACAACAAATCTGGAGTTTGAGGATAACCATAGGGTTATATCACGAAGCTCTCTGAATCAAGTTCTGCCAAGGGTAGATTCCAAGGAAAACAAAGGTACATAGAACAACAGTATTTTTAAGGTTTGTAAATGCGACAGAAACATCATCAAATTCACTACGTGGAAAGCATGACTGCTTCCACTAGCCAAGTGTTGGATAAAATATACAACCCCATCGTCATATTAGGAACTAAGTCCATTTTGTATTGCTCTCGAAAGGGACACTAGGTTCGCATTAGTATAAATGTTTGTCGTCATCCACCCACTAGGTGGAAACACTAGAGGAAGGGAAACAATAAATAAGAGAGGAGAAACAAGTGACTTAGGGACAGTCACATAGGAGGGTACCCCTAGGTCACCAACCACGACGCTATGTCCGTAAGACACAACACTCAACAATCAAATCAAAGAGGCAATTTAGAAGAATGATGATACAAATAGAAGGTCACAACAAAGACTGTCTCTTGGTATCCCAGACCTTACAGGAGAATCCGAGGTCATCCCAAGAGGCCTAAACAACACATAACACATCACGAGGTAAGCACATCATGAGAGAAATAAAGGGTTAGAGATGCTTACCTATAGGACCCCTGCCGGGCTAGAAGTTGTCTATAAGCAAATCATCGTCATCTTCCCACTCCCTAATGTTGGAGGATAGAGGGACATATGGTACTATAGCTAAATTCATATCTTGTTCATCATGTTGTTCATCGTTAGGATCATTATTGCTTGGTTGAATGTTGGCATCAATGTTTTCTTGTTGAGAGGCAAGGTTTAGAGCATATTCTTGTCTTCTTTATCTTGATTCTCTTGCTTTTCTATTTCTCTTTCTTTGACCACTTATCTCTTTTAAGGTAGGGCTATCCTCTTTCATAGGCTTGTGCAAATGAGAAGATGAAGCACCGAGATCAAACCTCATTTGTCATGGTGGAACATTTTGTTGTTGACAATGACCTCCTGATCCTTGTAAGGATTTCAAGGGAGGAACCTCAGCATAGGAACCTTTTCCTTTCGATCTAAAGTTCTCTTCACATGTAGGTTGTTTGTCTTTTGTCATTTCTTGTGTAGGAGGACTAGTACTTCAGTTTTATCCCAAAAGTAATTCAACTTGTAATGTATTTTTTGAACCAAAGGTTTAATCTTGTTGCAAGGGATGGTGATTATACGTCCATCCAGAGGGAATTTCAGACAATGGTGTATTGTTGAAGGGATAGATTTCATTTCTTTTAGCCAAGGATGTCCCAATTTAATGTGAAAGAGGTCAGAAACAGGGATAACATCAAACCATTGTTTGACATGTTTTCTAGATAGTGTTACTAACAATGATATCTTACCCAAAGGCTTGACAAAGGTTCCCTTATGTGTCTTAATCATCATGCTCGAGAGGTCATACAAACCTTGCATTAATTGATGTGAAAAGAGTAAATCCTTAGTGGAAACATTAGTCATGCAATTAGGATCAATAAGAGTTCCATCCACAAGGTTTCCCATTATTTTCACAGTGATGTAAAGAGGTCCTTCCTTGTCTCCAGTTGTTCTATCATGAGCTGTAAAAACAATTTTAGGTTCAGGTGATTTT
Source organism: Cunninghamia lanceolata (assembly GCA_027924645.1). Lineage (NCBI taxonomy): Eukaryota > Viridiplantae > Streptophyta > Pinopsida > Cupressales > Cupressaceae > Cunninghamia > Cunninghamia lanceolata. Next base: position 47,744 of record BSBN01001304.1, on the reverse strand, counting down.
CTTTTCATGTAGGGTCTAGGAGGGAACCTATTGTTGTGGTTGTGATTAAATTCCATGTGTCTATGCTTGAACCAATGCCAAATCATATTTTGAAAGTTTTTCAAAATTGGTGCAAAAGACGAGCAAAAATAGCCCAGAATGGTTGGTTTTTTCATACTTTTTCAATGCCAATGAATGAACCAAAGGGTGTTGTAAGGATTTAAGTCAAGGGAAGTAAGTTATACATCTAATATCAGTCTAAAAAACCAATAATATCCTTCCCAACACACTCTTGACGCAAATCCAAGGTAATGTCAAGTCAAAATATAGTGAAAATATGTCAAAATAGGCACTTTTTTCACCAAAACTCAATGCAAAAGGGCATAACAAAGGGTGTTTTGAGGAAAATTGTGATGTAAATAAAATAATATCAGTAATAAAAATCACTTGATGCAAAAATACCCAACACAATACGCTTTTAGTGCCATTTAAGGTCAAATCCTAAGGAAAATATAGCAAAAATAAGCTATTTTTCACGGTTTTTCAATTCCAAGACCTAGAAAAAGGGGTGTTGTAATGAATATTAGGAGGTAAAGAAAATAATATCAATTATATTAGTCACCTCAATCCATAAAATTTATCACAACAAACTTGGAGTGCAAACTAGGTCAAACCCTAGGGCAAAAATAGCCAAAATGTGTAGTTTTTTGCAAAGTTTTCACTACAAGAGCCCAATAAAAGGGTGTTGTGAAGATTTTTATGAGGGGAATAAAATGATTACCCTAATAACATAAAATTACTATGAAAATATTCTTCACAACATGCCTATGGTGCAAGTTTATAGAGTCGATAAGGCCAAATTTAGTGAAAACTGTTATTTTTGAAGCCCTAGGTTTGAGATCTTGGGACAAAATGCTATGTGAATGTTTTGAAGTCTGATTTATGATGAAATTTACTTATTCTCAGATGTGAAAATAATTTTCAATCTTTTTTATGCAAAATGCCGATGCAAATCTAATGAAAATGCATGAAAATTGCTAGTTTTTGTTGAAATTTTCTATGCAAAAATGCAAATATTTTAAATCTAAATGCAAATTTACACTAAAATGCAAGAATATAGCCAAATAAAAATTTGAATGAGCCTCTAAAATCAGTATAAAAATTTGAGAAGAGATTTTGCCTACTAACCCTAGATTTTAGAATTACTAGGTTATATCAAAATTGTCAAAATTTCCACAAAACCTAGCAAATTAATAATGAAAATGCAATGCAAATTTCCAAATTTTTGGATTTTTCTGTAGTTTATATCAGATCTGATGCAAAAATCATGAATTATAAAAATTTATAAAGGATCGATGCAATTTAGTAAGCCAAACAATGCAATTTTTTTGTATTTTCCAAAACTTTTAATTTTTTTGAATTTTTTTCAATGCAATAAAATGAATGACTATATGAACATCAAGAATGAAATCAATCCAAATATGAAGACACACACTCAACAAGTTTCAATTTAAGTCCAAATACATGGGCTCACCAAAATGTTTAGGGGAAAATTGGATTTGTTAATGTTTTAGTGTTTTGATGTTTAAATCCTCCTTTCCACTATACATTCAAGGATCTAGGGTCGAGTGGTGAGGACTATAATACCCTAGATCACTTGTGAGATGTAGGAAAACTTAGATTAGGGAATTTAATTATCAATTTTCATTCTCGTATGCTCAATTGACCATTAAAACCCTAATTATGCAAATACGGCAATAAATTGACGAATAACAGAAAAAGCTCTTGCAGACAGGAGTAAAATACCAAATCACAGAGTACCTATTTTTGGGGGTCTGAAGTAGAATAGTCAGGGACATTGGAGCAGGTGCCCTAGTCAAAGGTACTAGTTTCTTTGTGGGATCTAGACCTCCTTCTGACACTGATCAACCCTGTAACCTCTTGTTTAGGGTAAAATTGGATTTTGTTAATCTTTGTTGTTTAGATGTTAAAACCCTCCTTTCCACTAAACATTGAAGGATCTAGGGTCAAGTGGCGAGCACTATCATACCCTAGGTCACTTGCAAATGAAGGGAAACTTGGATTACAGAATTAATTATCAATTTTTCCTTCTCTTATGTCCAATTAACCATTAAAACCCTAATTATGCAAATACGACAACAAATTGATGAAAGATGGAAAAAGCTTTTGCACACGGAACTAAAATAGCAAATCACAGAATACCTATTTTTAGGGTTCTGAAGTGGAATAGTCAGGGACTAAAGTGCGGGCATCCAAGTCCAAGGTACCTACTTTTTTGGGGAATCTAGACCTCCTTCCAACACTGGTCAGCCTTGTAACTTCTGTTTCCCGAGATCTATCTACGAAGAATACTGTTGTGAGTGCCCTAGTCCTAGAAGGGCTTCTATGTCTGACTTCTCTTTAGATCCTGAATCCCTAATGTCTGCCAAGCCTTCCTACAACTCCACTTTTTCCAGATGCGACACCTGTAACCTAGAATCAAAAGACTTGGTTTGGGGGTTGTGGTGTTTACAGGTTTGCCTTAGTCAAACCCTGGAGGACACTTAAGTATCTGAACACCGTTGTCAGATAAAGATGGCATGCCCTTGTGAGGCAGAGGCCAAAAACTAAAGGAATCAATGATAAAAACACAATGATATGTCACCTTGTAGTGAAGCTCTCATGGAGGAAGATTCTCTTCATGCCATGAGGAGATTGATGCTCAAATATGCAAATATCAACACACAAAACACACAAGTCTACTCGTGCAACACAATAGAAGGCTTGAATCACCTTGAGAACACTTGAACATCACACTTGCTATCTAATTACCATCTAGTTTACAAATGAATGCATACACATGCTTATATATGCACCTACAAGCATTCCCGCCAAGATTTTAAAAAACAAACTTTACCGTGTTGGTAAAAGAACCTCCTAATGGTCATAAACTAACACCCAGAAATTGGGGCTACCCCAAAATAGGGCAGGACTAGGGCACGGGCACCTAAGTCCTCCCCCTATTTTGGGAAGGGTACAGCTTAAGGGGTCTACCTAGGTCCTATTTGTCATGGAAACTAGGTCTCATTCCATCAGGATGCTAAAATATGAACTAAAATATCCTAAATGCATACTAAAGGCCCGGGAGCTAAACCTTATGAGGGAAAAGCCCCAAGGGGATATTTTCTGATGTTAGATTTAGCCCCCACTTTAATGCATGTATAAACGTGAGGCCAACACATGCATTAAAGTAAGGTCACAAACACAACAAATATATCAAACATGGACAAGACATGCCAATCACATGGAAGACAATATTAGGCACACAAAACACGAAGAAGACAATTATAGTTATGCAAAACATGAAGTAGACAGTCAATGCATAGAACACACATTAATGCATGGAAGACAAAAATGATATCTTTTCTTTTCTTTTTCTCATATATATGAAATGCAAATGCAAGTACTAGAAAGTAAACAAACCTCCCATAATACCCGGTGCACTACCTTAAGGCATAGATCTCTGTATATGGGGAAACACACACACAATACATGTAAAACCTCCTAAAATGCATGAAACACTACTCAAAGGCACTGGTCTCTGCATATGGGGAAACAAACACGCCATACAAAATAAGCATGCCAAAACACACACACTTGAAGACACAGAGAAAGCATGGTAGACAAGCGATGGAGTGTACCTATTTCTAGGTCGAACACCATCTCTGTTGGGAATTAAGGTATCTCAACCTTGGTAATTCCTTGCATTATTAATGTTTGTATTTATTATTTAATTGCCTATGTAGTAAATGTTTGTAAATTTCATATTGTCATATTGTGGGATGTGGCACGGTGATGTGTCAATCCTACATGGAATATGAAAACTTGTAATTTTGTCCTCACATGAGGAGATAGGCATCCCATTTTGTGGTAGGAGTATTTTTCCATCTCTCGACATCTTGAATGTTGTGTAAGGGAATCTTGACCGAAACGGTTATGACGGATTCCTATGACAGAATCTATGACATGTAAGAGTCAGAAATAGAAGGTTGTAAGACAGGTGATGACATGTGTTATGAAGCATCTTTGAAAAAGACATATTTGGGTACCCCAAGGTGGACTATGACATGTTGTAAGAGAATATGCTATTTATAGCATGTGTATGATAGATTCTCTTACAGCTGTAAGTTGTAACTGCTATGACAGATTGAATGATGATCGTAAGAGTCGTAAGAGCATCTGTCATAGCCCATTTTGGAAATAGGTGACCCCTTTAGGATGGGAATTGTGGACAAGTGTCAAGAACATTCTACAATGTTGACCAAGTGTCCTTAGGCATGGGTTTTGGTCCATGAAGCCAAGTTGGACGCCCATTCCAAGATAGGTCCAATATTGCCTTGTATTTTCTATATTAATAGGTGCTTGGAAAAGGAGTTGGATAATAGGTCACTTACAGGTACTGTTATGCTACCGGTTTGACTCCAGACATGAGTGTTGAAGACCATTGAAGCTTGAATTGCAAGTGTATTGTAAACATATTTCAGATTTGTTAATACATTGTGCAGGTTTCTGAGTGGGGTTTTTCACTTGATAAGGGTTTTCCCCACTATAAATCTTTGTCTCTCTTCTTCTATCTTCTTTCTGGTTCATGCGTATTACTACAATATCTCATTTATGTGTTACATATTGCTATAGTTGTAAAGGTTAATTTGAATTTACATAGCCCTCTCCTCATTAGATTAGTGTAGGAAGCGATTTCCGCACACCTTGCTTCCTTTCAGTTGGTATCAGAGCTTGATCACCTTTGGTCCTAGTTGTTGGGTAGGGGTTTTTTGAGCTGATCTTAAGTTGAGTGGGAGCCTGTGTAGAGTATTCTAAATCTTATTGTAGCAAGGAGATGGCAAGAACATCCGAAAGGATAGAGGTGGAGAAATTCAATGGCATAAATTTTGAGCTGTGGAAGCTAAAGATGGAAGACATGCTTGTAGACCGAGACCTATGGGAAACTATATCTGGTGTAAAACCAACCACAATGTCACAAGATGATTCAGATCTAAAGGATTGAAAGGCTAAGGGTCTCATAAGACTCTGTTTGGCTGATTCTGTCATGTTGAATGTTTATGAGGAGAACAACACAAAAGACCTTTGGAAGAAGTTGGGGGATGTTTATTAGGCCAAATTGCTGGTGAACAAATTTTTCCTGAGAAAGAAGCTGTATTCTCTTCAAATGGAGGAAGGAGGATCTGTTGTTGAGCACATGAATGCCTTTAACATGCTCACTGCATAATTAACATCCGTTGGTGTGAAGATGGAGGAGGAGGATCATTGCATGACCTTGCTTTGTTCCTTGCTAGACTCGTGGGATCATTTTTTCATGGCTATTGGAAGCACCACTTCCACATTCAAAATGGAAGAAGTGGTATCTTCACTATTATCCGAAGACATGTGGAGAAACTCTTTTGATGCAGCCAAAGAGTCTCTTACAGTTCGTGGAAGACCCAAGGAGAAAGCGAAAAAGAAGGACAAGAAAGCTGAGAAGGGTAGATCCAAATCTCCTCGAAAGTCCAAGGCTCTTTGTTGGAACTATGGGAAAACCAGGCATTTTTGAAAGGAATGTAAGGAGGAGAAGAAGAAGAAGAAGAAAGCTCCTGATTCAAATTTTCACAAGTCACAAGATGATGGTGATGCTTTCATCGCAGCCCTGGCAACCCATACATTTGATGATGTGTGGTTGATTGACTCTGTTGCATCATTCCACATGACCTCGCATCAAGATTGGTTTACCAAGTATGAGGAGTTTGATGGTGGAAAGGTGTATCTGGGTGATGACTCTCATCCGAAGATTGTAGGTCATGGAAGAGTCTCTATCCGATTCCCTGATGGATGAGTGAAGGGGATGTCTAGGATTATGCACATCCCAGGCTTAGCATGGAACCTACTTTTTGTAAGTATGTTGAATGATGTAGGTGTGCAGGTTGTCTTTTCAAAAGAAGGATACAAGATGACTAGAGGAGATATGGTGCTTGCTAGGGGTACTAGGAGAGGTACTCTATTTCAGCTGGAGGCATGCATTGCACAATGTAATAGTTCTTTTGACTCAAAGAAGAAGGCAACAATCACTTCATCCCCACCATCTAAATGAACAGTGAAGAAATCTGTTGTTTATGGTTCTGATGGTTGTAATCGTGCATTGGAAGTTAAACTTCCTACTGAAAAGACAATCTTATGGCATAAGAGATTTGGCCACATTGGTGAGAAAGGTCTACATACCCTAAAAAATAAGAACCTGATTGAGGGGTTAGATGATTGTAATCTTGAGTTCAACTTTTGCGAACATTGCATTTATGGAAAACAAAACCATGTTCAGTTTTACTCGAGTTCTCACAAGTCTTTTGGTTTATTGGACCTTGTTCATTTTGATGTGTTTGGTCCTGTTAGTGTTCCTTCATTATCAAAATCTGTATATTTTGTATCTTTAATAGATGATTACAGTAGAAGGACATGGATTTATTTTCTCAAAATCAAATTTGAAGTCTATAGCAAGTTTAAGGAGTTTAAGGCCTTTTCTAAAAATTAGACTGGTAAAAAGAATAAATGTTTGAGAACTGACAACGGTGGTGAGTTCTGTTCTACAGAATTTGATAAATATTGCAAGGAACTTGGGATTGAAAGACAAAAGACAACTCCATACACCCCACAGAAAAATGGAGTTGTAGAGAGGATGAACAAGACACTGATGGAGAAGGCTAGGAGTATGCTTAGTGGAGCTGGCCTAGAACAAAAATTTTGGGATGAAGCTATTGTCACTACATGCTATCTGATAAATAGATCTCCTACATCAGCTCTTGTTGGAAAGACACCCATGGAGGTGTGGTCTAGTAGAAAGCCTTCAATAAGGCATCTTCATGTTTTTGGTTGTGAGGCATATGCACATGTGCCTAGGGAGAAGCGGTCAAAGTTGGAGAACAAGGTTGTTAAGTGTATCTTCATTAGCTATGGTGTCGGTGTGAAAGGATACAAGCTTTAGGATCTTGTGGCTGAAAAAGTGTTGTATAGCAAAAGTGTCTTCTTCAAAGAGCTTACACCTTCTTCCAATGTTTTACAGCTAGAAGAAAAAGAAAAGAAAGAGGATGTTGTTTAGTTTTCTGCTACCCCTGAGAAGACTGAACAGAAAGACAATGTTGGACCTAATGATGAGGAGAGCTCTGGCAGCTCTAAAATCTCAGATGAAGAAGTTAAACCTCAACCTTAGCCCTTGAAGAGATCTACATGGATAAGAAAGAAACCTGAAAGGTTTGGTTTTACATTGCTTGATTCTAGTTATGGTTATGCTTTACTCACTAACAATGATGAGCCTAGAACTGTATCAGAACCTTTGGACATGAAAGATGCAGGTTCTTGGAAGGAGGCCATGGAGGATGAAATGGCTTCTTTGGAAAAGAATCAAACTTGGGACTTGGTGCCTTTGCCTCTTGGATAGAAACCCGTTGGATGCAAATGAGTGTTCAAGAAGAAGACTGGTGCAGATGGTAGTGTTGAGAAGTATAAGGCTAGATTGGTTACAAAGGGGTATTCACAAGTGGAGGGTATAGATTATGGTGAGATATTCTCTCCCATTGCAAATTTGACATCCATTTGATTCCTATTGTCTCTCGCAGCAACTTATGACTTGGAGGTAGAGTAGATGGATGTGAAGACAACTTTTCTTCATGGTGATTTGGAGGAAGAAATCTACATGTCACAGGCAAAACATTACATGGTGAAAGGTAAAGAAAATTTGGTTTCCAAACTTAAGCAATCTTTGTATAGTTTGAAACAGTCTCCTAGGAGGTGGTACTTGAAGTTTGATGCCTTTGTGTTGTCAATTGGATTTGTGAGATCAAAATCATATCACTATGTGTACTTTAAGTTTGATGCTGATCGTATTCTCATTGTTGCATTATATGTTGATGATATGTTGCTCATTGGGAAGGGTAAGAATATGATTTCTAATTTCAAATCTCAGTTGTTAGTATAGTTTGAAATGAAAGATTTAGGGGCAGCTAGGTACATTCTAGGAATGGAAATAAGAAGAGACAAAACCAACAGAAAACTTTGGTTAAGCCAGAGTAAGTATGTGAAGACTGTGTTGGATAGGTTCAACATGGCAGATTGTAGACCATTGTGTGTTCCTGTTTCTTTAGGCACAAAGTTATCTATTAAGGATTGTCCAAGATCTCCTGGTGAGGTGGAGGACATGAGCAAAGTACCTTATGCTAGGGTTGTTGGTAGCTTGATGTATGCTATGGTCTCCACAAGACCAGACATTGACCAAGCAATGGGAGTCCTTAGTCAATTTATGACTAATCCTAGATGGGTTCATTGGGATGTAGTTAAGCGAGTGTTCAGATATTTGAGGGGTACTTCTGAGTATTCCATATGTTATCATGGTAATGTTACATGACCTCTGCATTCTATTGACATTGGTGGATTTGTGGATTTAGATTGGGCAGGTGACATTGATAGCAAGAGATCCACCAATGCTTATGTGTTTACTTTGTTTGGTGGTGCTATTAGTTGGATGAGTAAACGAAAACCTATGGTTTCTTTTTTTCATGACAGAAGCTGAGTATATGGCAGCAACTCATGCTTGTAAGGAAGTCATTTGGCTTAAGAGATTATGTTTAGTTATTGGTGTTGATGCAGGTCAGATAATGATCAGTTGTGACAGTTAGAGTGCGATTTGCCTTGTGAAGAATCCAACTTTCCATGCCGGAACAAAGCATATTAATGTTTAGTTTCACTTCATGTGAGATATGGTAGAGGATGGAAAGGTAAATTTGGAGAACTTAGATACCTCAAAGAATGTTGCAGATGCATTGACGAAGCCAGTGAGCATAGAGAAGTTCAGATGGTGTTTGGAGTCTATGGGCCTCTCGGCCTATAGCAGTTAAATCTTGTTATCCTATTGGCTCTTACAAGGTGTTCGACAAGTGGGAGAATGTTGGGAATTAAGGTGTCTTGACCTTGGTAATTCCTTGCATTATTAATGTTTGTATTTATTATTTAATTGCCTATGTTGTAAATATTTGTAAATTCCATATTGTCATATTGTGGGATGTGGCACGGTGATGTGTCAATCCTACATGGAATATGACAACTTGTAATTTTGTCCTCACATGAGGAGATAGGCATCCCACTTTGTGGTAGGAGCATTTTGCCATGTGTTAGCATCTTGAATGTTGTGTAAAGGAATCTTGATCGAAATGGTTATGACAAATTCCTATGATAGATTCTATGATATGTAAGAGTCAGAAATAGAAGGTTGTAAGACATGTAATGACATGTGTTATGAAGCATCTTTGAAAAAGGCATATTTGGGCACCCCAAGGTGGACTATGACATGTTGTATGAGAATATGCTATTTATAGCATGTGTATGACTGATTCTCTTATAGCTATAAGTTGTAACCACTATGACAGATTTTGTGACTATCGTAAGAGTCGTAAGAACATCTGTCATAGCCCATTTTGGAAATAGTTGACCCCTTTGGGATGGGAGCTATGGACAAGTATTAGGCACATTCTAAAATGTTGACCAAGTGTCCTTAGGCATGGGTTTGGGTCCATGAAGCCAAGTTGGATGCCCATTCCAAGATAGGTCCAATATTGCCTTGTATTTGCTATATTAACAGGTGCTTCGAAAGGGAGTTGGATCACATGTTTTACAATTACTATTATGCTTTTGGTTTAACTCCAGACACGAGTGTCGAAGACCATTGAAGCTTGCATTAAAAGTGTATTGTAAACATATTTTAGATTTGTTAATACATTGTGCAGGTTTCTGAGTGTGGGGTTTTTCACCCGATAAGTGTTTTTCCCACCATAAATCTTTGTCTCTCTTCTTCTGTCTTCTTTCTGGTTCATGTGTATTTCTACAATATCTCATTTATGTGTTACATATTGCTATAGTTGTAAAGGTTAATTTGAATTTCCATAGCCCTCTCCTCATTAGATTAGTGTAGGAAGCATTTTCTGCACACCTTGCTTCCTTTCAATCTCAGGCACAATACAGGCACACACCAATGATTGCGCTTCGCTACAACAATCACCAAAGACATGCTTAAGGGTTGAGTTAGTCACAGAACCACTCCCTACCTCCACAGAGGACTTTTGAAAATAACAGGATGATGCAATCTGCTTTGAGAAATACACCATCCCCGCCTCTGTAGAGAGCTTAAGAAAAAGGCTATGTGTGATATCCCATCTCTATAGAGGGCTTACATGATTGATTGATTGATTAGAAACAAGCTCAGGATGCACGATGCACTACTCCGGGGCACAAGTCTCTGCATCTGAGATCAAACACACTGCTAACATCTATAATAGACAGCTTACCTTATATGCCCCCACCTTAAGTTGGTTGATATCAGTTATTGATATCAAGCACGTTAAGGTAGGAAGAAAACACACAAGGGAACAATGACTTTCACAAAGCCCATGCCCCCTAGAGGTGACATGTACTTTATGATCACCATATGTTCCCACAAACACATCCCTGCAAGAAACATGTTAGTGTGTACAAGATCATAATAAACAACAACATCAATGCATATAATTAACCACACAAAGAGCCAAGGTTATACAATGAATTCAGAGTTTGAGGATAACTAGGGGCTATATCACGAAGCTCTCTGAATCGAGTATCGCCAAGGCTAGATTCAAAGGCAAACAAAGGTACATGGAGCAGTAGTATTGTTAAGGTTTGTAAATGAGATAGAAACATCATGAAATTCACTACGTGGAAAGCATGAGTGCTTCCACTAGCCAAGCGTCAGATAAGATATACAACCCCATCGTCATATTAGGAACTAAGTCCATTTGTTGATTGATCTCGAAAGGGACACTAGGTTCGCATCAATATAAATGTTTGTCATCATCCGCCTGCTAGATGGAAAGACTAGAGGACGGGAAACAATAAATAAGATAGGAGAAAACAAGTGTCTTAGGGACAGTCATGTAGGAGGGTGCCCCCAAGTCACCAACCACAATGCTATGATTGTAAGACACAATACACAACAATGAAATCAGAGAGAGAGCAATTTAGAAAAATGATGATACAAATAGAAGAAGGTCACAACAGAGGTAGTCTCCAGGTATCCTGAACCTTACAGGAGAATCTGAGGTCATTCCAGGAGGCCTAAATAACACATAACACATCACAGGGGAAGCACATTATGATAGAAATAAAAGTTTATGGATACTTACATATAGGGCCCCTGCCAGGATAGAAATTATCTGTAAGTAAATCATCGTCGTTATCTTCCCACTCCCTAATGTTGGAGAATAGTGGGACATACTGTACCATAGCCAAATTCATACCTTGTTCATCATGTTGTTCATCGTTAGGATCATTTTTGTTTGGTTGAATGTTAGGATCGATGTTTTCTTGTTGAGAGGCAAGGTTTATAGCATATTCTTGTCTTCTTTTTCTTCTTTCTCTTGCTTTTCTATTTCGTTTTGTTTTACCACTTATCTTTTGTAAGATAGGGCTATCCTCTTTCACAGGCTTGTGTAAATTAGAAGATGAAGCACCAGGATCAAACCTCATTTGTTGTGGTGGAACAGTTTGTTGTTGACAACAACCTCCCAATCCTTGTAAAGATTTCAGGGGAGGAACCTCAGCATAGGGACCTTGTCCTTTTGGTCTAAAGTTCTCTTCACATGTGGCTTGTTTATCTTTTGTCATTTCTTGTGTAGGAGGACTAGGTACTTTAATTTTATCCCAAAAGTAATTCAACTTGTAATGTTTTTGCTAAACCAAAGGTTTATACTTGTTTCGAGGGACGGTGATTAAATGGCTATCCAGAGGGAATTTTAGACAATGGTGTATTGTTGAGGGGATAACTTTCATTTCTTTTAGCCATGGATGTCCCAATTTAATGTGTAGGAGGTCAGAAATGGGGACAACATCAAACCATTGTTCGACATGTTTTTTGGATAATGTTACTAACAATGATATCTTACCCTAAGGCTTGATAAAAGTTCCCTTATGTGTCTTAATCATCATGCTCGAGAGGTCATAAGAACCTTGCATTAGTTGATGTGAAAAGAGGAACTCTTCAGTGGCAACATTATTCATGCAATTAGGATCAATAAGAGTTCCATTTACGAGGTTTCCCATTATCTTTACGGTAATGTGAAGAGGTCTTTCTTTTTCTCCAGTTGTTCTATCATGAGGAGTGAAGACAATTTCAGGTTTAGGAGCCTTTCTTTTCATGTAAGGTCTTGGAGGGAACCTATTGTTTCTGTTATGATTAGAGGCCATGTTTTTATTCTCAGACCACTACAAAATCAGATTTTTGAAAGTTTTCCAAAATCAATGCAAAAGACAAGAGCAAAAATAGCCTAAAATGCTTGGTTTTTCGATACTTTTGCAAAGCCAATGAATAACATAAAAGAATGCTGTAAGGATTTAAATTAGTTGAATCAATTTATCAGTCCAAAATAGCAATATAATCACTCTCAGCACACTCTTGATGCAAATCCAAGATAATGCCAAGTCAAAATATAGTGAAAATATGTCAAAATAGGCATTTTTTTCAGCAAAATTCAATGCAAAAGAGATAAACAAAGGGTGTTGTGAGGAAAATTTTGATGGAAAAAAAATAATATCAGTAATAACAGCCACTTGGTTCCAAAATAACCAACACAACACAGTTTTAGCACCACTTAAGGTCCAACCCTAGTGAAAATATAGTAAAATATGCATTTTTCACGCTTTTTCAATTCCAAGACCTAGCAAAAGGGGCGTTGTAAAGAATTTTAGGAGGTAAAGTAAATAATATCAATAATATCAATCACCTCAATCCATAAAATTCATCACAACATGCTTGGAATGCAAACTACGTCAAACCCTAGTGCCAAAATAGTCAAAATGTGTAGTTTTTCACTGAATTTTCACTAAAAGAGCCCGTTAAAAGGGTGTTGTGAATCTTTTTGTGAGGGGAAGAAAATTATTACCTTGATAACAGAAAATTAATGCAAAAATATCCTTCACAAAACACCTATAGGGCAAATTTAGAGAGTCGATAAGGCCGATTTTAGTGAAATTTGTTGTTTTCGAAGCCCTAGGTTTGAGATCTTGGGATAAAATGCTATGTCAATGCTTTGAAGTTTGATTTATGATGGAATTGAATTACTCTCAGATATAAAAATAATTTTCAAGCCTTAACATGCAAAATGCCCATGCAAATTTAATAAAAATGCATCAAAATTGCTAGTTTTTGTTGAAATTTTCTATGTAAAAATGCAAATATTTTAAATCAAAATGCAAATTGACACTAAAATGCAAGACTAAAGCCAAATGAAAATTTAAATGAGCCTCTAAAATAAGGAGAAAAATTAGATAAAATATTTTGCCTACAAACCCTAGATTTTGGAATTACTAGGTTATATAAAATTGTCAAAATTTCCACAAAACCCTAACAATTAAATGATGAAAATGTAATGCAAATTTCTGAATTTTTAGATTTTTCTATAGTTTATATCAGATCTGATGCAAAAATCATGAATTACAAAAATTTAGAAAGCATTGATCCAATTTAGTGAGCCAAACAATGCAATTTTTTTGTATTTTTCCAAATTTTAATTTTTTTTGAATTTTTCTCATTGCAATAAAATAAATGACCAAATGAATGAATGAAATCAATCCAAATCTGAAGAAAAAAACTCAACAAGTTGCAATTTAAGTCCAAAAACATAGGTGCACCAAAATGTTTATGGTAAAATTGGATTTTGTTAATCTTTGTTGTTTAAATGTTAAAACCCTCCTTTCCACTAAACATTGAAGGATCTAGGGTGGAGTGGCGAGCACTATCATATCCTAGGTCACTTGAAAATGAAGGAAAACTTGGATTAGGGAATTAATTATCAATTTTTCCTTCTCTTATGTCTAATTAACCATTAAAACCCTAATTATGCAAATACGACAACAAATTGATGAAAGACAGAAAAAGTTCTTGCAGACAGAAGTAAAATAGCAAATCACAGAACACTTATTTTAAGGGTTCTGAGGTAGAATAGTCAGGGACTAAGGTGGGGGTACCCAAGTCCAAGGTACCTACTTTTTTGGTGAATCTAGACCTCCTTCCAACACTGGTCAGCCTTGTAACTTTTGTTTCCTGAGATCTGTCTGCGGAGGACACTGTTGCAAGCGCCCTAGTCCTGGAAGTGCTCCTATGTCTAACTTCTCTTTAGATCTTGAATCCTTGATGTCTGCCAAGCCTTCATGTAACTCCACTTTTTCCATATGCAACACCTATAACCTGCAATCACAAGACTTGGTTTGGGCGTTGTGGTGTTTAGAGGTTTGCCTCAACCAAACCCCATAGGACACTTAAGTCTTCGAACACCATTGTCAGATAAAGAGGGCATGCCCTTGTGAGGCAGAGGCCAAAAACCAAAGGAATCAATGATAAAAACACAATGATGTCACCTTGTAGTGAATCTCTCATGGAGGAAGATGCTCTTCATGCCATAAGAAGATTGATGCTCAAATCTACAAATATCAACACACAAAACACACAAGTCTGCTCTTGCAACACAATAGAAGCCTTGAATCACCTTAAGAACACTTGAACATCACACTTGCTATCTATTTGCCATCTAGTTTACAAATGAATGCCTACACATGCTTATATATGTACCTACAAGCATTCCTGCCAAGATTTTAAAAATCAAACTTTACCGTGTTGGCAAAAGAACCTCCTAACTGTCATAAACTAACACCCAAAAATTGGGGCTACCCCAAAATAGGGTAGGACTAGGGCACCCAAGTCCTCCCCCCTATTTTGGGTAGGGTACAACTCAAGGGGTCCACCTAGGTCCTATTTGTCATGGAAACTAGGTCTCATTCCATCAAGATGCTAAAATATGAACTAAAATGTCCTAAATGTGTACTAAAGACTTGAGAGCTAAACCTTATGAGGGAAAAGCCCCCAAGGGGACATTTTCTGATGTTACACTTCTATTTCTAGAAATTTATCTATGGAGGACACTAGAGCAAGCACCCAAGTCCTAGAAATGCTTCGGTGTCTTTCTTCTCTTCAAATCCTGGATCCTTGATGCTTGTCAATCCTTCCTGCAACTTCACTTTTCCCATATTCAACACATGTAACCTACAATCACAAGATTTGGTTTGGGGGTTGTGGTGTTTAGAGGCTTGCCTCAGTCAAGTCCCGAAGGACACTTAAGTCTCCAAACACTGTTGTTAGATAAAGAGTGCATGCCCTTATGAGGTAGAGGTAAAAATCAAAGGAATCAATGATGAAAACACAATATAATGCAACCTTGTAGTGAAGCTCTCATGGGAGGAAGATTCTCTTCATTCCATGAGGAAATTGATGCTCAAATCTACAAATACGAACACACAAAACACACAAGTCTACTCTTACAACACACTGAAAGCCTTGAATCACCTTGAGAACACTTGAACATCAAAATTGCCATCTAGTTTACAAATGAATGCATAAACATGTTTGTATATGCAACTACAAGCACTCCCACCAAGATTTCAAAAATCAAAACTTACCGTGCTAGCAAAAGGACCAAATAACGGTCATAAACCGACACCTAGAAATTAGGGCTGCCCCAAAATAGGGCAGGACTAGGGCGCGGGTGCCCAAGTCCTCCCCCCTATTTTGTGTAGGGTGTAGCTCAAGGGGTCCTCCTAGGTCCACTTTGCCATGAAACCTAGGCCTCATTCCATCGGGATGCCAAAATATGAACTAAGATGTCCTCAATGCATGCTAAAGACCCAGGAGCTAAACCTTATGAGGGAAAAGCCCCCAAGGGGACATTTTCTGATGTTACACTTAGCAGGGCCTTTGGCAAAGACGATAGTAGACCATATAACACATGGATGTTTTAATATATCAACATCATATTGAAGAATTACAATTTATTAGATTAGGGTTAGATTGTGTTTGATAAACTTCATGCCCAACTTAACACAATGACCACCAAGAAGAAGTTCTACATGACTTATTATATCTTTTATCTAGTAGAAATATTGGGCAACTTCCTAAGGTTGACTACTAAAGGAGTAAGAGGTGAAGCTCCTGGGAAAAGTAAAATTTAGAAATTTCATCCTCAGCTTGAACTCAAGGAGGCTGAGAAACATTTCAAAACAGTAAATGATGCCTTCCTGTATGTACTAATTGGTAAACTAACAAGAGATGTGTTAGAATATGTTGTCATTGATGTCAAGGGGTAGCATAATTAAGGTCTTAGAATTAGCAAGAACCAATGTCTACATTAAGTGTATAACACCAGTGAAATCTATGTGGAAAAAGGGGGAATGGAGCACCATATTATGAAAAGAGATCTGTATTCATGAAATGGCATGAAGTCAATGTGGAGAGGGGAAGAAGTGGGCCACCCCACTTATTATTTGTTCCCTATGCTAAAGATAGGCGCTCCAGCTAAAAAATGCTTCTTTAGAGGCTTTTAAGATAGGATATAATTTAAATATGCTCTGTCGATTTGAATGCCTCATTTGAGGTAATTTAAAGATACTTTTATTAGGGTGCAACATCCAAAAAATGTGTAACGCTTCCTCGGATGAAGTTTATTCATTCTTTGATTTTCTACAGGCTTAAAAATGGAGAAGAGAAAGTGACATGGATGTGGAAGGAGGTAAAAAAAATCATATTTTATTTTTTTCCTATTGATGTGTTGAACGCAAGAGTGAAGGGAGTGTTGAATGGTGAGGGAAGATGCATATTTTAATGCCTCTTTGAGGCCTCAAAATGCTTAGAGTTGGTATTGTATTAGAGTACCTGATATGAAACACCATCTAGGGAGTGGAATGCCTCTTTAAAGAGGTTTTTTAATTTTCAAAAATCATTATTTTATGTTGCAGGTTCTGTAACACCTCCCTGAGGCATATAAATCAATTTATATATTCATTGAAGGGTGAGAAGAAATAGAAGATTGAATAGAATGCTAAAACATTGGAGTTAAAAAGATGTATAGTCACAATGAATGTGGAAAGAGGTGGAAGTGCAGCCCTCAAGATAGCAGAAGTGGGATGCTACTATTGGATAGACTAAAAAAATTGGAATTAGTTGATATAATTTGGTGAGGGATCTTTTGAGGTAATATTTTAATAAAAATATATGTGCAGAGTAAAAAAATAGCTGCAGTGAGTAGGCATGGATTATGTCAATGTTTATAGGGCTGATTTCAAAAGTGGAGGCATTGGACATTATAGTGCCTTAATATAGAAAATAAGAGAAACACAATAATGAAGTTTAAGATGTTTTTGGTCTAGATTTGAATATCTGTAGTAATGCCATAATTTTGGATACCTGTAGGAGCATAAAATAGTGAGATTGAAAATGTTTGTAGTACATTGGGATTTCAGAGGTTTCAAAGGAAAACTTCACTTGTGAGATGGGCATTGATATCTTGAAGAAGAGGTTAGAGTATTGCAGAATAGAGTGAAGAGGGAGTCTTCATCATTAAAGTTAATTTTGATCATATTTTTTATTGTTTGAGTTGTAGTGAGGGAGTTGGTGCTCTCCGTGGGTTGGTGCCCACATTGCGTTTTGGAGAGTTGGTACTCACATTGTATTGCAAGATTGGTGTCTCTAGTTGGTTGGTGCCCACATTTGCAAGTGAAATAATAAAAGAAATATTTTGTCGTGGTTTTTACCCAAAAGGGTTTCCCACATAGAAATTGTGTTATGTTTTCTTTTCTATTTGTTCTTGATTCTATGCTATGTTGTTTTATTTTAAAATTTTTAAATCTCTCTAATACTAATTCACCCCTCCTCTCAGTATTAGTCTATGATCTTCAATTGGTATTAGAGTAGGTTCCTTTGGAGAGAGCCTAACAAGCTTTGAGGTTGCTCTGGGTAGCACAGATGGCTCATCATGAACCATATGGTTTTTCATCGAATAGGGCACCTTTGTTTGATGGAACAAATTATGAATTCTGTAGCATAAGAATAGAAATGTATCTAAATGTACTTGGCTTCAGTATTTGGAAATTAGTTGTAAATGGGTATACAACTCCTACAACTCCCCCAACTGATCGTGTAGATAAAAAGCTTAGTTAAAATAATGCAAAGGAAAATAATGCTATTCTTTGTGGTTTATCTGAGAACGAATTTGTGAAAGTGTTGCATTGCAAATCAGTCAAAGAAATGTGGGTGAAGTTGAAGAAAATCTATGAAGGTGATGACAAGGTCAAGAAGACAAAACTTCAAACACATAGAACACAGTTTGAAAGCTCCAAGATGGAGGAAGATGAAAACATTTCTCAGTACTTGCTTCATGTGGATAAGATAGTGAATAAGATCCAAGGTCTTGGTGAAGCAATTGATGAACCTATAATTGTTCAGAAGATTCTTAGATCTCTTCCTATGTGCTTTGATGCTAAAGTGTCTGCTATTGAAGAAATGAAGGATTTGAATAATTTAGCAAAAGATGAGTTACATGGAATTTTAACAGCTTATTGAATGAGAACAAGTAATCATACATCTAAAAAGGAGGCAACCTTGAAAGCACTAAGGAAGGAAAAAGATAAAGAATCTACAACTAGTAAAAGTTTGAGTAGTGATTCAAACAATGAAGAGCTACAATTCATGAGGAAATTGAAGAAGGGTTTGGGACATTTTCCAACCAAATGTCCATATGTGAAGAATGAGGACAACAACAACAAAAAGAAGTACAAGTTCTACAACAAAACATGTAGAGGAAAGAAGTAGTGTCAAAATTTCAAGAAGAGTCTCTTTTCAAAGGATGAAAGTAGTTCATTAGATGATAGTGAAGAAGAATCTTCTATAGAAGAAGTTCTCTTCATGGCTAAAGAAGAAGACCTTGCTGGAAATGAAGAAGAGGTAGATCATTTCAATGAAGAAGAAGGAGAGGTGAACCTTAAAGAAGAACTTATAAGTGCTCTAAGTGAAATAAAAAAACTTAGGAAGAAAAACCAGAACTTGAAGTTGCAGCTATAGGAAGAGAATGAAACAAAAGCTAAGAAGTCTCAAGCACTTGGAGAAGCTGAAAATTGATTGTTGATTTGAAGGTTTAGATCAAAGAGGCAAAGAGAATTGAGGAAGAAATCAGAAAATAACTAAGGATAAAAGAAGAGAATGCAGAGAAACTTGAATATGAAATTATGTCTCTCAAAAAACAACTTAAGAAGACAATGGCTCAACTAAATAGAGAAATGAAAAATGAAGAGAGTGTTGTGTTTTAGATAAAATCATCAGTTATTAGAATTCAAATTTAGATAGATGTGGTATTGGTTTTGAAGGAGCAACCTAGTCTTCAAAATTAGCAAGTGGAGAAAAGCAAAAGAGTTATACTAAAGCACTCAAAAGTGAAAGAAGCAAAGTAATGAACATTCACAAGGAGGACACACAACCAAATATGAGGAAGCACACTTTCAATGTATTTTTCCTTCAAGGCAAGCACATATGACTAGGTTCAATAATCCATTCTTTGGTTACTATTTTTCATGCAATAATTCTAAGCATAAGGCCATGGGCTGTAGAATGCATGCTAGAAATAATTTCAGCCATACAGAGCATTCAAGGAATACATTTCCATGGAGAGTTAACAAAAATCAAAGTTTAATAGGTAGAAATTATTTTGCTCCCCTCATGAATTTCAATATTATATGTTACAAATGCAATAACTTTGGTCATACTGCAAAGACTTGCAAAAGCAATTTTTGCAGAATCTTCCAAGCAAAACAAAAGGAAAGACCAATAGGTGGCTGAAAAAGAAGTTGAGACGAAGGTTTGGAGGAAGAAGAAAGAGGTAGAAAAAGAGAAATCTATGATTGTGCAAACAACCCTACATGCACAGAATGAGAGTGATCAATGGTACATTGATAGTGGCTATTCTAGATATATGACACAAGACAAAAGCAAGTTTCTCATGTTGAAGAAAATAAATAGTGGTATAGTAAGGTTTGGAGACAATGCATGTGCAAAATTTTCAGGTAAAGGCACTCTTATTTTGGATGATGGTAAGACAAGGATTGAAAATGTTTTGTATGTTGAAGGTTTGAAACATAATTTGCTTACTGTAAGTCCAATGTGTGATCAAGGTCATATTCTTACCTTTACTTCTGAAGGATGTGAAATAAGTAAAGCAGGTAGGCCTATTGCAGAAGCTTGTAGAGCTAACAACAATCTTTACATACTTGATGATATCAGAAGTGAGAAATGTTGCATGACTCAAGAAGATGAAGGTTTGCTATGGTACAGAAGATTGGGGCATATGAGCTTTGAAAACCTTGTTCAAATCAGCAAGAAGGAAGCAGTAAGAGGCATGCCCAAACTCTCAAAACCTTCATATACTACATGTAGAGAGTGTCAGTTAGGAAATCAAACAAGGAGTTTCAAGCCTAAAGAGAATTCCATCTCGATGCCTTTGGAGATGATTCACACAGACTTATGCATGACAACAAGAACTAGAAGCATGCACGATGAGAGGTATTTTATATTGTTAATTGATGATTTTTCAAGAATGACATGGGTAACTTTTTTGAAGTAAAAATTAGAAGCACTTGACAAGTTTAAGGCATTCAAGGCCTTAGTTGAAAATGAAACAGGAAAGAGGATCAAATGCCTTCATTCAGATAGAGGTGGTGAGTTCACTTCAAGTGAGTTTGAAGAATACCATGAAAAACATGGCATAAAGAGGCAATTTTCAGTAGCAAGAACACCAAAACAAAATGGTGTGGTTGAGAGGAAAAAAAGAACAGTGCAAGATATGACTAAAACAATGGTGAATGAGTCTGAGGTTCCTGATTCTTAGTGGAGAGAAGTAGTTCATACTATTGTTTACATTTAAAACCATGGACAAATAAGAGCAAATAGGAGTAAAATGAGTTATGGAATGGAAAACCTACTTCTGTAAAATACTTTAGAGTATTTAGTGTTGGCATGGTTTGTAATTGATGTCAAAGGCATGTCATTCCGTGGTTCTTTAGTTCATGATTACTAATGTCAGTAAGGTTCCATCAGGAGTTGTATTGGTTGCTTTAGGAGTTGTGTTAGTTGCTTCAAGTCAAGATCTTCATTGCAGATGCCTTCATAGTCTTCATGACAAGTCAGGATCTTCTTTGATATTTATTAAGGTGATGGTGTTTTATCTTTGATGTTGTTGCTATGTTGTTCACGTTGAGTTGGTGCTGCTCATCTCAATGCTTCAAGATTTGTTGATCATTCTTGTCAAGAGTTGTTATGATGTTGTTTCATGTTGATGTGAGTTGTTATGATTTTGGCTTTCATGTCAAAGGTTTGATGTCATAGTTTCTCAGAAGGTTTGTTGATCAGGATCATGCTTCATGTCATTGTAATGTTCATGATATGGTTTCATGATATGATGTTGGTGCCATGATACTTGTCAGTTTGAAGACCGATGAGTTGATGTTTTGCTGAGATCCAAAGGCATGTTGATGCACAGAGTGAAGTGTCAGTAAGTTGCATCAATAAGTATACTTTGATGAAATTCTAATGATCCTTCTAAACTCTAAAAGGACCTCAAACCCTAAGTGTCCTAAATGTTCTTTAAAGCAATTTTTTTAAGAGTAAAAGTTCTATATGATGCTATTGTATTCTCTACAACTGAGGCAGAAATCAAGGTTCATGGATATCTCATTGAACAATCTGTGACAGAATTTGGGTTTTTTATCCTATAATGACCTAAATCCTATTCTTTAAACCCTAAGTCATAATCATTTAAAACTTGTCTAAAGCCTTAAGTGATGGTCATGCACTTTATTTATGTTTTGGTGTTGACCAGTTATTGGAAGTCAAAAGCCACTTAAGTGACAAAGAGAAGGGGTTCTATGTTATAGATTGACCGGCCCTTTCTAATAGGGGAACCATTTCTACAAGGTTAACCTTCTTTATTTGAGCAGAAAATAAAGATCTAAGGTTCACATTTAATTCTGTCAGGGCACGAAGCATAAGATCATTGGTCAGGATTCAAACTTGGCAATTATCATTTGTGCAAGCAATTTGACAGTCATATGATTGTATTCATATGTTAACAGTTATTGACTAGTTTTTCTCAATTTCTTAATTGATTCTTGTCTCGAGAGACAAAAACCCTTATTGGTTGTTAATGTCTAGAGTGAGTTTTGTGAAAGACGATATGTTGGAGACTGTTTTTGATGATTTTGAACATGTGACAGATGTGCCTATGTGAAAATGATCACATTGTGCAGTTTTTGTGTGTATTTATTACAAATTTGAAGTTTTCTTATGAAGAAGAATGCTCTGTCAAAAGTGAGAATGCTTTCATGTGTAAATAGAAGTATAATTATTTTTGCAATGAGTTTTTGAGTGTGCATGTTTGAATGAATAATGAAGCATTGAAGGTCTGACAGAAAGTCTTGAAGGCAGTGGTAAAGTTGGCAAAAGGAGATGGTTGCTATATGTGCTATGTAGAGATGGAAACCATAGGGACTGCTAAGCATGTATGGTAAATACCTAATGAACTCCTCTCTTTAATATCTTGTTTAAATTACCGTTTCTTTTAACCTCTGTAACAGTATGAACAGGGGGCAAAGAGTTTGATCAGATGTATCATTCTTGATAGAGAAAAGTTTGTGTGATTGTCATTCTAGAAAGTCTTTTTGTGTAACATTTAAGAGTTTTAGTCAAGGTCTGATTGGAGGAAAAAATATTGTGAAGACTTCCATAGCAATGATCTGATTGTGCATATGTCAATGTAAGTTATCTTGGGTTGAGGAGTGTCTTTTTGTTTTGATTAGAAGTATGATCTGATTCAGGATTGGACAATGTGAAACAATGGTGTGACATGTGTGAATAAGGGAAATGAAGTTTTTGGTGGTGTAGAAATAGAATAGTGAATTGACCAACAGAGTAACCCTATGAGTTTTGCTAATTTTTCTGAAGTGATATATGTTTGCCAGTGAGGCAAAGTTGTTTAAAGCTAGTGAGGCACTATTGTCAGTGAGACATTGTTGACAATGCTAGTGAGGTAGAAATAATAATAAGCCAGTGAGGCAATGATTGTAGCCAGTGAGGCATCTTTCTTGAGTGCTTTTTATTCCCCAAGAGGATTTTCCACTCATGCAATTTTCTGTGTTATGGTCTCTATGTGTGTGATCCATTGATGTCTTATGTCTAAACTTTCCATTAAATTCATTGTTCAGTATTTCATTTTCTGTCTTGCAAAGTACTCAAATCAGCATTGTGATTTATTATTTCAAGTTTAAAAAGGAGGTAAAAACAAGTGAAAATTTATCCGTGTTTGTCTCCAACATTGATTCACCTCCCCTCTCAGTGTTGGTTGTACTCCAACATTTAGGAGTCCATGCTACATAAGGAGGGATGAAGACAATCTTGGAAAGTTCAAGTCTAGAATTGATGAGGGTATCTTTCTTGGGTACTCTTCAAAGAGTAAGGCATATAGATGTTACAACAAAGGGTTACATAAAGTTATAGAAAGTGCAAATATGAAAGTGCATGAAGAGGGATTTTTTTTAGAAAAAGTCAGAGGATGATGAAGATCTAGAAGAAGCAAAAGAAGACAATACACAAATGACAAAAATGAAGTCACCTACAAAGGCACTACTTACATCATCACCAACTTCTCATGTTGTACATCAAAAACAAAAAGACAAAGAAGGAGAAGAAGAGACATATGTAGAAGTTCACTTGATATCACCTCCAAAGACATCTTTGAAAAATTCATCAAAGTATCTTAAGAGGAATCATCCAGAAGATGTAATCATAGGAAACAATGATGAAGAAGTTAGCACAAGAAGAAGATTGGTAAACATGTTTGAAGAAGAAAGCATCTCTTTTCTGTCCAAAATTGAGGCAAATAATTTTGAAGAGGCTACCAAAGATAAGTATTGGGTAGCTACTATGGAGGAAGAGCTTGATCAAATACTGAAAAATGAAACTTGGGAACTTGTCCCAAGACCCAAAGACAAGAACGTGATTCACACAAAGTGGGTGTTCAAGAACAAGTTGAATGAAAATGGTCACATGGTAAGGAACAAAGCAAGACTTTTATGTAAAGGATATG
Source organism: Cunninghamia lanceolata (assembly GCA_027924645.1). Classification (NCBI taxonomy): domain Eukaryota; kingdom Viridiplantae; phylum Streptophyta; class Pinopsida; order Cupressales; family Cupressaceae; genus Cunninghamia; species Cunninghamia lanceolata. The sequence continues at coordinate 23,694 of BSBN01001304.1, read as the reverse complement.
CACAAGTTGAAGGTATAGATTTTGAAGAAACTTTTGCTCATGTTGTACATTTAGAAGCTATGAGAATATTTTTAGCTTTTGCTACTTTCAAAGATTTCAAGGTTTATCAAATGGATGTAAAATCAACTTTTCTAAATGGTAACTTGGATGAAGAAGTGTACATAGAACAACCAGATGGGTTCATCATTTCAGAAAATCAAAACTATGTGTGCAAGGTAAAGAAGGCACTCTATGGGCTGAAACAAGCTCCATGTGCATGGTATGCTAGATTGGATAGATATTTGCAGCAATAAGGTTTCATAAGATGGATAGCAAACAAAAATCTCTATGTCAAGGATGAAGGTAATCACATGTTGATTATTGTGGTTTATGTTGATGATATTATCTTTCAAAGTAATAGTGAGAAGATGTGTCAAGTTTTTGCCACCAACATGCTAAAGGAGTTTGAAATGTCTATGCTTGGTGAGTTGTCTTTCTTTTTTGGTTTGAAAATTTCTCAATCAAATAAAGGCATATTCAGTTCTCAAACCAAGTATATTAAAGAGATGTTGAAGAAGTTCAAAATTGAGGATTGCAATCCTGTAAGTACCCCCATGGTTATAGGATGCAAGCTGAGAAAAAATGATGAGCCCCCAAATGCTAACTAAACTTTGTACATGTCTATGATAGGAAGTTTGTTGTATGTGACAGCTACTAGACCTGACATTATGCAAGCAGTAGGTTATGTAGCTAGATTTTAGGCTACTCCAAAAGACACACATGTGAATGCAGGTAGTAGGATCTTCAAGTATCTTAGGGGTACTATGGACTATGGGTTGTGGTATCCAAAAGGTAAAGATTTCACTCTTAGCATACACAGATGCAGATTGGGGTGGAAGTGTTGATGATAGAAAGAGCACAAGTGGAGGTACATTTTTCTAGGAGATTGCCTTGTGTCTTGGTTGAGAAAAAAGCAAGCTTCCATTTCTTTATCTACAGTTGAAGAAGAGTATATTGCAGCAGTGTCTTATTGCACACAAGTCCTTTGAATGAAGCAAATCTTGAAGGACATAAAGGTAGAGTATGAGCACCCTATTTCTATCTTTTGTGATAATACGAGTACCATTAATATTTCAAAAAATCTAGTTATGCACTCTAGGACTAAACATATTCCAATCAAGTATCATTTTTTGAGAGAACAAGTTAATGATTAGAAAGTTAAGTTGGAATATGATGCTACTAAAGAATAGATTGCAGATATATTTACTAAGCCTCTTTCGAAGGAAACATTTGAATACTTGCGGAAGAAGTTGGGAGTGACTTCACTCCACCTTTGAGTAGTTGTTTAGACTCAGGGGGAGCTCTACATTTTCACACTTTATCAGCCTTGTTTCAGTTATTCAGGTTGTTCAGTTTGCCATTGTTGTCAAAGGGGAAGAATGTACTTTAGGGGGAGCAGTAACACAAGGGGAGCACAGAAATTGTGAAGAAGTGTTGCCATCAATGACAAAGGGGGAGATTATTAGAATATCTTGTCATTTATGTCAAGGGTGTAGTGTTAGTAAGGTCTTAGGATCAACAAGAACCAATGTCTTCATTAAGTGTATAACACTAGTGAAATCTGTATGGAAAAAGGAAGAATGGAGCACCATATTATGAAGGAAGATCTGTATTAATGAAATGACATGAAGTCAACATGGACAGGGGAAGAAGTGGGCCACCCCACTTATTATTTGATCCTTATGATGAAGATATGTGCTCCAGCTAAAACAAATGCCTCTTCAGAGGCTTTTAAGATAGGATATAGTTTAAATATCCTATGCAGATTTGAACGCCTCATTTGAGGCAGTTTAAAGATATTTTTATTAGGATGCAGCATCTAGAAAATGTGTAACGCTTCCTTGGATGAAGGTTATTCATTCTTTTATTTTCTACAAGTTTAAAAATGGAGAAGAGAAAGTTATGTGGATGTGGAAGGAGGTAAATTTTTTTTTTTTCCTATTGCTACATTAAAAGCAAGAGTGAAGGTAGCGTTGAATGGTGAGGGAAGATGCAAATTTGAATGCCTCTTTAAGGCCTGAAAATGCTTACAGTTGGTATTGTATTAGAGTGCCTAATATGAAATGCCATCTAGGGAGTGGAACACCTCTTTAAAGAGGGTTTTAAAAAATATTATTTTATGTTGCAGGTTCTGTAACGCCTCTCTAAGGCATTGATGAGGAGCCTATCGACAAGAGAAATGCTATTGGCTACTTTAGATTCTACTTCACCGATACACTAATGACTTTTGTCTTTAGTGAGACTCTACACTATCGGCAACCCTCATTTTGTTAATTCTAATACACAATCACTTTCTCTCTTCATTGTGACCCTTATCATCGGTGAACACTTACCAACTTAAGCTGATGCACCGATGGACCAACCACTCTTCGGCGTGACTTCAACCTTCGGTGAACTTCCTTTTTGTGTCTTCGATATGTTAGTCACTCCAATCACTCATTGGCTAGATGAATTATATCAGCCAAATCTTAAGATCTCTTGCCGCTAGCCGATTTCTCCTGATGGATCTCCATCGGTATCAATTATCCCTTATCACCCTGATGTAACTACAGCAAATTAGCATTTGTCATTATGGTTTTGACAAGACATACACCTATTGGTGGAGCCACAAATTATCAACCTGATACTCTGATAACATCCACTCTTTTCTATTGGCTAGAGTCCTTTAGGTCGTCGGAACTTGTTTCTTCATTGGCCCGATCCAACAACACCACTAGTGGTTAGTAACCGTCTTTGGCCATGACTCTGCGACATAGCAATATGCTGATAGGGTTGTCAACTCTCACATAGTCTGATCTACACTCTACGCCTAGCACATAGAGATGCTAGGGCATGCTATTGTGCACACTCCTTAGTCTGGAACATCTGCCCCACCAAACAGGTAAATGAAAGGAAAAACAAACAGAAATATGTATAGACTGATGCCATTCCACTTATTTCTTTAGAAATCCACCAGTGGAATGGTTATCAACTCATCTTCGACAATTTAGACCAAACTATTTCAATTGCAGATAATAGAGAGCTATTATGAACAGTTAGGAATTATTTATGACATAGATCAAACAGAGAAGATGATGGACGTAAGTTATTATTGCTCAGTTGATTTTTGAATCACAATCTTTGAATCTACAGAACCCCCCCTCTTGGTTACTCCTCTATGCTTTTATTAAGCCAGAGTTGGAAGATCAATGGTTGCTCAACAGTTAGGGAAGGCCAACTGCCTTGAATCTGAACTGACTCTTGTTGACCTTTTCAGATTCTATTAGATACAAAATGTGTCCATTATTTGCCAAATGGAATACAAAGACTTCTAGGTTTTTAGAAAACAAAACATGAACAAGATGACATGGCCAAATAGGCCTTATTTCAACATAGTAGATTTTACTATGGTGCCCCTGCACAATACTCCCCAGAAGAAAAATGTCTCAAGTCCTCTTAGAGACCAATTCTTGTACATCTGTGCCTTTCTTTAGAATGTCTTCCTCCAACATCCATGTAGCTTCTAAATCTGGAAGCCCTTGCCACTTAATCAGATGTTCAAAGTATGTTTTGTGCCTTGTCTTCCTAGTTCTCTACTTTCCAAAATGTACTCCATTTTTGGTGGCTCCTGAGAAGGTAAGTGCTTCATCCAGTCTTCATTTTCCTGGATAGGGTCTTCAGCATTCTCCCCTGTATTAGGACTTCTGTACAATGTTAAATCAGCAATGTTGAATATGGGTGAAAGGGCAATATCATCAAGAAGCTCAATCTTGTAAGCATTTGGACCGTACTTCTCTAGAATCTGACATGGTCCAATCTTCCTCATCATCAATTTGTTGTGGCCTCCTTTTGGCAACCTATTTTTGTTCAGATGAACCATGACCAAGTCACCTACCCGATACTGCACATCCCTCCTCCTTTGATCCATTCAAGCCTTCGTCTTCTGACTATTCTGGTGTAAACTATCTCTAACCTGTTGGTGTATTTCTTTCATGGCTTCTGCAAATGCATCAGCATGACCACTCCTTTTGTCCAACCCCTGGATGCCTCTCAATTCAAAAATACCCCTAGGGTGACTGCCATATACAATTTCAAAGGGACTTAGACTTGTGCTCCTATTTGTCGAGTCATTATAAGCATATTCTGCTTGTGGGAGTATCACATCCCAACTACTGCCATGTTCTTTTGTTAAGCATCTAAGGATATTTCCCAAAGATCTATTGACCACCTCAGTTTGCCCATCAGTCTAAGGATGATAGACTGAACTAAAAGACAAATTTGTTCCCAATCTTTTCCACAAAATCCTCCAAAAATGTCCTACAAATTTGCTATCCCTATCAGACACAATGCTCAAGGGTAGCCCATGAATCCTGACAATTTCTTTAAAGAACAAACTTGCAATGTAGCTAGCATCATTAGTGGTCTTGCAAGGAATGAAATGAGCCATCTTGCTGAATCGGTCTACCACTACAAACACACTATCACAACCTACCCATGTTTTGGGTAACCCCATCACAAAATCCATACTCAAACATTCCCAAGGCCTGTTGGGTATTGGCAAAGGTTATTACAATCCTACATTGGTTGAGACTCCTTTTGCTCTTTGGCATACTATGCAACTTTCAATAAATTTTCTGATGTTAGACTACATTCTTGGCCAGAAATAAAATCTCCTTACTAGATCTAAAGTCTTATTCAACCCAAAATGTCCACCCAATCCTCCACTATGTTTTTCCTTCACAATATTATCCCTCATTGAGCATTTAGGGATACACAACTGACATCCTTTGAACAATAGTCCATTCTGCAATGTAAAATCTAAAAACTCACTATGAAAAGTATTAGCAAATTCATTGCATACCTTGTAGATTTCTCTGAAACCCTGATCTTCTTCATACAATTCCTTGAGGGATTCAGCACCCATGCTTTGCAACTGCACTTCTTGGACTGTCAACACCCTCTTGCTTAGAGAATCTACAACCTTATTGGTTATTCCTTTCTTATGCTTGATGGTGAAGGTGTATTCTCGAAGACTTTCCACCCACTTCATAAGTCTATGGTTGAGCTTTTCCTGTCCATTCAAAAAATTAAGAGCATGATTGTCAGTGTACACGATGAATTCTTTGGGAAGCAAATACTACCTCCACTTTTTCAGGGCTTGTACCAAGGCATATAATTCTAAATCATAAGAGGAGTACTTCCTCTTTGCTTCATTTAACTTTTCACTAAAAAAGGCCACTGGTCTCCCTTCTTGGCTCAACACTGCTCCAATGGCCAGCCCACTTGCATCACATTCAATTGTGAAAACCTTATTGAAATCAGGTAACACTAAGATAGGGAATTTAGCAACTTTCTATTTTAGACTCTCAAAGCTCCTATCTACTTCTCTTGTCCACACAAACTTCACCTTTCAACCACCCTTGATGGTTTCCAACATAGGTGCACAGATGTCACTGTAGTTCTTAATGAATTTCTATAGAATGTGGCCAAACCATGGAAACTCCTTACCTCCCCTGCTATCTTAGGTGTGGGCCAATTTAGAATAGCCTACACCTTTGAACGATCCATCTTCATATCACCTTTGGAAATGACAAAACCCAAGTAGATCAACTCTTGTTTCATGAAATCACATTTGTCCAAGTTTATCAACAGCTTCTGGTCCTTCAGCCTCTTCAAGACTATCTCTATATGTTTCAAATGCTCTTCTTTACTTTTATTGAATATCAAAATGTCATCTAGGTATACTACCACAAACTTACCTATGAAATCCTATAATACTTCATTTATTAGCCTCATGAAAGTGCTAGGAGCATTAGATAGACCAAAAGGCAATACAAGCCATTCATATAACCCTTCATTGGTTTTGAATGTTGTTTTCCATTCATCACCTTCTCTCTCCTTATCTGATGGTACCCACTCTTCAATTCTATCTGAGAGAAATAGGTAGCACCCCCCAAATAGTCCATTAGGTCTTCAATTCTAGGAATAGGAAACCTGTATCTGATGGTTATCCTATTTATTGCCCTAGAATCAGTACACAGTCTCCATTTCCCATCTTTCTTTGGTGCCAAAATAGTGGGGACTACACATGGACTCAAACTCTTTCTTATTAACCCCTTGTCTAAAAGTTCTTGAACCTGCCTAGCTATCTCCTCATTCTGTTGAGGGGTCATCTTATAGGCTGCCTTATTGGGAAGTACAACTCCCGATATGAGATCAATTTGATGGCTGATATTTGTAATAGGTGGTAGTGAGTCTGGTATATCTGCTGCAATTACTTCCTTATAACTCTCAAGTAGTTCTCTGACCTCCCTAGGTCTTATCTCTCATATTTTCTCTTTTCTTCTCCTTAGGTTTCACAACTAGAGAAAAACCTACTCCACCTAATTCTTCTAGTGTTTCAAGGAATTCCTTTTCTCCTACCAGCATTACACTAGATCCTATAAGCTATGGATCCCCTTCTACTAATGACTATATTCTATAAGTTACACCATCCTTTTGGAATGAGTAAGCATTCTTTTCCCATTCATGATAAGCCTTTCTATCAAACTACCATGGATCTGCCTAGCAGAAGATGGCAAGCATCTATTGGAAGGATGTCACACAAAATTTTGTCTCTATACCCCCCAATACTAAATTCTACCCATGCTTGTTCATTGATGACCAGATGTTGTCCCTTGTTTAACCAACTGACCCTATATGGATAGCTATGGGGTATCTTTTCTAATTTCAATTTATCTACTGCTTCCAAAGATATAATATTGTTAGTAGAACTAGAGTCAATGATAACTTTACAAACCTTACCTTGGATCTTGTAGTTGACTCTAAACAAAGCTCTTCTTTGTGATGGTTCAATCTGCACTAGTTCTTTGAGTGGCGTCCTCTTGATCATCAAATTTTCTCCCATCTCTGATGTCAAATTCACTTCAGAGATGTCACACTCCCTGCATCCTCTTGAGTCAATGTGGTTCTTCTCTCATTACCATGAGAAGTTGAGGCCTTCTCTAGACACTTATAAGCTGGGTGCCCTATCTGATTACAATTATAATATCTCATGTTGGAGAACTTGGATCCTCTACTTGATCCATTTGTCCCACCTCTTCCATTAGGCATTCTTCCTCGGTAGCCTCCTATGCTACTTGAATTCCCAACTTGATCTCCTTGGCTAGACTCACCACTAGGCCTCTAGTTAGGACTTCTTCCTCTAAAACTACCTCTGCCTCTAAAATTTCTGCCACCTCTTCCTCTACCTTACTGCTCACCTTTCCTCTTCAGCTTCTCTTCAGCTCTTAATGCTACTTGAAAGCATTTTTCCACAATTTCAAGGGTCAATAAACTTATCTCATCTTGAATATTGAACCTCAGACCATTTAGATACCTTGCTACCTTGGTTTTTTCATCCTCCATGTACCCACAATGAAGAGTGTATTTGTGAAACTCCTCAGTGTAAGTAGCCACATCCATATCTTTTTGCTTAAGGTTTTGCATTTTCCTATAAATCTACACCTCGTAGTCAGATGGAAGGAACTGGGACTTGATCTTCTCTAGCATTCTGCTCCACGAAGAGATCATACTCTTCCCATTCTATACCCTCTCTCCTTGGGTGCAATTCCACCATGTAAGGGCAACACCTTTGAGTTTAGTTTTTACAAACTTAACTCTCTTACTTTTAGGAACTTCTTTGTACTCAAAATAGTTGTTTAGAGCCTCAATCCACTCCATGACTTCATCAGCATTCATCTTCTCACTGAAGATGGGGATCTCCATCCGAGCCTCCGAAGAATCCTTGCCAATTTCCTTGATGGCTTCAAGGAAATGCTTCAATCAGCTAGTACCTCTACCTCTTCTTGTTCTTGTTCTTCTTCCTTTTTCTCTTCCTCTTCATATAAACCTTCATCTATCCTTTTTCCTATCTTCAATGCCTTCAATTCTGCTTGGAGTGTTTCCTTGACTCCAGTTTTGATCTTCTCTTCCATCTCCTTAAATTTCTTGACCAATTCGGTGGTCATCCCCTTTGGAGGCATATTGCTAGCCTCTCCTTTGCTCTCCTCTGCTGACATATACTAGATCAACAACAAAACCTTTTATTGCTCTGATACCAATATGATGAGGAGCCTATCGGTAAGAGAAATGCTATTGGCTACTTTAGATTCTACTTTGCCGATACGATGATGAATTTTGTCATCGATGAGACTCTACACTATCGGCAAACCTCATTTTGTTAATTTTGATACACAATCACTTTCCTCTCTTCGCTGTGACCCTTGTCATCGACGAACAGTTACCAACTTAAGCTGATCCACTGATGGACTAACCACTCTTCGATGTGACTTCAACTTTCAGTGAACTTCCTTTTTGTGTCTCCAATATGTTAGTCACTCTGATCACTCATCGGCCAGATGAATGCTATCAGCCAAACCTTAAGATCTCTTGCTGCTAGCCAATTTCTCCCAATGGATCTTCATCGGTATCAATTATCCCTTATCACCCCGATGTCACTACGACAAAATAGCATTTGCCGTCATGGTTTCAGCAAGACATACGCCTATCGGTGGAGTGACGAATTATCAACCTGATACTCTAATAACATCCACTCTTTGCTATCAGCTAGAGTCCTTTAGGTCGCCAGAACTTGTCTATTCATTGGCTCGATCCAATAACACCACTAGCGGTTAGTGACCGTCTTTGGCCATGACTCTGCGACATAGCAATACACCGATAGGGTTGTCAACTCTCACATAGTCTGATCTACACTCTATGCCTAGCACATAGAGATGCTAGGGCATGCTACTGTGCACACTCCTTAGTCTAGAACATCTACCCCGCCAAACAGGTAAATGAAAGGAAAAATAAATAGAAATATGTACAGACTGATGCCATTCCACTGATTTCTTTGGAAATCCACCAGTGGAATGGTTATCGACTCATCTTCGACAATTTAGGCTAAACTATTTCAATTGCAGAGACAAAGAGCTATTATGAATAGTTAGGAAATATTTACGACACAGATCAAACATAAAAGATGATGGAGAGAAAGTCATTGTTGCTTAGTTGATTTCTGAAGCACAATCTTCGAATCTACAGAACCCCCCCTCTCGGTTGCTCCTCTGTGCTTTTATTAATCTAGAATTGGAAGATCAATGGTTGCTCAATGGTTAAGGAAGGCCAACTACCCTGAATCCCAACTGACTCCTATTGACATTTTCAGATTCTATTAGATACAAAATGTGTCCATTATTTGCCAATGGAATACAAAGACTTCTAGGTTTTTAGAAAACAAAACATGAACAAGATGACATGGCCAAATAGGCCTTATTTCAACATAGTAGATTTTACTATGGTGCCCCTGCACCAGGCATATAAATCAATCTTTATATTCATTAAAGGATAAGAAGAAATAAAATATTGAATAGAATGCTAGAATGTGGAAGTTAAAAAGATATATAGTCACAATGAATGTGGAAAGAGGTGGAAGTACAGCACTCAAGACAGCAGAAGTGGGACGCCACTATTGTGTAGCCTGAAAAAATGGAATTAGTTGATATAATTTGGTGAGGGATCGTTTGAGGTAATTTTTTATAAAAAAGTATATGTGCAGAGTAAAAAAATAGCTGCAGTGAGTAGGCATGGAGTGTGTGTTGGCAAGAGACACTATATGGATTCATGGTTGCTATCATTGATGGCAACAAAGGTCATCCCACATATCCGCAAGTCATGGTGTGTCTCTACTGGAAGTCAAAATGAAGATTATTGTGGTCCGGTGAACAAGAACAGAGCATGTGGCAAGGTCCGACAGACTGGTCCGGATCTCTCAGAGGAAGTATCTTGGTGCAGTGTAGATTTGGGGAAGTCAAGAGGACTACCTTAAGTGGTATATTCCAAGGATTTAGCATCCGTGATAGATGAGGAAAAAGATATAAATAGTTGAGTACCGGATTAGTGAGTGACAGTATGAACAGAGGAAGAACTAACTGACAGAACATCAGACTACCTTCCGGATGTGTTACTGATGGTGTTAAAGGTTATGAAGGCATGAATCATACTTGGCCAACATGATTAATGATTTCTACAAGTATATGCTTGATCCGCATTACTTGATGTGGTAGGATTCAGCCGACAGATCAGAATTAGTGAAAAGATTGACTATTCCGGATGCTGACTAGAAAGGTGTTGAAATTACTTGTGCGGATATATATGCATGATGGATTTAGTTGTGAGAGTTGTTGTTGTGTGATGATATATGTGAATAAGCACAGAGCAAAGTAGAAGCAGTAAGAAAGATCCGGTATGTGAAAGGAAAGCAGAATAAAGAGAAGAGGAAAGATGAAGTGCAGCAGATCAGTGTACTGAGCCTAACCGAAACTGAACTCTAGCATATTTGGATGCTTCCAATCAGTTCAAGTATTGTATAACATTCTTTGTAGACAGTGTGTCTCCTTGTAGGCAGTGTGCCTCCTTTGTGAGCAGTGTGCTCGGGCAGTGAGCCCTAATTGGCAAGTGCCATTTTGTAATTCCTTATTCTTCTAATAGAGAATAATCTTTGGGTTAATCACCCCGTGGTTTTCTCCCTTAACAGGGTTTCCACATCAAAAATACTGTGTCATGTGTTTTTTATTTCATGGTAATATTTGCTTGTTTGAATTAATGCTGCATTGATTAATAAGAAAGTTCAGAAAGAAAAAATAATTAGGATAACTGATTCACCCCCCCTCTCAGTTATCAACAATTGGTATCAGAGCTAAGTTCCTCCTAATAGAGCCTAACAACTTGAGGAAGATCTGGGAGTTCAAATGGATGCATATGGTTTAAGGGAGCAACTCAAAACTGCCCTTGAGGATCTTGAACAGTCAAACTTTGAAGTCAATGAATTAAAGGAAAGACTCAAACAAGCTGATGAATTCATGAGAGAACTAAAAGACAAATTAAGTCTCTCTATGAAAAAGAGAAAGGAGCTGCTCTAGCAATTGGCAAGACAAAGTGAAGAAAGTAATGCAAATGAAGAGCTGACTGAAAAAACCAAGTTATGTGAAAAGTTATCAAAAGAAGTCATTATGGTAAGACATGAAATGGAATTAGGAGTTATAAAGTTTACTCAAGAGATTGAAGAGAAAAGAAAAACTGAAGACAATCTAAGACAATCTCTCAAAGAGAAATCAGAAGATTGCCACCAGATGGATAGGATTATCAGACATCTTGAATATGATCTTGAAGATGCTAAAGATAATGAAGAAAAACTTGAGGATCAAATTGTCTCTCTCAAAAGGGATCTTCAAACAACAAATGAATATAAAGAGAAATTCAAGATAAGTTCTGCTCAACTTGAAGTTCTTCTTGGAAGTCAAAAGAGGATAGATGACAAGTGTGGTTTAGGATATGAGAAAGGAGAAAGCTCTGGATCTGGTCAGAAGAATTTTGGATCAGAAAATCTAAGGAATAGGCCTAGAAAACCTCCAGTAAGACAGCCCAATGCTCAAAGATATCCATCCTTCAATGGATACTGCCATAGCTGCAATCACTTTGGTCATAAAGCTAATCAGTGTAGAAAGAGAATGAATCAGGACTAATTCATCCTTCTCCAGACAATGCTTTAACTGCAAAAGGTGTGGACATAAGTCTCATGAATGCAGAAATATGCAAATGAACAAATCATTCAATGGTAGATGCTTTACATGAAATAGAGTAGGTCATATGGCTAATCAATGTAGATCAAGAGGTTATCAGTCAAATATGCAAAGAAATGTTGTTTGCCAAATCTGTAATAGGTCCGGTCATAATGCGAAAGTCTGCAGAAGCAAGAATCAGGACAAAAGAGGTCTAGTATATAGTCAGAATCAAGACAAAGGTAAACAAAAGATGAATGCAGATGAAGTTCAGAATGAGATGAACAAGATTTGGGTGAAGAAAAATTTAGAGAAGGTAGAGGTTGGATCTGCACCAGACTCTGGTGCTGATATTCCTTCCAGAAATTAAGAAATGAGCTCTAGCTTAGGGGGAGACACAAAGAAAATCCTGTTCCCCCAGCCAATCAAGTGGTGCTGGATTAGGCACAAGATGCGGAGTAAAGGGTTTGTAGATATGAATCTTGAGATGATCCAGCTAAGATTTTAGAGGTCCGCATGAAGATGTAAAGAAGTTGTGATCGATCATGTAAAAACCTGTTCCAGGAGATGCTCTGGAATGACAGAGGATTACAAAAAGGTCCGGAGAGATCTGGAAGTGCATTGTCTTATTCTGCGGATTGGACAGAGTATTTGGGATGTCCTTGTGATGTGTCATCTTGATTTATTCATAACTGAAAGATCCGCATGATGTTCATAAATCAGGACTAATCTGGTTCTTCAAGTCATTCGAATAAGGCAAACTGGAATAATGTAGGTCGAGCATTTATTGCAAACAGATATTAGGGTTTGCAAAACAATATAAGGGATTTCTCATAAATCACTTGTTCATTCTACACTCAAGAAGAAGCGAAAAGTGGAGCTCTGCAACAAAATTCATCAAGTTCAACGAAGATCACTTACAGAAGTTATTACACATAGAAATCAATCCAACCACTTCGTATAACCAAAGGCGCATAAGGTATTTTCCATTTTCAATATCTCACTACAAATCTTTGAAAAATGGCTACTCTGAATATAGTTAAGATCTCTGATAGACCTCGCCCCACATTCAAGAAAACATCCATACAAATCTTTGGAGGTAGATCCCCTAGGAGCCTTCTCTAGTGTTTCGCATGGTGTATTGCATACGGAGGACATTAGGGTTTACATACATGCAAATTTTGAAGACTTTGGAGAATCAAAATTGATGGATATCTATCACAAACAGTTGATAGACGACTCCTTTGAGATTAAACCTCAGTATAAAGCCATCCGGGATAAGCACTTTGCACAGTGCATTCATTTCCCCTATTTTGAAGAAGATGAATGGGTCTGATATGTACTAAGTAGAGTGCATGACAATTTCCTATGGTTGAACAAGCCTTCAAGATCACCAAAGATGCAATTAGGGCTGTAACTGGTCTGCACTCATCCCGGTGGATTACCTATTCTCAAGCCTGTCAAAAATCAGACAGTTAGTGATGCAACCAGATCTAAATTTGACAAGAGAGCTATGACAATTGAAGACATCACTGAACCAGATGTCAAATTTGCATCTATGATAATTGGTTACAAGATCTATCACTCCAGTAGGGAAAATTTAGTACCGGGAACTGCAATTTACACAGCTTATCAAATGCTAAAGGAGAATGCAAACTATGACTTGTGTGAGCTTCTTCTAAACCAACTTTTGGAAAATCTGCAGAAGATCAAGAAGGACAAGAAAAATTCCTTCAAGTATGGTAGTTTGATCCTTTGTTTATTCTTTTATTACATGAATGAGCTTCCCAGATCTAGTGGATGGATATGGCAGAATGATAGACCAGTTGCCATCCAAATAAGAGATTATTTACATGAACTTGGGGATGCTAAAGCAAGAAAAACAGCCCTGTGGGGATATTTCAAGAACTTTCAGAGCATGATGCATGCAAGAGAAAGAATTCCCAGTCTCTTGTTGAAAAGTACAAAGACACAGTATGCTTTATGGTAGAAACAGATCAGTGCCTAATGGAGGCAATAGAACCGAGAACTGTGAGGATCATGCCCATGGGGTATGAAGTGGATGAACAGATTGTGGAGCTGCATGTTCAACACATGCTAAGTCAGCCTAAGGATCCAAAGGCAGAAAGGTTTGAAACATTTGAGGAACTAAGTATAAAAATCCATGTTGAACTCAGAGAACTAGAGATCAAGAGGAAGGTTAGAAAAGAAGTAGAACATATAGCACAAGGCCTTGGGATCTCAATGGAGGCACTTGATGCTCACAGGAAGAAGAAGGAAGGGGATGAGAAAGAGAAGAAGAGGGTAGAAAAGAAAAGTGAAGAAAGTGTTCCGGTTGAAACCTCCACCTGGACCAGATCATCAAAAAGATCTGCACCTGCCATAGCCAAAAGCTCAAAATTGGAAGTCTAGGCATCTGGCAAAAGATCCAAGACAAAAGCCACAAGGACTTATGAAAGCCAAAGAGATGAAGAGGAAACTGAATCAGATGAGGGAATAAAGGAAATAAAGAAGTAGAAGAAGAAAGGATCCGGTAAATCCTCCACAGGCCAAGACAAGGAAGAAATGGCAGAGAAATTCATTGAAAAGCCCACCCTGTCTCTAGACAGTGTAATCAAATCAGTCACTATGGATGGAAACCTTCAACCAATGGCTAAATTCTATGATGACTACAATGAGGCTGACCAAAAGATCTGCAGGAAGCCACAATCAGGTATCTAAACATATACAATAAGGCTTTCATTGAGATTATATCTCTAATTCCTAAAAGCCTAGAAAAGGAATTAGAAATAAGAAAGAACAATGCCTAGGCAAAAGATCTTGAGATCCAGGAGCAGATAGCTATTCAGCTATATCCTCAAATTGATCCCAAGACAATGAACATAATATTCAAAGACTGCAAAGATGAGTTCAGGAGTAAAGCAAGGATGAATCAACTCATGCTTGGTGAGACTAACAAGGTGGCCATGGATACAGAAGAGATCCTTCGGAAGGCTTTCAAAAGGTTTAATCTTCCTATTGTAGAGGACTTAGGTGCAGAAATAGCTATGGACTTGGAATCCTCTGCTCCGGAAGAAGTGGCCCTTGAACAAACTAACATCTCTCCTCCGGTTTCCCCTATAGTCTTCGGATCCAAAGAAGAAGAGAAATTACAAGAGAAAGGAGCAGTGGTGAAGGAAAAAGAAGGTGACAACGCAAAGATTGCAGAAGGACAGAAGACTTCACCAGAGAAAACCACAACTGTCAGTGGTGGGAATGTAGAGGGAGAGAAAATTCCAAAGGACAGCTCCAAGACTGCAGAAGAGAAGAAACATCTGTCTCCAGCAAGAGACACTGCACAAACTATCCAAAAATTTCTGAGCAAAGAAGCAATAGAGATTGATGAACCGAAGCTTCTACAAGGTCCATTCAACTTTGATTCCCTCTCTCCGGTGCAGACAATGAAGATAGCTTCATTTGCAAATGCTAAGGCAAATGAAAAACTCCTAAAGTCTCATATGGAAGACTATGAGTTGATAGATGCTGCTTCCGGAGTGCTTGAGAAGATTATGCCATCGGTCTAGAAAGATCCCACAGCCTCCTCTTCCGGTAATCTCAAAACCTTAGTCAGCAGTGTCGGTACACATTTTGAATCCCTAGAAAAATCAGCTGAAGAAAAGGTCTGGAAGGAGTTTTTGGATAAGAGATTCTCAGAGGTACTAGGATTAAACTCTACATGATAGGAGAAATATGAGTATTGGAATAAAGAGCTTAGAAAATGCTCTTAACGATGGCGGTGACATTTACAAATTTTGTATCTCCTGGTCAAAAGCAACAGTAGAAATTGAGAAGAAAATAAAAGAGGAACAGGACAAACTACTGAGTTTGTCTCAAAGTTTTGATCCTCTCTCTTCCTCCATAGTAAATCAAGAATGTCAAACTATTGCAATCACAAATGCAATAAAGAACTTTGAAAAGGAAAGGAAGAATATAATTAACCGGATGGAGAACTTAGAAGGATTATTATCCCTAAGTTAGAGACCATGCATGAGGCCATAAGTGATGCCAAGACTACCGCCCAAACCAATGATCTGATAGATCTTAAGAGGGCAGAAGCTTTTGCATTTTTGTTGAGTGGTCACATTTCAATTTTGGATAGAAATGAAGCAAAGTTGGGCTACAGAACTCATCAAATTAAAGACATCCTTTGCAGACATTCTTCAGTTTTTGTGAATATGTAATATACAGCCAAGTATAGTAAAATTCTTGAAACTTTTGGTGTGCAGACCCTACCCTTTGCCATTGATGTCAAAGGGGGAGTGAGGAGCAGTGAAAAATGAGGAATCCAACCAAGGGGGAGCTCCGAAAAATGTATATAAAGACAGAGCATCAGCCAAGGGGGAGCATAGCATAAACACTTAGTCATTTTTCACTAAGTGTTGCCATCAATGCCAAAGGGGGAGATTGTTGGCAAGAGACACTATATGGATTCATGGTTGTTGTCATTGATGGGCAACAAAGGTCATCCCACATATCCGCAAGTCATGGTGTGTCTCTACCGGAAGTTAGAATGAAGATTATTGTGGTCTGGTGAACAAGAACAGAGCATGTGGCAAGGTCCGACAGACTGGTCCGGATCTCTCAGAGGAAGTATCTTGGTGCAGTGCAGATTTGGGGAAGTCAAGAGGACTACCTTAAGTGGTATATTCCAAGGATTTAGCCTCCGGTGATAGATGAGGAAAAAGATATAAATAGTTGAGTACCGGATTAGTGAGTGACAGTATGAACAGAGGAAGAACTAACTGACAGAACATCAGACTACCTTCCGGATGTGTTACTGATGGTGTTAAAGGTTATGAAGGCATGAATCATACTTGGCCGACATGATTAATGATTTCTACAAGTATATGCTTGATCCACATTACTTGATGTGGTAGGATTTAGCCGACAGATCAGAATTAGTGAAAAGATTGACTATTCTGGATGCCGACTAGAAAGGTGCTGAAATTACTTGTGCGGATATATATGCACGATGGATTTAGTTGTGAGATTTGTTGTTGTGTGATGATATATGTGAATAAGTGCAGAGAAAAGTAGAAGCAATAAGAAAGATCCGGTATGTGAAAGGAAAGCAGAATAAAGAGAAGAGGAAAGATGAAGTGCAGCAGATTAGTGTACTGAGCCTAACCGGAACTGAACTCCAGCATATGTGGATGCTTCCAATTAGTTCAAGTATTGTATAACATTCTTTTGTAGATAGTGTGTCTCCTTGTAGGTAGTGTGCCTCCTTTGTGAGCAGTGTGCTCAGGCAGTGAGCCCTAATTGGCAAGTGCCATTTTGTAATTCCTTATTCTTCTAACAGAGAATAATCTTTGGGTTAATCACCCCGTGGTTTTCTCCCTTAACAGGGTTTCCACATCAAAAATAATGTGTCATGTGTTTTTTATTTCATGGTAATATTTGCTTGTTTGAATTAATGCTGCATTGATTAATAAGAAAGTTCAAAAAGAAAAAATAATTAGGATAACTGATTCACCCCCCCTCTCAGTTATCAACAGTGTGTGCATGTTTATAGGACAGATTTCAAAAGTGGAGGCATTAGACATGATAGTGAATTAATATAGAAAATAAGAGCAGTGCCATAATGGAGTCTAAGATGTTTTTGTTGTAGATTTGAATATCTGTAGCAATGCCATAATTTTGGATGCATGTAGGAGAATAAAATACTGAGATTGAAAATGTTTGTAGTACATTGGGATTTCAGAGGTTTCAAAGGAAAACATCGTAGGTGTGAGATGGGCATTGATATCTTGTAGAAGAGGTCAGAGTATTACAGAATAGAGAGAAGAGGAAGTCTTCATCATCAAAGTTAATTTTGATCATATTTTTGATTGTTTGGGTTGTAGTCAAGGAGTTGGTGCTCTCTATGGGTTGGTGCCCACACTATCTTTTGGATAGTTGGTACTCTCTATGAGTTGGTTCTCACATTGTATTGTGAGATTGGTACCTCCAATGGGTTGGTGCCCACATTTGCAAGTGAAATAAAAAAATATATATATATATTTTATCATAGTTTTTCCCTAAAAGGGTTTTCCACATAAAAACTATGTTATGTTTTCTTTGCTCTTTGTTCTTAATTTTATTCTATGTTGTTTTGTTTGAAAGTTTTAAATTTCCCCAATGCTTATTCACCCCCTCTTAGTATTAGTCTATTCTCTTCAAGACATTGGAGAAATGATGTCAATACAAGCAATGGACCTGGTAAGAGGATGGGAACAATGGTTCATACAATTTCAATGGTTAACATATATAAGAGTGTATCAATTTGACAAAGCACCACTCCTTCTACCCAGGAATTGCAGTGACAAGCTAATTCTGATGGAGTTTTCAAGATAGATTCTTGAGGTCCATCTTAAAATCTCATGAAAACATAAGGTAGGAGAGAAATATCCATTTGACTTGGGATTCTACTCATGCTCAGTCATCAATGCTACAAAGATAGCCAATGACCTGAGTTAGAAGCATATAACCGTAAACCATACCTACCAAGGAAGAACTTTGATCCTTTTGGTAGACATAAGAAATTGTTTCCTACAATGATGTTAGAACATGAGCATTCTTTGGAAGACTTTTGGTCCAACTACATGGATGATTTTGAGCTCAGAAAAAAAAGAATCTATTGCAAATTGATAGCTTTCCACCGAAGAGCCTTTAGGAATAGACAAGATGTCCCTGAAGAGTTATTTGATGATGGTCATACCTTGAATCCTACTTATGACCTAAAGAAGGTTGACAATGAACCTTTGTCAAGCATAACTTAGTGGTCTCTAAAGGAGGATTTTTCCTTAGAATCCATCAACAAGCTAGTTTTGGACTTCAATAATTCATGGTTATATGCACGAATTGTTCATCTGGGAAAGACAAAGTGCAAAGGAAAGAAAGATAAGAGGCCTGCAACTGAAGCACCAACCTCCTCTAGAACCATAGTATATAAGAAAGGCAAGAAAGAGTCAGGGCATCTAAAATGAGAGGATCCATAGAAATTGCCACCACAGAGCAAGTGGTAGGCATGGTCCATGAGGCTTATACAAGAGCATCAATTACCTACAATGCTACAAAGGTAGGGGTAGTTTCTAGTCTAGGTGCAAAACCAATGACACATGTTCTTCTTACAAGGGAAGCAACTAGTCAAATTCTAGTGCAGGGAGATAAGACCAGAACAACAAGTTCTTGATGAACACAAGAAAGAAACAACTGGACCCCCAATGTATGCCACTGCACCTCCATCAAAAAAAGAACTTATAAAAGAAACATTGTATCCCACAACACATATAGTTGTACCTCATCCTTCCACATAAATAGAAGAAGTATCACAAGGTGACATGGTAGAGAAGACATTTGATCAAGAGGTTCACATCATGCACCCTCCACCTCAATCCCCAATAATTGACATCCATTAGGATTCTCTAGAGGAGGACACCACTCCTCCTAAAGAACATCAAGAAGAATAAATTTAGCTAGAGTAGATTGATAAAAAAGAGGAGGAAGATAATCCTTAAGAAAATCTGCAGGGTCATGAAAGTTTTCTTGATGTTCCCTTGATATGTGTCATAAGTATTCTCAAACATGGATTGTAAGATTTATTGCTTACAAGTTGTGCAAGAGGATAAAAAAAGAGAGAAGGGAAAATTAAGAGAAGTAAAAGAGAAAATGAAAATGAAAATGAATGAATTTTTTTAAAAAGTTATAAATTGAGAAAAAGAAAAGAAAAAATTAGAAACTCTATTTTTTCAAGTGACTTAGGTATCTCTATTGAGGCTATAGATGTCTAACTAGAAATAGAGTTATGCCTTGATGGGACTAGATATATCTCCGCTAGGGCTAAGGACTCCTACCTAGAAGTAGAGCAATGTCTTAGCATGTGGCTTCACATCTACTAGTATTCATATTTATATTTAGTAGACCTATGTTCTCTTATGGGTGAACGAGTTTGATATCTATCTATAATGATTAGTTTTCTTAATTATAAAAAGGGTAATAAACTCAATTGCACACATTAGCTTGAAATTTGACAAGCACTCTCTTTTGCTCATCAATATTGATTTAATTTATAAAAGGGCAAGTGTACCAACTTGGGGGACAAAAAGTGGCCAATGAGAAATTTTGAAGCAAACACATGTGCATTATGTAAGAAATCATATAATGCACACACATTATGGCCTGGTAATTACCAAACCATAATGCACTCATTTTCTATAATGTGCTCGCATTCTATAGCATGCTATCATTATATAACACACACACATGTTCTATAACATGCTTGCATTATATAGTGTTTACAAAAAAGAGTAATAGAGAGACAAAGAGATATAGAGATAGAGTTAGAGATAGTGATAGCTAAAGAGATAAAGATGGAGAGATAAAAAGATAGAGACAGGGGGAGATATAGAGAGAAATAGGGGGAGGGAGAGGGAGGATAGATATAAAGAGATAGAGGAAGAGAAAGAGAGACAGAAAGAGAAAGAGAAAGAGAAAGAGAAAGAGAAAGAGAAAGAGAAAGAGAAAGAGAAAGAGAAAGAGATAAAGAGATAAAGAGATAGAGAGAGAGGGAGATATAGAGAGTGATAGATTATAGAGAGATAGAGAGAGATATATAGAGATATGGAGGGGGGAGAGAGGTAGAGCTAATGAGATAGAAATAGAGAGAGAGGAAGAGATAGATATAGATAGAGAGGGGGAGAGAGATAGAGATAAAGAGGGATAAAGATAGAGATAGAGGAGAGAGAGAGAGAGAGAGAGAGAGAGAGAGAGAGAGAGAGAGAGAGATTAGGATTTCTTCATGATAGGGAGAATGATAGAGAGATTGGGCCAGGGCAAGGGTGACCAGGGAGATTCAATTCTTTCCTCCGGGCAGGGCCCCCTACCTATATAACTGGGCATGTGCTATGAAGAAGGCTACTGCTGAAGGTTATCCCTCGCCCGGGTGATTCTCACCTTTCTTCCTATACTAGGTCGAGCCTCTCCCTTTTCTTCAATAGGGCATCATAGCCATCTATAGTAGGGCGTACGTAATAAGACTGTCACTATCTACACCGAGCCCACACTTTCATGGAAGGAAGTACCATACAAGCAGGTACGTAACTTGAGATTAAACTAAATACGATCACAAGATATAAGGGCAGCAACTTCACAATATATTATTTAACTAGAAAACTTGAGGGCAGCAACTTCACAAGATATTATTTAGTAGATATTATTATCTCCCACCCACCCACCCTAGAAAAGGGCCTCCCACCCTGATGACTTAATACCCACACTTTCACGAAAGGAAGTACCATACGAGCAGGTACGTAACTTGAGATTAAACTAAATATGATCACAAGATATTTTGGCCAGCAACTTCACAAGATATTATTTAACTAGAAAACTTGAGGGCAACAACTATAAAACTTTAGGGCAGCAACTTCACAAGATATTATTTAATTAGAAAATTACAAATGACAGAAGAGAGAGAGCGACAAGTCAAAAGATTTCATTGGGTAGCAACTTCACAAAATATTATTTAATTAGAAAATTAAAAATGATAGAAGAGAGAGAGCGGCAAGTCAAAAGATTTCAAATCTAATCATATGCATGCAAGCCACCTGGTCAGGACAATAACAACCGAACGTGGAAACGAAGGATGGAACAAAGGATGAAGGAAGCAAGCAGGGAAGGATGCACACCAAGCATTGATCCATGCAGGGAAGCACCGAAGCAAGGAATCCAAAAAGGATGATCAAAGGATGGAGGGAAGCAGGGAACGAAGGAAACGAAGAACGAGGGATGGAAACAAGTAGGGAAGGAAGCACAACCACCAATACTCATCTTACCTACCTTAACACCACCTACTCTTACACCTACACTTACACCTACACTTTCATAGCACATGCCCAGTTATATAGGCAAGGGGCCCTGCCCAGAGGAAAGAATTGAATCTCCTTGGTCATCCTTGCCCTGGCCCAATCTCTCTATCATTCTCCCTATCATGAAGAAATCCTAATCTCCCCATCATGAACTGGCTGTTCATCCTTACCCTGGCCCAACTCCCCATGCTTATGCTCCCTTCGGGGTCAGCCAGGGGTGGGTGGGAGGAGATAGCACTCCCTTCGGGGTTGGCCCCCCTTCTTTCAATTATTGAGGAGAACAGGCACTTACGCTCTCGCAGGTGGGGGGAGAGGCATACTGTGATCGGTCGAGGTCTTTCAGACCCCTACCTTTGCTTATCTATAGTGGGGGGGTGATCGATGTCATTTAGACCCTATCGGTCGACTCAACCTCACAGGTGGGGGAGAGGCATGCTGTTATCAGTTGAATTGTGGATGTAATAGAAATAATACCATATTAACCACATCATGTTACGTAGATATGGGCAATGGGCTATGACTAATGGATTGATTCCTTTATGCACCCCAGGTCCCCCCACCCCTCTATAATAGCTATAGATGTAGGTTGGTGATCCCCAGCTAGATAGTAGGGATTGGGAGGTGGGAGAGAGAGCACCTCAACTACGTAGGAGAGAGAGGCAAGGTACATATAGGAGATTGATTCCTATTGATCGGTCGATCCCACCGGTCCCATTATCAATTGCAGGAGTATGCGACCTATTGATTGGTGTACTCGACCAACCAGCCATAGTGATTGGGCCTGACCCCCCTCTCTTGTAGTGGGCCTTATAGATAGTAGGACCCCCCACCCCATTATAGTTATTGCCCTATCTCCATCTGCAGTTCCCGACCTCTTGATTGATAGTACCGGTGTAGTTTCCATATTGGTAATCTTTCCTTTCGATAAAAGTGTGATGAATAATAGAAAAAAGGGTAGTGATGTTCTAATATTAGCTATGGTTCCTACTAGGTGCACTATTGTTCCGCTATTCTATGATGTTCCAAGAGGTGCATTGCAAGGAAAATATGTTACTTCATTATAAACCCTGTAGTTCCGTCAAGCTTGCTTCAACTGACCAGTGGGCATCCTTTAGACTCTATGTATGGTTCGAGCAGAACTAATTGACCAGGTGAAGCAGTAGCAGATCCAGATGCAGTAGAGGAAGCTTCAGCAGTGGATCTACCCCTGCCTTTGCTTATGATGATAGGTAAGGAATCAGATCTGTGCTCACCCCCGCTTCTAGCCTTGATGCTTCTTTCTTAGATGCCGATGATGGTGCTAGTAAGGATGCAGGGATCTCCAACCCACTGGATCTTTCTCTTCAATTAGATCTGCTAGGTGGTCACTCAGATGTGAAACTAGGCGGGCGAGGTGCCTGGCAATGATAGGAATAAGGGGCACTTCTGCTTCTAGCTCTAATGTATAGATGTATATAGGAATGAAACGCCTTCATAGACAGGAGGCTGAGTGGTAACATGGGTTGCGTGATGCACTGGTGAACCACAACCAAAAAATGTGCTAGCCGATACTTTATATCCTCCCACCCACCCCCGGGAGGGGGCCATTATCCTACACTTCAAAGCTCATAAACGAGAAATGAATTGGCAAAAGACCAGGGTCCCGGTCTAATGGAGAACAAAACGTGTAGATCCTCCTTGGTGATAGGTGTAGAGTGAGAGTGACTGATTGGGTGCTCCCTCCCCCTAGACTGTATTTCCCATTCGATGCGAGCAGTACAACCCTACTTTTGATCGTGGTTGTGGTGGAATCCTCAAGTATGGTTTGGATGGGGTACCTGGTACTCTTGGGGCTTTCCCTTACCTTGGGGAGTATGCTACGATTGGAACCATTTGTTCGACTGTAGGTTGATCCAATGCTATGACATGACAAGAGGTACTAAGATGATGACGTATATAGACCAATTTGGACCTCGCTCTATTAGGAGCTTGGCGTAATTGACAAAAGAGGAGGTTCAGATTCATATTTCTCTGCAGCACATGTGCAGCTCTTCATCAGAATCATGACCGAGAAGATTGCTCGCTTGAAACCGATCGGTGGATCTCGCTGATAGATCTGGGATAAGAGGCGATTGGGCCTAAGATTTGCCCCTCAAATATATAGTTGCTTGTCCTAGGGTTTTTTCGCTGATCGACCAAGGGGTCACGATTCT